>VXAZ01009822.1:0-285314 GCA_013399875.1 Gymnorhina tibicen
CAACCTAAACAATTCTTTGAATCTGTGAGTCTGTTGTAGCAGTCTAATGTAATAACTAGGCTCAATGCAAATTCTCACCTGATTTTCATTTGACAACTCCAGTCATGTTCCATATATCTTCCTATGTATATATCTAAGTCAAAAAAACCCAAACCACTGGGTGTCCTCTGTGTGGTTGCTGAATATTTTCAAAGTTTCATCAACCAAAGTTTGTCCAAACAAACTTTGTCTGTCAAATTCATCTTAAGGCTGTAGTATTGTCAGGATATGTGGCAAACCAAGGAAAAATGCCCTCAGGAATAAATATGCTGCTGTGCACTGCTCTTCCATCTTCCATTTTCCCCTGCTATACTGTATTTTCGGCTTGTGTTGTCAGAGTGCCTAAAAAAATAGGTTTCAGCCCTCTGCTTGTAGCTTCCTAGATTGTACTGCAGTGCATATAATAAAGATTGAATATTTGCTCCTGGAATAAAAGTTACCTAATCAGGTGGTTTGGATACAGATTCACAAATCAGAGAAACTCACCTCAGTTCTTGCCTTACCTAATGATCTGCTGTGTGCCTTCAGTGTCTGTGGCTATTTCTCAGTTACAGAGTAGAGAGAGTAGGACGTGGTTTTCATCCTAAAGAGGAGAGCTGCTGTGAGAGGCTGAAATCCTGAAAGACTTAATGTAAACCTGAAAGAGTTAATGCATTAAACACTGGGCAGAGGAGAAAGGAATGTTACCATGCCAGCGAGTTTAGGTGATGTTAGGAAAGAGCGTCTTGGAGGCAGGATAGTGCTTTTTTTTGAGACCACCCTCCTTATCTTGGGTAACTATCTCTAAAACCAAATTTGGACAGCATTGCAGTTGTGTGTCTGACAGGGGAAGGGAACTGAAATTATGAGACAACCCAACCCACCTCTGAAAAATTTGAGAATAACAAAATGTGCCTGCTCAAGGACTGTTCTGTAAGTAGCACAACTGAGGGGGCTGTGTGTGCACCCACCCTCCTCAGGAACCAGACCAGAGATGGTGCTGGAACCCTGGGTGGTGACATGGATCTTTACCTCTAATTTTCCTATCTTTCCTTCTTCATTTCTTCCTCTCCTTAAAAGTTTAATGTGCTGTTGCTACAGGTGGTTCAGAGGAGTTTGATTCGATGCTGCCGCGGGCTGTTCAGAAATTTTAAGTTTTTGCTGACAAGGACTGTTCAACTTATAATAAGGTTTAAAAGTTTAAATTGTTGCTTCCATAGGTAGAACTTTCTAATTGGTCGTTTGGCACTGTTTTTCCTTAATTTAGTCCAAGAGCATCCTCAACATCAGCTGTCCCAGCAGAGGCAGTCCAGGCCTGCTCCCTCCAGGTCCAACATTTTGCTATGCCAGAGCAGGAGGCCTGGGACCTCCCTCATGGGAACTGACAGCTGATCAGGGGAAAAATATTCTGAAATCTTGCTGTGATTTTATTATATTTTAATTTCCCATGATAAAGAGCAATAATATCTCCAAATTAAAAGTGAAAGATTATTGAGACATACAAAAGTGACATTTTATTTTTTGCAAGGCAAAGTAAGGCTTATTTGAATGCCTCTGACTTCATATTGAGCTTTTTCAAATAAGATATAAATCTACCACTTTCAGATGCATATTTAACTTTTTTAACATCACTGAGTAATGGCTGAAGCAACCAAAGAATGATATGGCACACTTATCTGTTATGTATTTATTGCAAGGAGTGCAAAGATTGAGAATTAGAACTATAAATAAACTTTAAATAAAATTTTATTTATAAATTTATAATATACGTGTTGTATTTTATATGAATTTTATCTATCATGTTTGTCAAACACATACACCCATATGCACACTGGCTTTCTGGTGTACTGAATAAATGCAGCAACCAGTTTGGAAAATCAGACAAAGATAAACAAAGAACAAAGATAAAATAGTAATTTTCACATCTTTTATAATTATTTAATCAGTCCAGAATAATTCCTTTAGATATTGTTCTCTTCACATCCTCATACAGTGCAGCAGATTTTTTCTGCTCACAAGCATAAACTCAACCATCACTGTTCTTTTATTCTGTGCAAGAGAGATGAATTAATATTTCTTCTATGTGGAGAGCTCTGCATCCTGTGGAGAAAGTTGTCAGAAAGATCAAATTCAATAGCAGTATAAAATATATAACATAAATCACCTGAAAAATATAAAAGACAATTTTTGCCATATTCCTATTCTCTATTAATCGAAAGCTAGCTGAGAGTTTCTAATCAGTCATGTTTTTCAATCATGATTGATTTCTCACTGAAGCGGCCAAACAATCAAAAGACTGCAAATCAACCCAGCCTCCCTGTATTTTAGACCACTGAAAAATGGAAATAAAATTTGCTGTCAGGCACTTTTCATTACTTGATTAATAGAGCTGATTCAGATTTGGGTCAGTGGTTGCTCTCTCTCAAAGGACTGTTTACTCCCCATTCTTGTATGAAGTTACGAAGCAAGGGCAAGCATCACCATTGCTGCTTGTTCCTGGTGAAGTAAATCTATTCTTTGGCCAGAATTAGGGTCTGAGCACACCTACAGCTGACCTGCTGTAGGTCAACATGAGTTTGAGTCATTATGTCGATTATTTTTTTGGTAATTTATATAAAATTGGCGGAGAAGTTTCAAGGCCGAGTTCTGCAGCAGTGTACGTGGAAGCACACACACCCATTGCCTTCGATTCCTTTCTCACTCACTGCAAACCTTACAGCTCAATTTGAGGCCAGCTCCCAATCATCTGCCGTGTGAATTGTGCCAAGTGAACCCAAACTACCTTTTCAGTTCATAAAATATTCATTCAGTCCCAGCTGGGACTGTAAAATATGAATGCTTGGTTATGATGTTGGTAACATACCTTTTTCATTCTCTTACATATGTATAAGGGAAATAGTTATACACCACTTGCAAGTACAGCTATATGATAAATTAGTGCTCTAAAAAACCCCAGACTTCTCCATCTCACTCTGCTGGAAGCCCATTTGACACTACAATCCTCTGTCTAATCAAAATGGTGGCCATTACAAAAATGCTTCAGATTTTACCCTGCCATAAATTCCTACCCTCTCCCTTCACACCCATCTGCCCTGGGGGAAATTTAAGTTCCTCCATATTACCTTCTCCTGGCATTCAATATTCCATGTTGGACAAGTATTTATTAATGCAATGCAATTCAGAGCTAAAATGCTAATGAATAAAGAGCTTTGGAGTCTCACAGATTTTATATCCACTGGTTTAGAGAACTGAAGAGTACTCAGATATACAGCTTTAATCATAGAGGAGCCTAGTGCATAGGAAAATACTTTAAGACATATTTGAGAAATTTTACCTGTATTGCTCTTTTTTTGAGAGACAAGAGAAAGAGTTTTCTCTTTCCTTTTTTTGACAGACAAGGATTAATACAAATCTTTACACTTAGGGGGATTAAAATATTCATCTCCCAAAACACTGTTCATATATTCTGAAAAATATTTAAAATGAAGTTTTTCATTAGAAAATTATATACACACTTATCTATCTGTACTAGATGTGTTTCTATGTGTGTAAATTTGTGTCATGACATAGTGCTTAGGTCTATTTGCAAGGGTTGGGATGAATGTGTTGTCTTTAGAGTCCAAACAACTGAGCAAAAAATGCTCAGAATGCATTGTGCTAAGAAACCCTAAGTGAAAAGAGCTGAGATGAGTTTGCCCAGTGTTGTGACATGAACAAAAATGACACAATGTCAGACTTTTTGCCAATCTGAGTTGGAACTATACCCATCACCTTTTAAAGAGAAAGAACAACAGTACTCTGTGAGCTGATTAACCTTTACTATTTGGTCATTATTGGCATCTGACTTATGCAGTTCAACATATAAGGATTAGTGGTGATTGATGCCTCCTTCCTAGTCCTGGGGTTATGGTTGGTAGAAATCCTGCAGTGTTCATCCTCTCTTGGTTCTCTGTAAGCCAATACTGAAGTTTCAGGAAATCATTTACTTCCCAGGAACATACTGTTCTGTGAGGCAATGTAGTAGTGTATGGAATATCTGCCAGAAAGAGAAATCTCTCTCCTGTTATCTGAACTCTATGTCTCTGAGGGAGGAGCCCGCAGACAAGGGGGAAAGACCAATTGTTAAATGAAAGGAAATAAGGAGAAAACAAGCTAAAAAATAGTAGGGTCTTTGTGAGGGCA
The DNA here is from genome assembly GCA_013399875.1 of Gymnorhina tibicen. NCBI lineage: Eukaryota > Metazoa > Chordata > Aves > Passeriformes > Artamidae > Gymnorhina > Gymnorhina tibicen. Next base: position 4,201 of record VXAZ01009822.1, read on the forward strand.
GGAAAAGGAAAATGAAAAGGAAAAGAAGAAAGAAAAGATCCATTTGGCTGGCAGACAGGCAGTGATGAGTGTGCTCATCTCATAATTATGCAGCTAAGCAGGAGGTGCATCAGTATGGATGTTGTTAGGGCTAAAAATCTTGTCTTGCATGTTCAGCTGTATGCACACCACAGTTTGCATGCTCATATGGACAAGCACTTGAAGGGAAACACAATCTGCTATAATGCCTGTCTGCTAGACAAAATGCGCATGATTAGTTTCATATGGCTTTTCTTTCTGAAACAGTAAAGTTCCAAAGTGAGGAAAGATTTCAAATAGAGGTGATGATGTATTTCAAAATCGCAGTTCAATATTGAGCTTATGGGGGAATATTGGCCTTCAGTGGGATTTAAATGCACATTAGTGTGCTTTGCTGAATAGAGATGTCCTTAAACATCTCCTTAAAGACATGTACATAGTAAGACATGCACATGGGAAGACATGTACATAGTAAGAAGTGATCTTGTTTTTGTGGGCTTTGGATCAGCTTACAAATGATTTGCTGCATGAAGATTCCATAGAAGATACCTGCAGTCTACATAAAATCATTATCTGTTTTCTAATGTAACATTTACCCATCCTGCTGAGTTGCATTGTCAAATAGAAAAGTGCTAATGCTATTCCTCTTCATAGGTCACATTTAGGAGACTGATACAATACTTAATGGAAGGAGGTACCTAGTCTTGTATGTGCCTATTCCTACCATTGCAGAGGAGATAGTCCTTTAGAGGACAAATCAGAAAATCCAGATGTTCCACTGCATTTTAATGTAACTCAACACTGACTTTAAAACAGCCCCTGATTTCTAGTTCCAGCTTTGAAAAGTTTCTGGGTGAGTTTTTCTTTTTCTGCACACCAGACAAAGGAAATGAGGTAAGACAGTCTCCCAGTTTAGATGTCTAAATTAGCTGCCTAAATTTAAGTGCTGTTAGTAATGACTAGCCTTTGTCAGACAGAATTTTTTAAGGGAATTGACTTCTAAAGTCACTATTTATCCCAAATGCAAGAAAGAAAACAAAACTCTCTGCCCACTGTGGCTGTTTGGTTCCAGCAGCTGAGAGCACTTTAGCAGGCACCCAGCAATGGGCTGTAGGAACTGAGAGCAGCAGTTGTGGCACAGCTGTTGTCAGCAGCTGCCCTGCCATGCCATCTGCAGGGGTGACTTGGTGGGGTGACAGTCACTCTCCACCGAAGACAGAAAATAAGGCTTCCAGGTGGGAGTGTCCAAAAGCCAAGCTGCTGAGCAGAGGAGAGTTTTAAACTAGTCAGTGAGAAACACCAGGGGAACTAAACGCTCATCTTTGATGTTTCCCTGGAGAAAGAGGGATTCGGTGTCTGCAGTGTCTTGCCTGCTGTCTTCCATAACTGCGGATGACAAAACATGCCCTGGAGGCCGATTCCCAAATCAGCATCACCGTTCCTGTCTTTTGAACAAATGGCTCTGCATTACAGGAAAAGCTGCCAGTTCACGGGGCATTTCGCACAGAGGTGATTGTCACCTCTTAGTGAGCTCGGACTGCTCTGTAGTCAGAAGTGTGAATTTGTGAGAGCAGAAGGCAAAGGTCCCTGCAGGGGACTGGATCAGTAGCCTTGGCTGTAGGCACTTAGCCTGGGGAGGGGCACTGTGTGGTTCCTTAGGCTACTGAGAAACTTGAAACACAGCACTTTTAAAACAGAGAAGAATGCCCTAGAGTGGGAGCCAGAGTTCTGCCCCCAAAAAACACAGAGCCCACTGAGCCCTGGGTCATGGCGGCTGCTGCAGTCCTGCCTTTCTCAGTGGCCCAAGAGTAATGAGGACCATTCCCACACCAAATATGCAGCACTTGACGTTCAGGGCATTTTTTCTAATCTCAGGGAGGTGGAGGCTCAAACTTTCACAGGATTAGAAGAGCCTAGGATGCAGGTTTGGTGTTTTTCACAGCAGGGCTCTCTGCTTTCAGTCAGAAGTAGGGCATCGTGTTTTGTGATAAAGTCTTCTTAAGTGATCTCCAGGATAGTTCCGACTTGTGAAATGAATTCTGAACAGCAGGTCAGGCTCCAAACAGCCTCACAAATTCAGCATAAGCCTAGCTGGTCAGCTCAGCTCAGCCAGGGCCTGTTGGTGCCTGTTGGTGCTGCAGTAGGCTCTCAGGGGAGATTTTCCCTGGGGATTTAGGTGCATAAAACAAGAGAGGCAGCATTTCCCTCAGCTCGTTACAGCAGGGTAGGACAAGATCTTACCTTGATTCCTTCCCCTCTGGGAGCATTGTAAGCTGTTCCTCCTCCTCCTTGTCCTCCACCCCAAGGTGTTTACCAGTAGCACAGGCTGCAGGTGAAGTCCTATCTGAACGCAGTTTTTAGAAAATTTTATTTCATAATACAGAAATAAGTGGCTCATAACAAGGAGTTGAACTGCTGTCACTTTCCCTCTCCCTCAGGCAGAGAAGGGAACTCCCTGACAGCTTCCTTGCATGCCACCAGGCACCTCCAGTCCTTGAACAGGGCTTTTCACAAAGTACATTTTGGATATAGACTCTCAAATTCTGCCTAAGCACCACTTTGCATACATAAATCTCTTTTTGGAGCTGAGGATTAATCCATGTGTCTCACTTTGTCATCTGCAAAATGGAGAATTTTCTTACCTGACAAGAAAAGTGAGAGGATAAATATTTCAGAGACTATGAAATACTCAGACAACTCAGTGAGGGTGACAAAAGTACTTTGGCTAGACAGGAAAGTGCTCCTTTAAAATTCCCAGAAGAGCAGGACAGAATAGAGATGAGATCCAGCATTGTGGGAGGCAATTGCCGCACTCTGTGTGATAGATGGCATCATTCCCAGCGCAGTAAAATGGAACTGTGTGTAGACTTTCATCCCTGGTACGCTCCCTCCACTTCTGGCATGTGCTTCATCTGCACTCTGTGCCACCAAACAGTGCTGTTCGTCCTCCTGCTCTTTAATTCTTGTTTGGGACATCAAGTCTTGCAGGAAGACATTTGGGATAGGAGTGGTACCGTTTTTGTGCTGCTTATTTTGATGTTACGGGACAATCTTTGCAATTCCTTCAGGGACGTAGCCTCGGAGCTGTGTCGCTACAGAAATGCAGGAACAGAAGATTTAGGGGGAAATGGACTTGTTTCAGTAACTGTTTACCCCGTGCACATCTCTGAACACTCTCCCTGCAGGCGGGGCACCCCTTGGCTGTCAGCTCAGGCTGCTGGGAACCCGTGATGACGCCGGGTGGCAGCTCCGGCGCGTTCAGCTGCTGCTTGCAGGCTCGTCCCACGAGAGGGCAATACAGCAACATCCATCCCGCTGCCTGCCTCTCAGGAAAGGCTCGGCCTCTGCAACCAGGAATTCCATGCTACAATATATGTGTGGTATTTATAGAAAGAGCATTTACTCTTTTAAAGTGTTGCTTATAGCAATAAAATATAATCAGTCTGCATTAAATTTCATCTCACAGAAGCTAATATGGCCCTCTGCTGCTAGCCAATCTAGGACACCCAAACATACAAAAAACCCCATTTTTTCCCCATATCTTGGACACTCTATCAGACAATTAAACTGGAAGCTCAGTGCTACAACTCATCCTCAGGGGGTAGCCTATTTATCAGCTGTTTTAATAGGACTAACAGTGTGAGCACAATTCTATAGGTTTGTGTGTTACTTTCATTGACCTTTATGCAATTAAATACCTTATTTTGTATCTCACCCTCGGGTCTGTAATCTCTTTCGTTTGGCTGACAAATGTCTGTGTCGCCTCCTAACCTGGTTGATCCAAATGAGCTTTTTGAAAGTGCCACTGACAGCAAATCACTGTGGTCTATAAAAGGTTTATCTTCCACTTGACTGGAAATTGCTTACCATGTGCAAAACACTGTTGATAATGCCAACCAGAAATGCTTTTTTTCCCACAGATTTCATGTTCTGTCTTATATTCCAAAAGACTGTGCATATTTTGCAGCTGTCTTATCAGATGCAGCTGAAATATTTTGTTCTGAGTGATTCAGTTGTAGACGAGTGATTTCTCTTTGCTTTGCATTACACACAAGTTACTGGCCAGCTGCAGGCTCTGGTAGTGATTTGCAGCGTCACCAGCCATTAGAAAGGAGAATGCAGAGTTGTTAAGCAGATCTTGACAGGTAAATGAGAGAAGAACCACATCAGCAATGCTATGAAGAACGCTGTGGGAAGGAGGAAACACATTCTTACAAGCAACTGTTTATAACGAGTAAATAAGTAAGGTGAGATAAAGGACCTTGCCGGCTGTGACTGCGCTGTTTGCAGCGGGATGAGCAGCAGATGATGAGGACAGGAAGGCAGGGATTCAGGGAGGCCTGGCAGCACTGGCTCCTCCAGTGTCAGCCTGCAGCCAACTGCCCCAGCACGAGCAGCAATTGGGCTGCAGGTTCTGCCAGGCCCATGGCCACAAAAGGGTCAACATTTTTTGCATGGCATAGACATTACTGTGTGTGCTTCTGCCACATCTCTTGCTATTTAATTGCTATAAACAGTTGGGCAGCTCTGTGGAATGGAGGAATTAAGTAGCTTGATTAATCACCATTTGTGAAATTGTGGCTGGCGCACGTGTCCTTGCACAGCGCGCGTTAGGCACACGCACGAGGCCGTCATTACCCGTGAGGATGAGCCACCACCCTCCCAGGTCAGGAGTGAGGATGGTGGAAAGCAGACTCATTTATGCCACAGGGATTGCAGCAGTGCTGGGGTGGGAAGGAGAGTGAGCCTTACAAGATTGGAAAAAACTGTACTCAGAAAATTGCCTGGATGAAGAACTTCTGTATCAATGAGGACAGATTGGTCCCTAATGATTCTGTGCCCTGCTGTGAGAAGTAGCTGTGCTGCCATCATGAAAATTAAAAATTAATTTACTCTCTGTTTTGTTTTGCCTTCCTTTTGGACACCACAGGTGGTCAGGGAGCACTGTTGCCTCTGCAATTCTGCCCATGACTTTTCTGCTGACAGGAGAGACACTGTACTCACGTGAAGGAGACTGATACGGTATCTTTCCCCACAATGTGTATTTGAAAGAGTTCTTTAATAAGTCTGTAGTTTCCAAAATTACTTTGGGAAAGACACCAGGAAGCTGTGCTCAGAGAAAGGTGAGGTGAGAGCAGTGCAGCCAAGGCTGGGCACAGCCCAGTGTGGAAGGCACTGAGCAGCTGCTGCTGACTGGCACATGGAACACACTCAGTGCTGCCAGGAGAGAGAAAATATTTTTGATGAGAATGCGAGGCGGATTAAAGCATGAGTGAAAATCGTCGTGCATCAGGCGTGCCAAAGGGGCAAAGGGCACACTGGGGCCAGGATGGGAGGCTGCCATCCTCCTGTCTGCCCTGTCACACCCCTGTGGAGGCGGCAGAAGGCAACAGGCAGCACCAAAAGGAGGATCCTGATGGTTATGGGGACCAAACCATTGCCCAGCCCAGGGCCAGGGTGCCTGGGGCTCAGCTGGCTCCAGTAGGAAATGCCAGTGAGAAAGAGCACTGGGGGCTTCTGTCCTGGTCTGGGGGCAGACCCTGCTGTCCCAGCTTCACCTGCTGGGCCCCTGGCTCAGCCACAGAGCTGCTCTAGAGCTGCAGCCATGTGTGGCCATCCTCAAGTCTGCAGTGGTCCCTGGTCACCGTTCCCATCCTGGTTCTGCCCCAGGGCTGCTGCAGTGCCAGAACTGCTGGAAGACCAGTATGACCATTTATAGGTTCATTTTCTTTTCATTAAAATAGTGGCCTTCTCCAGACTAATTTGCACCAACTTTTCAGTGTACTTCAGTACTAACAAACCGCTGGATGGAAAATTTCCTTTACATCAACAAGATTTGTTTAATGGAAAAAGACATTACCATTGGGGAAAGCAGTTTTTCCAGCCCTCAGAACCAAATGCCAGCCAGCAACAAAAAAGAGAAAAGAGGAAAAAAATTACGGAAATTATAAAAAGTTCTGTGACTTTTTAAATGTGATTCTTTACTTGTGGTAAATATTTGACAGCAAATTGCAATAGACTTTTAAGCAAAAATAAACTTGAGTGCACTTACAGGAAATGTTACCTGTAAGACACATATGTAAATACAGGTAAGTAGGGCTACACAATTTTTATTAAAGCATCATAAAGAAGAAAATACAGATTTAATGTGACATGCAGTTTGTAAACAATTCACAAATCTCCAGTTAAGTTTGAGCACTGTGATGGATGTGCATGTGCAGAGGTTGGATTTTGGATAATTGCCACTGTTTAACTGGTGAAAAAAAAGAAGAGAGGCAAAGTCTGAAGAGTTTTGTCAGCTCAGCCACTTCCAAAGTGACCTCCCACCCACACACAGTGCCATTCTCACAGCACAAGCTGCTGTGCAAAGCCTCTCAAATATGCTGGTAACAAAGCACAAACAAACAGGATCAGTTTCTGATTTAAGAAGTAGATAAGACTAAAACAAAGCCAACCTGAAATTTTAGTCCAAATGAAGAACTTTATAGGACAGGGCTGGTTCTGCCGTGTGGCAGGGGACAGAAGCAGAGCGCTCCAGCCTCTTCCAGGTCTGTGCTCACAGCAGCAACCTGTGTGGATGGTGCTATCCAAAGTTTGCAGCTTTCCAGCTTTTAGCCTGCTGTTAAAATACACTTCTCTAAATCACTCAGCATTCAAGATGCCTCTTCCCACTATCTGGTTAAGTAAATACATATTCTCAGTAGCTAAACATAAGCAAAGAGGTTCATATTTTTATCTCTTATTTGATTACCACTTTTGCTACAAGATTTGCAGTGAGTATTCCACAGCATCCAGATGAATGACATGTTACAGAACTGGGGCATCAGCCACTACTGACTAATCACAGTTTCATTCATTATATTTTACATAATTTAACTGGCTGAATCAGATTATCATTAAGGGAATTTGCAAACCATTTAGAGCTTTTGCAGTCAAGTTCATGACACACATGGTTGTTTTCCCACAATCAAAGCTGTTTCCCCAAGTACCTGCACAGTTATTTCCTGCTTGGGATGTTTACCTATTTCATGGGGAAGGTCAGTAATTTCAGCTGAGACACATTGGCAGAGTTAAGCTCAATGGAAGCCTGACCCCAGGTTCTGTAACCAATAGATTATATAATAGAGGTTTATTACTTTTCAGAAGAAATGACAAAACTAAACATTAACAGACAGATTGACTTTCCTGTGGGGTCACTGTTCATTAAATTTCCCACTGCTTTTACAATCTGAGCTGCTACAGTCATTTAGCTTTTAGCTCGAGTCATTAAAGCGAGAAGATTGTTTCTTTATTACCTTGTGACCATTCTTCATCTTAATGACATTTTTCAAGCTTTCATCTTAAAACTGGCAAACACTATTAAAAAAAAAAAAGAGAAAACTGTTCCTTCAGTGGCTTAAACACAAACAAACCCAGTTGCTTCCATCCTTCTCATTTAATATCTGACAGGCACTGATTTGTGCCAGGCAGGTAACCAGGTGCCTACAGGACAGAACTGGGTGAGGATGCAAACCTCCTTCACGGAAGGTGGTAGACTCAGGGCAATCAGCTCTAAAGGTCTCACCCCAAGAAGCAGCATTTTGTGGGGGAGGCTGTAGGAAAGTGCCATGTTTTGGCAGGTAATAAACCAGGACTGGGAACTGGGGATGGGGTAGTTGAACAGAGCAGGACGTGCCAGTGAGGGGTTTGGATACTGGGAGTGTGCACAGATGCCCCTGAGGCACCACAGTACTGCAGCTGGACCAGAAAGTAGTGGCTTCAACGCCTCTGCCATCTTTTGTCTTCTCCTTTCCTCTTCCATGAGAGACTATGCAGACTTTGGACAGATACCATTACAAAAGATCATCCAGGTGCATCAGAGAGGATTGGCAAAGAGGGCGTAGAAAACAGCGAGGAACTGTAGAGAAACTCCCTGCAAGAGATCCCATCCATCCCAGAATCATAGAATAAAACCACAAAATAGTTTGGAAGGGACCTCAAAGACGATCGAATTCCAACCCCCCGTGCCGTGGGCAGTGACACCTTTCACAAGACCAGGTTGCTCAGAGCTCGATCCAGCCTGGCCTTGAACAGTTCCAAGGATGGGGCATCCACAGCTTCTCTGGGAAACCTGTGCCAGGGCTTCAACACCCTCACACTAAAGAATTTCTTCCTAATATCTAATCTAAACCTACTCTCTTCCAATTTGAAGTTCAGTGAAGAAAGACATTCTTTTATTTCTTATTAGGTAGACAAACCATAACATTTATAACTTCGCAACAAAAATAATTAATAACAAGATCCATTACACATCTTAATCACATTTAGTATCTACAGATTTCAACAGCTACAAGGACATTGTTTTTAGGACCATTCTTTCAGGTCACAGGTTACTTAAAAATATGAGGACCACAATATCAGATGTTTGATGAGAGAACAGAATAAGAGAACCCTCTTATCTTACCTCACTGATTTTCCAAGGAAAAATCTTTTCTGCACATTCTATGTTGATTACAGTAATCTAATTCCCTTTTTCTGATAACACAGAGCTCATGTCTTAGATTTTACATTGTTTTGAAGAAAGATTGAACAAAACTCTTTAATGTTTGCTTCTTGCTCATCGATTGTGACCTTCTAACTTTGTTTCCTATCACTGACTGATGGTGGAGCAATGCAACCTGACTGCTTTCATGCATGCCCACTCCAGAAATGGAAAGCTGATAAAAGCAATAGATGAGATAGGAGGAGGCAAATATCTGTTGAATCAGTGTTCTATGACTTAGAGATGTTTTTCTGAGCCCTTAACCCAGCAGACTATAACAGCTAAGGATGCCTAAACCAAGAAACACCTGGGGGAACTCTGCAGCTGAGCAACAGTGGGGGAAGGAGGCCGTGCAACATCTTAGGCTGTTCCTAACATTACAAGCTCCAATTATTTTTCTTTTCTAAATCCAGATTTATTGTTCGAGGCCATCACTAAAATGTTCTTTGTTTTTCCACTATGAAACAGATGGCATAAATGTGACCCGCAATTTTATTGCTATGTTACAATTCCATCGTGTCATGCTCAAACCAATGGGTTCGTTCAGTCCACAATAAAACCTCCATTCTGCTGTGCTGCCAATGGGCACGCTGAATAAAATGGCAGCTGAAAAAGTTTCAAGTTGGCAAATCAATATTTCATTATTTGTCTCAAACAGGTTTATTAGTGATAGAAACAAAGCTCAACAACAGATAAAAGCTTGAAATGGTTACTTGGAAAAATGTAATGAGAATGGACTTGTGCACAACCACTGCGTTTTTTATCTTTTCGTTTTTTAGTACAAGTACATCTTTTTCAGCATGATGAGGTTAGACAAAGTTGCTCAATTCTGTCCTCTGCAAGGCTGGTCAAACCAGCTGAAAGAATCTTTCTCAAGGTTATACACAAGTGAAAGAAAACTTCTGTTACAAATTTACCTTGGCACAGGCAAGAATAAAAAAGAGAGTCTAATCTGTGAGGAGGTGTTCTGAAGAGTGTTCGGTTCAAGAGGAATATGACTAAAGGGAAAAAACCTGAAATACAGCAGGATTTAACTCTTTACAGTCCTCTATCGGTGATTTTCAAGCACAGCAAGAGTCAACTGTTCACACATGTACTGGTTTAAGGCCAGAGGCAGCTACAGGAACTTGCTGCTCTCACATCGGAGGGATTGTCACACCCAGGGAGAGTGGGGTTGATACATGAACACAGAAACATTCGTAGAAATCCACTCCCTCGATTTCTTAAGGTGAACACAGCAGGCCAAACCCAACTGTTACTGACAGAGGCTTAAAAGGGAAATGACAAGAAAAATATTGGAAATCTCATGGCTTTAGGGGACACTTTATCTGCCTGCTCTGTAGGGACAACCTTATTCACACCACCAAGGGAGCAAAGAGGTGACTTAAAAAGATTCTAAGGAATGAAAACACCTATCAGGTGAGACAATCACTGCAAAGTTGCTGGGATAACCCCAGCATTCCTGCACACCTCCCTCCACGACAAGCAGCCTCTGATTAACCCTCTTTGGAACTCTGTGACTCTTCCACACAGATTCCACCAGTGCCTGCACTGGCTGATCCAGTTTAGCAGACCTGTATCTCTGGTTGCTCTGGAGGGTGGCTGGTTCTGTGTGACTGGTTTAATAACACAATTTTGATCCCCCTGCTGTGGATTTGCTGCATATCTTGCTATCAACCACAGCATGAAGGCAGGCCAAGGCAAAACAGAGAAACACATTAACTCGATCCAAATGTAGACAATAAACCTATAAAGGTGTCAGAGACACATGTACATGAATAAAACCAAGGGTTTTGGAGGACTTTTAAGCAACTACTACAAAAGTAATTACTTCAATTGAACTGGCCTCTTCCTTTTCTTCCTTTTCTTTTTCTCTTTTTTTTTCCCTTAGGAAAAAGACAAGACTATCATTTAATTGCACCACTTTCTTTAGATTCGGCATTAAAAGAGACCTTTTAACATTTCTGAATGCCCTTCAAATAATTAGATTTGCAAAATCCACCCTGTAGCATTCTATTAAAATTAATTAACTCACCTGCTAGCAGTTTATATAACAAAGTAAAGAACACAACTTGTATCAGGCACTGGACAGTGATGGCGGGAACATTCCCAAGGTACCTTCACAGGATTTGTTTAAACTGCCTTCAAAGCCATGTAAAAAACATGCAGCTTTTAGAACTTGCACCAAAGAAATTAAAACTAAGGCCATGCAAGTAAGAGAGACAAGGGCAGGACCTGGTAAACTTCTGATGCTCACCTGGCCTCCTTTGCAGCACAAGTCCAGTTAAGGTGCTGCTGGGACATGGCACATGGAGAGAAGGGATGTCCCCAGGAAGAGCTCCATGGCAGCTCAGAGATTTGTAAAGCACGACAGCCACCTCAGGCCATGGGGAGCCGGCGCAGCTCTCACAGCCCTGCGGTGTCTCATGTGGAGCGAGCAGTTCTCCCCTCAGTAGCTTTGGTCATGTGGAGCACGTTGCCACAGCGTGGTCCTGAAGTTAAAAAGGGCTGCAAACAGGGACAGAGCCTGCACCTCAGAGGCATTAATCACTGCGTGGTCAAATGCAGCTGGCAGCCAGGCAGAGCGGCTGCTGTCACAGGGCACGCACCAAGCAGCCTGTGCTCCAGCACCATCTCCATCGGTGCTGGACACCTCCAGGACTGGGGAAAGGCAGCACCTCAACCATCTCTCATCCAGCAATGCCTCCATCACATCTGAGTGCTAACCAGCCTCGGGCCAACACAGCAGCTGTGGTGGGGACACAGCGTCCTCCCGGCCTGAGGAGGCTCTGGGAAAGCAGAGGGAAGTGCCATGAGGAGGTGGGGGACTGCAGGGTAGCCTCTTGAAGAATCTCACCTGTGACATCTCGTGGAAGAGGAGCATTTGTTCACTACCAACAGCAATCTCTTTAAAAGAAAGGATTATTGAAATGACGTTGACAAGGAGCAAGCTACTCATTTGTCATCGTCACCAGCACAGGGGAGGTGCCAGATGAAAGGTCCACAGGCTTTACCTGGCTCTGAAATTGTCTTGGGGTGACTTCATGATGTTGTATCCCCTGTCGCTGCTTTATGCCCAGACATGAATCCTGTGCCTTTCTGTGCCTTTAAAACTGTGTGCAAGAGAAAGAAAAAAAAGCCAGACGACCTTTTCAAAGCAGTTCTGTGTTCAAGGACACGGATACACACTCCTCTGTGTGCTTCTGCAGCAGCGAGAGCGGAGGAAGCACCTCTCCTTTCTTCCCGAGCTTTTTTGGCTCTTTCTCAGGAGAGAGACAGAGAGTTAAAATTCTTTGCTGTTTAGCCGGCTCACTGGCTGGGGCAAGAACTTTCCTTGGACTGTTCTGCTCCGGTCCGGATCACCAGCACCGGGAGGCCACGGCCTGGAGGGGCCACACCCCAGCTCCGGAGAGAGAACAGCCACACCTACAGAAGGACTTTGAATTTTACCAGGTTCTCTCCACAGCAAGAAGTTTTATCATTTAGCATTATTCTTTTTTCCGTGTGTTTGTTAAATAAATAGTTTTTTTCCCTTTCACTTTCCTCTGAGGAATATTTCTTTCCTGAACCTCGGGGGGGAGGGGTGGCTGTAACCTCCCTTCTAAGAGAGGACGTTCAAATTTGGATGTTCCTCTGAATTTTGTCTCAAACCGGGACAGAAATCCTGTATCAAACAACAAAATGAACTCCACAGGCCTCCATCCTTTGCAAGCCCTGGCACACAAGAGCTGCTGGGAAAGGGCAGGCCGAGGGAAGTGAATGCTTTGGGGATGTGGGGTAGCACTACTCAGCGCCTGGGAGGGCATTTTGCACATCCCAAAACAGGACTCTGGGAACAGGGCTTGTACCTTTGGTGTCACTTTGGAGAACCCTTTTCAACACAAAATGGGCAGAAAATGTGGTGCAGGGAGTACTGGTGAAGTGAGATGGCTTAGTCAGCCTCATCAAGATAAACACAGCAATCTGGAAATCTCTAGACAAGTGAGCAACGTGGGATGATCTTTTTTCAGTCATGTTGCTAGGAGACATCACCATAGTCAATCATAAAACCATCAACTGCTGCTACTCAGGAATTTTTTTAATAAACACTTCTATACTGAAGAGTAATTCAGTGAAGCTAAAATTGCTGATGGGACCATGCCAGTTTTGACAAAAACAAGCAACAAAACCTATACTGGTAAAGACTTCCAGATGAAATTTGTGATCCATAATGTGTAATACCAAGGTTGGTGTCACCAGCATACAAAAAAATCAAGAGAGCAGCTCAAACCCACACCCTATGATATCCCATAACACAAATATACTGGTCTGCTTTCCAACAATCCATAAGAAGTTAGTAAGTAAACTAAGTCTATGTTAAGTAGTTTAAATTCACTATGCCCAGAGATCTGCATGTATTATAGAGAATTTCAAAGGATTTTGAAGCTTGAGGAAGATAAAGACTGCAAGCTTAGTCTAATGTTCAGAGCTGCCTAATGCCCTGCAATGAAGGAAGCACAAGTTCAAATCCTTGCTCCAGGGCTGTGGGTGAAGGTCAGGGTGAGAGCCAGCCTTCCTCAGGGGCTGGGGGTTTGCTGACAGCTTGGCACTAGGATCAGGATTTTGTGAACAATTTTCAGGAAGTCAGTGCTGGGTTATGCAGAACAGTAAATCTTGAAATCTGAAAGCAATGTGCAGTACAGAACCCCCTTTTTTTTATACATTCCTGCCAGTGGAGGAGGGAGGTAGTGTTTTCATGGAGTCAAGCTGCCTGTGTGGAAAGGCTGGAAGGTAATGAGGGTGGAAGCACAATTAGGAAAGAAAAGGGAAACTAAGCTACAAGTAGCACTTCATATGGCTGAAAAAAATGACTGAAGAGAAAATAGCATTAGAAATTATTTTCAAAGCTACATTTCTTCTAGAGAAGCTGCACAATAAAAATATCAACTGTTATGCACTTTAAAAAAGGAGCATGTGAAAGATTTTAGGGGGAGCAGAAAAAGGAGTTATCATTATTCAGCACTTTTATTAAACAAAATGCAAAAACCAGCAAGCTAAGAGAAAAAAACCCAACCCATCCAGAAACAGAGAAATGAAAAAAAATGAAACATGTAGCTCTTCATGATTAAATGTGTATTTTACCTTTACCCATCTGTAAGGAAAAACCTGTGGTTAGAATAGAACCATGAACAGAAAAGCAGACACAACAAAAGCAAAAGGAAGAATAAAAATAATAATTCTAATAGTAAATGGAAATAAATTACTTGTGCTAGGAGAGTTTAGGGGTACTAGCGGAAAATGTTTGAGCTGGTCACACTGCCCTTGCTTTTCTTTGGCAGTACCATTTTTCACAGAAAGTCCTGGCAAGAAACGCTGCTTGCAGTGGTTTTAGTCTTGGAAACAACCCACATGAGGCAGCTGCATTCAGCGAAAAGGCCACAGGTGATAACAGACTGTGCCTCTGGTCCCCAGTGCCGCGTTCATCCCCTCGGCCCTTTGTCCTGCACTGAAATAACGCCCGGCCTGGGTGTGAGCAGACCAGCAAGGTCAGGGGCAGGGGAGGAAAGGAGGGAAGCCTGGGTCCCAGAGCCACCTATGTACTGATGGGTGTCACCAAACAAACAACTCGAGTCCCTGCACGCAGCCAAGAGCGGCTGCTGCGCCACTGCCAGCGGCAAGAGCTGAGCGAGAAAATAAAGGAAAATCAAACTGGGAGCCTCTGACCCATGGAACTGATCCAGGGTCTGTTGAGTGGGAAAACACATCCCACACCGCAGGAAAGGCCAGGCAGACAGTCTGGTACAGATTATTCCTTACACAGAGATTTCACTGCTGGCAATATCAAAATGAATTTTTTAAATACTTGTTTCCTTCTTGCTTTAAGTTCCTCAGCTAACCCCAGGAGCCACACAGTTATGTACAATGCTTCCAAGTGGAGAAGGAAACAGCAGGGCCCACTGAAAACTGCCATTTTGATTCTTAGGCTTTGTTTCTAAGGGGAAAAGAGCACAGCAGTCAGTGTGTCTTTACTGCAGGATACACAGAGACAAGACAGGCAAAGAGGACACAGGGCAAATATTACAGCAAATAATTGTTGCAGAGATCTAAATGGTAAGCAAATCCTGTATAATACATGTGCTAGAGATATCTATATCCATCTATCTATAGACAGGTATGGTCAAGAGAGCATAAGCAAGACCTTTCTTGCACTGACTTGTTACTTAGCATTCAATAACTCACTGCCAAATGAAAAATACAATTACTGAGATACCCCCGCAGAAGCAAAGTGTACTTCAACTTTCTGGCAAAACTCAAAGTTCAATTACCCTGTAGCAAATCAATCAAATGTGTGTACAGCAAGCAATGAAACAGTACATATGTCACCTCAGTGCTTTCAGCTGAACATGGTTTTCCTTTTTTTTTTTTAATCAGCAAGTGGCACTAGGAGACATTTACAAAGCTCACATTATGCAGAAGATAAAAAGAAATCTATCACTGTGATTTAGAGCAGCACAGCACAGTGCTCTGGGCATGAGAAACAATAAATAATGAACATTCATCACTGATAACCTGTGCAATGATCTGATTTTTATAGACACTGAGATTCATGACACCAGTTTAGCACCGTATCCCCCACATTCCCATAGCTGGAAGCCAGGCCTGCAGGGGCAGCCGTGCGCTGAACCATGTGCACACACGTCAGCCCATGCTGATGGAGTGAGGCCAGGACACAAATGTGTGTGCACACAGCAAGCCCCACCTAACCCAGGGCAGAGCGTCCTGTTTGGATGGTGCTGGCCTGGGATACAAAAGTGAAAGCTTCCCAAGGGGAGCACGGGGCCACAGCGTGCACTGACAGCTTGGAAAGCCACTGCTCTTTGCTGCTTCGAGACCTTTCTTTGCCCTTTTGATACGAGCAGCACAAAACCGCACTTGAGTTCACAGCTCTGAGACACAAACCTCGCTCTGGGCTTCACCAGCCTCTCCCACAGGCCCTGCACTGGTGAGCAATCCAGGGACTCTTTATCCTGATTACCAGAGTGGGGAGGGATGACACACACTTCGTGCTGCCTGGAATGGAGACCTTCAGTTTCCAGCAGGGATCATTACACAAGGTTGGTTTTGTTCTCTGTTAATACATCATTCCTAGAGCTGACATGAAATTTTGTAATCACTTTAAAGTGGCTGAAGTGAACTTCGAAATTAAGTCCTCCAACTTCAACGTTTTTTGCTACAGTTTCCTTTCCTTTGGCCTGTGACTTATTTAGCTGTGACTACAAGAAATCACAGAATATTCTGAGTTGGAAGGGACCCAGAAGGATCATCGAGTCCAACTCTTAAGTGGACAGCCCATACAGGGATTGAGCCCACAACCTTGGTGTTTTTAACACCAGACTCTAAGCAAATGAGCCCATGTCAGCGTTAAATGCTTTTCTTCAAAATTGGAAACCAGAAAAATTCACAACTCTGATTAAAATTGAGCCTGAATTTTGAAACAATAGACTTGCCTACCTGCAAACAAAATTATATTTGTATTTTATATCATCAAAACAATTGATTCATGAAACTGATTAAATCCATAGAACAATGGAAATTAAAAGACCACAAAGTAAATACTGTAGTTGTGCAAAATTGATATTTTGAAACATTAGAGGCATCTTAAAAATTTTTATTTAGCATACTGGAAAAAAGTTACAAAAAATCTTCTATAAACATAGGCAAAAATGTTTAAATAGGATAATTTAATGTAAACCAAACCCCTTTAAAATACACAATACTGTAATCAGAGGTTATTTACATCCAGTGAAGAGAGAACAACCTTCACTAATGTTAATATCATCTAAGCAAATCACTAATTTCCATAATTCTTAAAACAGTGCCACTTTGAAGTTAGTTTTAGTAGCTAAATAATTTCAATCCTAATACAAGATGAAATTTAATGTTACATTCAGAAGTGGGAAAGGCAGTATCCTGACTATTCATGTCGTCAGTCAAGACAGCACTGCATTCAGAGTTGCAAAACCTTAGAGAGGTACAACTATAAATTTATATTTATTGCATGACAATGCAATTACAGGATAGGTAAAACAACAAGAAAAAAAAAGCTGTATAAAACCCCAGTACAAATAAAATTTTATTTTTCAATCAGGTTAGAAAAGCCAACCACAAGACTAAGCTATTTTCCCACATTTCACAAAACAGAACAAAACAATTTGTAATTTGACACTATTCCAACATGGAGAAAACTGTTCATGTCTCAGAGGAAATGCATTTGCACAACTGTCCCACACAGGTTTCGTTTAAATATTAAATTTATTCACCAAAACATAAATTTATAGCCCACAATGTCTTTCATACTCATGTACACATGGAAAAGGCATTGTCCAATTAATTCTACTCATAGATCACTTTAAGTTTTTGGTTGTGACTTTTTTTGGAATGGCAAGCATCAATTTTGGATTGCACATAAAAGTATCTACTGGACACAGTAACAGGAGAAAGTAACATATTCAACTTAGGAGCCAGAAACAAACCCTTTAAAAGTGGTAGTGGAACACAGAGTAAAGAAAAAACAGAAAGAAGGGAAAAGCCATCTCTAAACTACTAAAGCAGACTGCCCATGTTCAGGGGATGATGATGGCTGCTTAACAACCTAATGTGACATGGGTGATCTCCACGCATTTCCTACAGGAAAGTCCTCTATGCTGACAAGGAAGTTACTGCTAAAACTCCTGTCTGTGCAGGCAGGCACAGGAGATGCCTATATGGCACGGACACTGAAGCACCAGCCCTTTCTGAGGTGGTTCCTGCACGCTGGGATTGATGCCTGAAGTGGGCACCTAAAAAACAGAGACTAGACAGGAATAAGGGGATAAAGGTAGGTATTTATTGGAAGGGCCTTCAAAGGTACCCCCTGGGCAGGCCAGAGGCGACACCCAAGATGGACCCTGGGTCACGGGTTCTTCACACTTTTATAAGTTTGGTTCATTTGCATATCAGGGTCAATTCTACAATTAAAGCTTCACTTAATTATGTAATTTTCCCCAAGCTTACCCCCCTTCTAAGATTTTGGTTTACACATTTTGGGCCTAGGACAGTCTAGGTGTCCTTGGAGAGCAAGCTTGGAGAGGCTTTGTTATGTCTAACTAGCATGAGAGAACAGAAGTTAACAGGCTACAAGAAACTTCAGAGTTACACACTAGGCAGTACAGAAAAATACGAAAGTTAAAACCTAAGGCATCAGGATGAGGCACTTTGTTCTGGTGAACCTGCCTGAAGCAGTGTATTTATAACTCTTGCTCGGTATGAAAGGAGCTTTAACCTCCACGAGTGGCAATTCAGGATTCACAAGAACTAAAACCACTTCAAAAGAAAAGGTCTGACAGTCCACAAACAAAACCCAGGCAATTTTTACTACAAGTGTCCAAAACATACTGTACTTATCTGCCTATCTTAATATATCTATTATATATAATGAATATAAATAAGAGTTACAGTTTTGACAGTGGAGTCAGGAGTTTGACCAGGAGTTCATCTCTAATACAACTTGCCTTAGCAGCTGAAAAGCCCCAGGAGGCAACAAAGGCAACCCACTCTTTGCCAAAAATGAGAACTCCTGACTCCACTTGTCAATACATTAGATCATATTCTTACCAAAGTGTGCATTTACACACCCATCTATAACCATCCATTTCCTTCCAGTCTCCTTCCATAAAAAATCCTTTGGGAAAAGGTGGGCCAAGCCCCCATGAGAGGGACATTAAGAGCAATTTCAAACAGATGGCACTGGCATTTTATTTGGGGTGTTTGAAATAAGACAGTTTGGGTTTCTGTTGTAAGAAAGCCAAAATAACATAATTTAGTCCTTCAGGGCTCAATACATTTCATTTGGTGCTAATTGATTAGCAGAACACAGAACAGCACTAAGCTAATGCCACGCTACCTTGGTGTGGGAAGAAAGAAAACTGAAACTTAATACTCAGAAATTAAACCGGGCAATTAACTTTTAAATCAACCTGTGACAAAAGAATCACCACACTAGAATTTGTACCACCTGAACCAGGTGGATGAAATTCTGTACAAGCCTGTATATAACTTGCATTCATCTCTTCAGTCTCAAAAAGTCACTCCACACTAATGCTTGGGGTTATGCCTGCATGTTCTTAGAATTCCTTGTTGGAATGGATAAGTAATAAATGATGAAAAAAGATATTTATATTCTCTGCAAAGAATTTCTACAGGCACCAGTACAAGGTGCACACAAGGTACATGTGAGTAGGCAAGAGAGTATCAGAACTTGAGGAAGGGGTTTATAGCAGGGAAAACCTTGAGGAAGGTTTTCATAGTTGGAGAAAAAAGGAAGTCACAGACACTGAATTTCTTTCCTTTTTCCCCTTTTAAAAAGGAAAGTAATGCCTCTGGGTGTATGTGCTTATAGATTACATCCTGGTCCCAGTGAAAATCACAGTAGGAAGTCCATGATCAGGATTTTATTCACTCTCAAGTACTTCAGTTTTACTGTTGCATGAACTTTCAAGTTCTGAAGTTAACAAATGCACAGTTCTCACCTCTAGAATAGAAAACTAAAACCAGATAGGAAAACAGGAAAGGCAGAACACAGACAAAAACTTACACCATTAAATTCACCAATTAGTGTCTTGAACTGTCAGCTTCTAAGCATTTACAGAATTTTGAGCTGTAATAGCAAAAGCTTTAGAATACTCCTCTCCTGCTAGGACTCTGGAATTATTGCTCTTACACCAGCATTCTCTACACGAGATCCTGGTTTGAACACAAAGGCTCCCAGCTTCCTGAGGGCCAGGAGAGGGTGCAGCATGTAACAAAAATCCAAGTGAGAAAAAGGAACCAACCAGACAAGAGGCAATACTGCAAAATCAGTCCCCTCTAGTGTAAATAACGACTAAAATGTTGCTTAAGGATTCCCTATTGCAGGGAATTCTGACAGTCTGCAGTAAGAAAGGGGAGAGTGATCCCACAAATCTTGTGGGAAATGTGGACAGTGTGTGGAGTAAAATAAGTGACGGCCTTCAAAACAGAGGTACTTTTGAGAAGTTTGACAGAGCACCACATCTGTATCTGCACTACACTCTCAATACAGATTCCTTATCTTTTATGACATTCTATAGGGGAAAAAAAATCCCAAACCCAAAGAACGAGTGAACCTAAAAAAGGTGAAATTCATTGTATACAAGTCCGTTAAATTACAGAAATGCATAATAAGCCAAGATAAAGTGCTACAAAATGATTACTGATTTTAAAAGGTCCATGGCGTTCTTCTTGTTTTACTTAGTACTGGTGACAATGGGAGTTAGTGCAATGGCACCGGCTGAACTGGAATTCACAATGTCTTCATATTGTGGGGGTGGATCTAAATGTTGTTCAGTTTCTCTTCTTCTCACACTGATTTCCCCAGTGGCTTCCTCATAGGAAGGAGGAGGATCACAGTTTGAGAGCCTTGTGGATATTGAGTCTGACCGTGCATCCGAATAGCTCAGACCTCCTGGAGAGAGCCCACTGACTTCATACATTTCCTCCTGCGGGGAATGAACAATGCTGAGAGGCGGCGGGAGGGGCCCTCTGCCATCAGCACCATCGCCCAGCGCTCCATGGGCTCCCCTGTGCACGTACACCGACTGCCTACGCATTTTCTTTTTAAACAGGCATCTCCAGATGACAAAAATGACAATGAGGATAACAAAAAGGCCAATGATTAATGGAAATGCAAGGTAAAATGAATACCAGCTATGTCCTGTGTTACTTTCTCCCTGGAGTCCGTTTTTGTAGACTTTCCAGAACTCCTTCTAGAAGAGCAAGACACAACATGTCAGAAACTATAACACAGTTAATAAAAAACAAGCAATGTAGGCAAGTTGTTTTAAAGAATGAGGAAAAACAAAAGGCATTTCAAATATTAATGATTAAAATAAGAACTGGCATGGATAAGCACACACAAACTTTCAATTTTTCTTCTCATGTGATTAGTGATACCAGAGGGATTTGGTTTTTTAACACAAACTCCTCACTACTTTTAAGGTTCTTGTGTCTGCCCTTAATGTTTACAAACATGCAGCACAGACATGACTAAGCAATAATACACAAAAGAAAAGGAAAAAACCCAACCACAAAACAAACCAGGAAAAAAATATCTCAAAAGGTCCTGCCTAATCAGCATGCACATCAGCCATCCGGTGGATCAGGATCTGTCAGCACCATTCAAGGTTTAGGGTTTGTTTGCTTGTTTGTTTTAAAATTGCAATAACATATTAGTACAATTTGACAGGGAAACACTGGCTCAGAGTGACAGACCCTTTTGGCAAAGCACAACTATGCTGTACTGTTTTATCATAATTTAGACATGGCCCACCCTCTGGCTTATACATTAATTCCTGTCAGGTTATTTTGAGATGATCCAGATCCTCTATTTACAGTTAAAAATAGCTCCATAATTATGAGGCTATTGCACAGGTTATTATATTCTAGAACCCTTGACAATATAGCTACAGATAAATGGAACATAATGTGAAAATATGAACAAGTGAAAACAAAGATGAAGGGGGACACCAACACTTGAAAGTCCTCTTTGCTGTATTAATATGCCCAAGTAGGAGCACAAAGATCATGTTACCATGCATTTTTTTCTGGAGTGAATGCTATGAAGGAACAGTACAAAAGAAAAGCATACCCTGCCTAAAAAGAGTAGCCATCCTCACCTGTAACGTCTCTCCTACTATGAAACAGTTCCACTGTATTTTATAGTCATAATTTAGTATATTTTACTATGTCGTATAACTTAAAAAACCCCTGAACCAAAAGCTATAATTAATGACACCCCCTGATCTATGCCAGAAACTCTGAAATTTTTAGTTTTCTTTAAAAATGCACAGACCTGACTCCATCCTGCTCCTGCCAGCATCACATTAATTTTAAATGACAGCACACATTTCATGCAACTGTTTATAAAACTGTCATCAGGTAGAACTGAAATTGTCATTGCTCAGTTGTTACTAATTATGTATTAAGGTTGCAGACTGACTTTGTGCACAGACAAATCAGATGCATCTGGTTTTTTAGTCCAGGCCTGCTGCCACATGATGAGCATTAAAAAGAAAATGCCACCAAACTGACCCCAGAGGCAGCTTGAGTCCAGAAGCAGCACAATCCCTCTAGCACGGAGGTCAAGCTTTCCCTGTGCAAAGGCAGGACACCATGGGCAAAACACACACTCACAACACTTCTGGATCAGAATTTACTCAGGTTAAGAGCAATGCCATGTGCGTGGAACAACTGACCATCCTGTAAATTTTCCTTTCCAAAGATAAATTCAGTTTTTCTTACGCCTATGTGCAAGTTCAAAAACCAGAACAATTTCAACTCCTACACCAAACCAGGATCAGGCATTTTCCCTAAATTTTAAGGCTTGACATCACAAGCAGGTTGTCACAATGCCTGTCTTTGATGTGAACCCAGGTCTAAATCATCTAAGATGTGTCAGGTAACACTGGCTTCAAACAAAGCAAGAAAGTCTGGGAAGATGGACTCTAAATACTTCTCTACAAGGGCCCTCCTTGATGTGTGTTCCACAGTGAACCCCAAACCAACTGTTCTGAGTTCAGAAAAATGTATTTTGGGGGGAACTAACATTGAAAAATGCCATTAGCTGCACAACTGAGGGCTTTTGGGATCTCGGCATGATAAAACCTGGCAGAACCAAACACCTCACCCTCTCCCCACCAGATTACCAGGCAATAAAGAATATCTATTACTTTTGTATCTGGTTAGAATACAGCTAAATAGATTACTCAGTGGAATAAATAATATATCGTTAACTAAAAAAAGCGGAAAAGCATTAGTTAGGATTATGAAATGCTACTGTATGTACTGGGACCAAACCCCCCACATCACTGTTCTGTGGCCTCAATGGCAGCAAAGAAATAAAATGGTACAACGTTAGTTTTTAAGACCAAAGTTCAAAGATTTACTGAAAGTCATTAAATATACTGTGCAAGGATATATCATTTTAAAGACTCTCTGGAGGAGAAAGGCAGTTTTGATGAAAAAGAAAAATCACACTTCTCCCCTAAGAATCTATTTTGTGTTGCAGACTGCAGAGGAAATGCACCTTCTCCAATTAAAGGGTAGTAAGTAGTGACTGGTATTTTAATATTATTTCCCTGTTACTTCTAGGTCAGATCTATCTGCTGTGGAAAATGTCTCTGTATCTTCTTCAGAAAGCTGAAATAGCATCTCTTCTTGGCAGTCTGCAACTCAGCAAAGCAGCAGAAAAGCTGTTCAGTTCTCCCAGAGTGGCAGGCACTTAGGGTGTGTTGCTTTTGGGATATTTGACTTGGTGATGTGACCAGACAGATGTATTAAGAGCTTAATGTAAGAGTTTAAACTGCCTTAAGGATGAAAGTAGTTTAATGTCCCCTTTCATTTACATGCAAGGCAAAGAAAATTCAAGACAGTTTAGACACTCCCCACTCCCTGGTCAAAAATTACTTTAGGTCTAACACTATCTTACAGAGACAGAGGAATAAAATTCTGCACACAGGTGAAAAATACTAAGCAAGAAACACTTGCTTATTCACTTAAAAAAAAATTAAAATGTTCTTCTTCAGGGGAAAAGAAAAAAAATAACCAACCAAAAAACAACCCCATAAAACCCCACCAAACATAACCTTGTTAGTATACTAGGTCCCAGGTTTCCAGCTTGCATTTTTGCAAGTCAGATCTCCAAGAGAAGCACAAAGACTTTTAGTTCCAGACTGCCACAGGAACTGCAGGAAACTCATCCTTCAGGTTTGAGTTGCATAGCTGCCAAGCTCTCCCTCTGCTCTGCCAC
Source organism: Gymnorhina tibicen (assembly GCA_013399875.1). Classification (NCBI taxonomy): domain Eukaryota; kingdom Metazoa; phylum Chordata; class Aves; order Passeriformes; family Artamidae; genus Gymnorhina; species Gymnorhina tibicen. The sequence continues at coordinate 27,582 of VXAZ01009822.1, forward strand.
CCCACAGCTACACTGCAGAGTAAAGTGATGGTGCAGGAGGAGTACAAGACATCTGGTCAGAGTCAAATCCTGCCCAACAAAGCCACAGACAATTTAGATGAATTTGCACAGTGTGGGGATTTGTACAAACTGCTGTGAAAAAGACCAAGAGGGGGAAGACTGAAAACTTACAAAGTAGCTGTAAAATTAATACAGAAAGTTAAAGAGTAATTTAGAAGCTGGAAAACTCACAGCACGAACATTCCTCCCACAATTGCTGGTCTCTTAAACTAACAACAGAAAGGACTTTCTGCTTGACAAAATTACTAACTTATGATTAATGAAAAGGACACTTCAGTAATCATTTATCCCTGAGTGCTGTACAACTGGGAATACCAGGTGTAAAAGCCTTATAAGGCTGAAAAACTAAGTTAAGCAGGCCACAGAATCAGATAGCTGCAATGGAAAAGACTTAGAAAACATCTAACATATATTCTTCCCAAGAACTACTTTTCTGAATGTACCTTAGTGTTTTGGCAAATCCAGTTTGAAATAATAGAAAGGAATTCTCAAAGCCATCCCGAAGACAATTACAGCAAAATTTGCCAGAATTTTGTTTCCCTCTTATTTGTAATACTTCTCAGAACAGAGTCAGTATCAGTCAACCGGACCTGAATGCTGAATCAAATAAGGGATCCACAAAGAAGTCAGGAGACTCACACCCTCTTGAGAATTTCAGTGGAGGCCTTTACTACATTTGGCAGCATTGTCAGCCTCAAATGATCCTTTGCCAATTGTCTGACTTGTTTTAAAGGTGGGCTGATAATAAGCCAGTCAGAAGACTGCTGGGTATTTGCCAGGCAGAGGGTGAGAACAGAGCAATAAGGGGAAGTGAGTGCACCTGCTACACTCTTTTCTTCTGGTCTGGCCCCAGTTTCAGGTGGCGGGGAAAGATTCACCTCTTCTCTTCTGAATATTTATCCAGCATCCATAATTACACAGACTGACACTGGCAACCTTACTCGATCACATCATTTTAGATCTGGTGCTGCCGAGTTTTGAGTTGCTTACTATGCTTTTTAGTGGCAGTTTGTTTGTTTTGCTCGAATAACTTCGCAATTTTTGCAATACTTAAAATTCATGGGAAATTTGCAACAGGAACGAAAATCTGTGACTTCCACCTTTTAAAATCTTCATGCAGTTTAATTTAAAAAACGTGAGTTAATGGAAATTAAATTAATACCAGTGCTACAACCACACTCAGATACTTTGCACAGTAATCTTTGAATAAATCTTTGAGCCTCCCAACAACCTCTGACACCTGACCAGTGACCAAATGCAGTGCTGACTGCAGGCTACATGCACCACCAAAAAACAGCTTTACAAGATCACACCTAGGGCTCACTTTATCTGTTAACTTCTCTCTGACAATAATCGTTAAGAGACTGCTCAAAGAGTTCCAGTGCAAGCAGGCAGTGATACTCTCCCAGATTTCACATATTTGTACCTCAAGAACTTCCATTAGCCAAAGCTGATTCCTTTTAATTAATGGTTCCAGACTGATTTATCTTCCCTTCAGTTACATCACTGTTCTCTGAACCTATACAAGCTTTTAGGATCTGAGACATCCTGTGGCAAGGCACTCCACAGCTCTATTAGCTGTGGTGAGGCGAGACTTCTATTTGCTTTGAACCTGCACCTTTCCAGTTTCCTTTGAGGCCCTCTTAGCTCTGCTATCAGAAGGATGGCAAGTGACTGACCTCAGCTCAGCCTTCATCTTACAGACCTCATCACATATTCCCTGATTCAATTATTTTATGATCTCTTGTTGTTATGCAAGTCTTTCCATATATTTCATCAATTGCCACACTTCTCTGGTCCTTCCTAATTTCCTTTTAAAGAGAGGGAGATGAGAGTTGTACACATTCAAGATGTGGGTAAGCTCTTTATTTTGATCTCTGTTCCTTTATTTCAGATTCTTATAACTCAGGGGTTTTTTTATCTGGTTTCGGCTTTGTTTGACTGCTCAGGATTAAATTGAAGTCTTCATAGATTGAAATTCTGATCTTGTTCCCGAATTCAGTTCAGAGCCAATCATATAGTATAATGAATGCCCCCAATTCCTCCACATGCATTACATTTGTCAACACAGAATTTCACACTCTATTTTACCCACAAAGTCCTGCAAATTCTTCCCTGTTGGCTCTAGCCTAACATAATAGTTTTATCTTTATAATTAACTATATAGTTTTAAATAATAATTCTGAATCTGTCAAAATCCCCAAGACAAGCCTGTCATGGAAATACTGAATGGCACGTATGCACACTTGACATACACAATGCTAATTAAAAACTCATGCACCAAAAGTAACTTGAGGGAACTGCTTGATATTCTTTTAATATTACAAATCTGCATGTTGCAGACCTGCCCAGAAGACTGCAGAAAAACAAAGAAGCAAGAGAACAAGATAAAAAATACAAAGAGAGAGAGATTAGACAAAAAGTTACAATGAGATAAATAAGCTACAGCCACTATCTGACTTCCAGTCTATCTGCACTATGAAAGCTGTGATCCCTTGTTTCTCTGAATATACAACTGTATCATGTTCCTAGTCTACTGCATCCATTCCCTTCCCCTGGGACACAGATGTTAAGTATTACTAAGTGGCTGTGTGGATGGATACTGCTGGGGGACAATGCCCTAAATAAAGCCCAAGTAAACGAGGCTGGTCAGTCACGACTGCACATTAGCAGAGCCTGGCCCATTAGCAACTCCCCACAGCAGAACACAGCAGCCAGGGAAAAAGGATACAGTAGTGGACAAAAGGTCAGGACCTTATTGGAAGCTCCTTCACCACTTGTGGAGGAAAAGAAATGTAATTATTTCTATTTTACTACTTTCCAAATACCTCTGCAAAGGAAATGCTAATTACCATAACATAATATGTTCCTAAATGGGAAAAAGAAGCTGAAATGAGAGACAACATGTTTAGGTTATGTTTTCTCTAGTGACTGGAACAAAAAGCAAAAGTGATATTGTGTTAGAATTTCATACAAGTTGTCTCATTGTACACATTATTCTTAATTATACAATGAGCTACCATTAGGAATAGTCACACCATATCAGGTTGCAGAGGTAAAAAACGTGTGCAGGCACTTTACAGCTTCAGAAGGAAGCAGCTTTGAAGAGACACCACATGTCCTACAATTTAATTTTAATAAATCAGAAAATTCTCATGCCAGCCTTATCCATCTCCCCAGGTATGACTCTCAACAAAAAGATGCCAAGAACTTAAAATGTCCAGGAAGCCTTTATACACTGTTATTTTTTGATGGAGAGTTCAGCCATTGAAGAGTGGAATGTGCCACCTGTGTAAATTTTGGAAAAAACCTGCAATGTTCCCTTGCCAGTACAATCTCCCTGTGCAAAAACCAAATCTAGTGCAACGCTGGAAAACACACAAGCACTCAGCATACCCGAAAGTTTAGTATCAGTACACCCCACCCATCTTTACATACACAGCAAAACGTACCGTTTTTTCCTCGTTTTCAAATGCTTCTCTTGCTTCTTCATAGCTACAGATTTCTTCTCTGCATTCATGTTCTATGTCACCTTGCTTTATTTCTTCCAGAAAAGTGTTGGCTCTTGGGTATCTTTTTAACATAGAGTTGGCTTTGTCCTCTGTTAAGAACACTGAATAAGAAGAGGAGAGACAACAAAGGTCACTTCTACAATAGACACCCAAAACCTCATGCTAAAATTGCTCGAAGAAAGCATGACATTGAGAAATAGCTTTCTCCAAGTCTTCCCCTTTATTTGATATGACAAAAGGTTCTTCCTAGTTTTGCTCACTGTTGTAAGTAGTTGAGCCTACGATTTCAGTAGCTACTGCTAAAATGTCATAAATGCACAGATCTCAATTCAGCATCATGGTTGTGTGTGGTGAAACAAGAAGCTGGTGCCCAAGAAGAGTCCTTGGAAGAGACAGGCACATGCTCAGCTCAAGCTGACACAGAACAAACAAATCCTGCTTGTCAACATCCAAAACAATATTTGCAACTGCCTGAAGGCATCACAGCCAGAATGCTCTGAAGTTTTTGATATAAATATTTATGACTATTACCCAGAGTCACAAACACCAGCCAGCTGAATTCAATGTTTAAGTCTGTAAGTTTTCTTAAGCAACTTTGAAGCAGACATGCTGCCTTCACTCCAGAAATTTCAACCATGAAATTAGCGCCCTTTTGAGGGTGAGGGGAAGTAGCCTCTTATTTTCTTGAACCATACAGAAAACCTCACCTTATTTGATGAATCAAATGAAACAATCCTAAAAGGCAACCAGTGTTCTGACACAGGTATTCTTTATTTGCTTTCCTTAGTTTGCTGTTCGAGGAAGAGAGCTGGAAGCAATCTCTTTTCTTCTGATGTTCCAGCTTTCCATCAAACTCTCTGACCCAATGATTTCCACAGATGCAGTAACTGGAAACACTCTGAAGTCCATCAGACTGAATTACCCAGGAGGTACATCTGCAGTGCACGATGCAGGAGTTCTCCAGGTATTTCAGGTCAGGAACAGGAACATCGAGTCAGTGCTACACTGTTCTTGGGCTCTCAGTGCCAGCAAAAGGGGATAATGATTCAGTGCGCTGCCACACTAATGCACTTGTAGCACTTTCCTGGCCTACGCAATCATTTGTGCATTGCTTCATCTACAGTTAGTCTGAAGGGGTTTTTTTTCCTTAATCATCTGATTTTTAATGTTATGAAAGGAGGGCAGCAAGGAAACAAAGACAATCACTATGTTTTTGCTTTAAAAAGATGTGGTGGCATTTGCCAGCAATGATTAGCATAATTAGGCATAACTAATTTTAACTTTAATGACTGTGGTATACAATTGTAATGGATCTATGTGGCCAGGCTACAGGGGTGGCTTCTGTGAGAAGCTGCTAGAAAATTACCCCATGTCAGTGGAGAAGGAAGGGGAGGAGGTGCTCCAGGTGCCAGAGCTGAGATTCCCCTGGAGCCCGTGGCGCAGACCGCGGTGAAGGGGAGTGACAGAACAGCTTTGGGGGGTACCTGATGTCCAGCCAGGGTCAATCAGTCACAACTTGGTTACAAATCATTAGAGAGTGATCTTCCTTTTGCAAAGGATTAAATGAAGATGTGAAGATTGAATTCCAAAACACCACTGACTCCTATGCTTCCAGCTGAATACATTTCATACATGCATCACACAAGTTACACTGCTCATGAGGATGCCAGGGGTTCAGTAGTGCAACTGCACCTACTGCAAATTTGGTTTTCTTCAGCACCACAGGTGAGCACATGGGCATCTCCTATTGTGTAAGTTCATTTACTAAATAACATAGACATTAATATTCAGAAATCTCTTCAAAAAGGAAAGAAAAGAAGGCGGTTTTTTTCCACTTCCCACACAATTCCCCTCACTTTCCTCTAGGCCTGAATAACTTGGTTTCTTTCAGCCTCATGCCTCAGTGATCACCCCAAGGACTCGTCCATGTCAGGAATGCAGCACACAGCCATGCCTGGGGATGGACTGCCAGCGCTTTTCCTACTTCCCCCAACTCCTTGTGGGCATTCCTGAAGGGAGCAAGTGTCAGGCCAGACTATTCTAAGAGTGCTCATATGTAGAGGCACTGAAGAGTAGATAATGCACTACAAATTAAGTTTCCCTTCCTGCAGCAGATAAAACCTAGGGAATTTCATTTCACAGCTGGAATCCATCCCTGAAAAGAGTAATGAGAGGAATGATGACAGCTTTGTATGGGATACAGAGGGAAAAGAAACACAGGAAAAGGCAGGTAGCTGAAAATACCCTGATTTACAGATTCTGGCTCTCAGAAACAACATACAAATACTTGTTTCTGCATGCACTTTCCAATTTGCAAAGACAATAAAGGTTTAAAAACTGGTATGCTAAGAAATATTGCATTTGATACATATTGGTATGAATTTCTAGGTAATACTTCAGTTTTCCAAAAAAAGCGAATCTGATTCAAAATGCATTGATGCTAATTCAAAACGTTAATTCAGTTCAAGAATGGACAATATATGACTATCTAAACCCCCAAAGTTTTTATTTAACAATTCATATTCAGAAAGTCTGTCTTCTCTCACAATACAGTACACAAAATGCACATATCACAGAGACAAAGAAAGCCTGCTGAGCAAAATAAACTACATCCCATATTAATTATGAATGTATCTCATAAATAACAATCTCTGGCTAGTCCAGACTAGGAATGCCTTTTGACCCTACAAGGCTGGAAAAAAATGAAGTATATTAACTTGTTCATTTTGATGAGACATTTTTAATGCTTTGCACAGTCCTAGTCACTTCAAATCCTATTGAAAAGTCAATATAAATGTATCAAGGAAATAAAAACATGCAATTGAAATACAGGGATTTAATGAGAATCAGTCACTGCTTGATAAATCTTATAAAAAAAGATAATGGAACAGTATTGCAGAACCCACTATGACTTCTTAGTATTCCAGGACCATAATCATGTAGATATTCAGCTATAGTTGGACAGGAGCGTGCACTTTGGGTTGGATGCCCACCTAGCCAAGCCACAGCTCGGCTGAATTCACTGCAGCTGTTACTGTGGAGCTGAACATAATCAGGGAAGACTTGCATGTGGTAAGAAATAAAGGAATGAAGTAAGATAAGTCACTTTTTCACTTTGTTAAGGAGATCAACTAGCAAATACAAGATAAAAGAAAAGTCAAATTATTATTTTGGCATTATGTAAGATAAACACAGAAACAAATCATCTAAAGTCTCTTCTACTTCCCCAGTTTCTGTAGGATATAGATGAAGATATACAACAACCAAATTTAATGCATTTGAATACATTATTTCTTCAGACATGCTTGTGCTCTGTATGTAACTATAATAATTGGCTTTTACCAAGTTTTTTATGTATCAGAAAGCTTCCAAAGACTTAGTTTCACTTATTATTATTGAAGAGAAAAGTACAGTCAGATCAATTTATTACACATCCTCTGGAAAGCCTGCCTGCTGTCCTAATAGTGAATGGATACTCTAGCAAGGTGAAATTCAATCAGAACCAGAGCCAGGCAAGGACACGAGAGGATAAGTTTATGTCGCAGCCTGCCAGCTGAAGCTGTCACAGGGAAAGAAAACAGGCTTTAGGTCTGTAGTGACAGAAGGGACAGGGAGCAGCAGCGTGGGAAAAGTATTCTGAAACACTGAAGTGCCGCCGAAGCAGAGCCCGGGGCAGCCTGGACACCAAAACCAGATCTATTGAGACCATTATTGAGGTTCCTTTTTTGACTCCTTACCAACATCTAACCAGACTAAAATCACTACTAAATAGTAAAAATAAACCTTTTTTAGGCTCTAAATTTAAAGCTGCTGCTATTAAATTAGAATCTTTCTGTTAGTCATCTTAATAAATCCATTTGGTTTGAATAGGGCTGGAAGGAGAAAAATGATTTGTGCTTTTATTTCTAAAGTTTAAAAAGTGACTTCTGCTCTGAGAATCTGGAGTTACAGGGACAAGCTTAAAAACAGTTAAAACTAAAGTACTCAAGGCTGGAAACTCAGCTCTGTGGTCTTCATTTTGCAGCCAGCTTTCAAAGGGCCACAATAAGTCTGTGATGATTTTTATGGTCTGCAAATAATATCTCTGTCAGAACAGTTGCATGACTCCAGTTCAGTTCAGTGTGGGCAGAGATCTGCATCATATGTAACATCAAAGGCGGTTCAATGCCAGAGGGCATCTTTTGTGCTAAGAGACTGGGATTATGAGCAGAGGACAGTTTTGGGGTGTGTTACTGTCCAGGCCACAGGAAATAATAGAAAATGCACACTCATCACTAAGTTAAACTTACCACTATCCATGGTGATTGCTGTCAAGGCTGGGAACTTGCAAATATCAAGTCTGTAAACAAAAGAGGAAACATCCTGTTGAGTTTGTGAATTACAATCAACTTGGACAAGTTTCTCTTGATTCCCACATACTGGTGCAAATACACCAGTATTCAAAACTCCATGATCAAGATTAATCCCTCTTTTCAGTTGTACCAGTACTGCATGCAGGCTAATTTCAGTAGTATAGGAATACTATCCAAGAAAAAGATAACCTTTGAAATGGTGAATGCTTTAACATTTTTCAAGGCTTTTCAAATTCAGAATATGCAAAAATGTTAATATGAAATAAGAGGGTGTGTATAATTTCAAACAAAATGCAACTTGTTTTGCCTAAATGAACTTGAAAGGTATTACATTCTCCAGTGTAATTACTTACACCTTAACTAAGACTTAAATTCACTCTGCAGAGATCATCAAGTCAACTCATTATCTTTAGTCTATGGATCAGATTTTTTGAAATCAGAATGCACACATGGAAATTCATTCAGAATCAGCTACTGATTAAAACAGGATGCCTGCATAAAGTTCAAGGGCAGAACAAGACCTGCAATTTGGCAAAGGAACTTGCACTGCATGAGAGGATCTCAACCTGCCCTACAAGAACTTACATGTACTTTGTACCTCATCTTGGAAAGAGAACAGACAGCAGATGCTCTTAGTCGAGAAACTGCCTGAAGCTCATTGCACCCACCAGGCAGAGAGCCAACAAGAACTGCATCTGGAGGCAGCAAGAGTAGGGCAGCTCCTTGGAGTATTCATTGGTTAGGAAAATAAAAGCTTTCAGCAAAGTAAGAGCAACTGCCTAACCAAGTTAGTAGAACACCACGAGGTTAAAGGGTTTTTTATTGATAAATTACCTACTCCTAAGGCTTAGCATCAGTCTTCAGAGGCCAGGTTACACATCAACTATCACACCACCCAGATGTCCTCACTTTCCATAAATCCAAACCCTCCTAAGGAAACCTTTCTGTAAAAAAGGTTGGCCATGGCTTTGTTGTCATAAACAAAGAGGGAAAGTTAATGTTTCCAGCCTGGCCCGCCCAACACCATAACTTGTCATGCAAGAGCAGACTGCAGTACTTGTGGGGACTGCTGAGGTGAATGCTGCTCCATGAGGAGATCCCAGCCTGCTAACAAAACTGTAGGATTGGCACTACAAGATGTGGGATGAAGGAGCAAACTGATTTTAAAGCAAGTTCATCAAATCTCTGTAAAAGCAAATAAATGTGAGTAAAAAGCAGACATTAAGGCACTCTGAAATCTCACCACCATAGTGTTTAGCTTGTTGTTACTAAGTATTGTAGGTTGACAGACGCAGAGGGCTTTATTTTTTTTTCAGAATATATATAAAACCCCTTTTAATAGCCAGATTTTTTCTTAGCAGACTACTCTATGCCAAAACAAATGACCTTTGCCCTTTGCTTCTTGAATAAAAATAAAATTAGTGTCATTTACTGATTAGTCACGTTGTCGCAACTCAAATATCTGTGATGAAGAAATTGCTAAACTTATTAAAATAAACAGGTCACAAAATATTTGGCTAGTGGTCTAACTCTTCTCTTCATCTATTACATCATTATTTTCTTTTGCCATTTACTACCCACTAGTTTCAGACAGCTGGTTTAGCAACAGCCCCCCAAATAAACACACATCAATAGAAGAGGCAGCACCCATGAGTGCTCCTCCCTTGCTCTGTTAAGTGGTCGCAATGCAGTGAATTAAACAGACCTTCCTATACTTCTCCTCTCGAATGGGGTAATTTTTTTTGCAATAAATTTCAGTTAGTCTTTAACGTTTCACCGTTTTAACAACACTTGGGTGTGGATTTCTACAACATTCAAAAACAAACAAACAAACAAACAAACAAAAAACCAAAACAGAACACAGGCATCCACATCCATGAGTCACAACCTGTCTGATGGCTCTGCCAACTTGGAACTGAGTTGGGAAAAAGGGAACTTAGTGCCTCCCCCCTGCTATGGGATGTTTTCCACCAGGAGCAGAGCAAGTCACTGACTCTGCCTTGGCACCAGGTACTTGACATATCATGTTCTCTGGAATCAACATCACAACACTGACATACATAGACTGGGAAACTGGGGAAAACACATGAAGGAGGAGAAAAAAGAAAACAGAAGGCAAAACATCTTTTAATGTCTTCAAAGACAATTATATTAGGAGCTAGTGACAAAAGAAAGATTTGCTGAAGTGGCTGCAAAACACAAATTACATTTCTCTTTACCTCCTCTACCCACAGAAAGAAACAGTATGAACTTCTCTAGTGGCTGTAGTGCAGAAACTTCCCTTCATCAATCCACATTAGATTACAGCATTACACATTAGATTACAGCATTGGTTACAGCAATTAAAAGTATTTAGAGTTCCCTGGAACTACTTAAGCCCATTCTCTGACAAATGAGTCTTTTCTATGCTCTCCTGACTTTCCTCTCAAACGTCTTCATTTCCAAGTTCCCACAACTCACAGCTTCCTGCTATGACACCCAAAAACCTACAGGGCCAGAGGTTGATTGAGGACAGGGACAATAGCTGCCCTGCCACTACATGGACATTTCACTCATGGAACACTCTCCCACTGCACAGGAACCGCTTGGGTCTTTGCCCTCTATTAACAGTCCCTTCCCCTAAAGGGAAGGAGTTTAATTATACTTTAGTCCTCTACTCTGACACTCTTGGTTCAAACTGACTAAATAGTTCAAAGGTGGATTGGAAGAAGGGATTGAACAAAGAAAAGTACAAAACTCTTTTTTACCGTCATAAGCCAGCTAATAAAGCTGAAGAGGGCTGGTCACACCAGAGAAACATTCTGACTTGCTACTGACTCATTTATTCCTCTGTCCAACTCTTTACTTAGTTTCCTGCTTTTAAGTCTTCACAAACCTTACTGGAACCTACGATGGCCCTGTGGTCTCAAAGCAACATTTTTCTTTTCTATGCACAAATGCAAGAACAAATACACACAGGCACCGTACCCCTGACAGCACCTAAATATCACCAGTATTTGTTGCTTCATGAATCCCTCTTCTATCCATCTTCTATAAGGCTACACATCACTTTAGATATGTGACAACACAGTGGACAGCTGTATAGCACTATACCCATGCTGAGTGTCCAGTTCTGAGTTAATGGCAGCTGATAGATCCAACCAAAACGTGATCTTTCCTGACTGCCTGCTTGGCTGTCAGTAGAATGGTTAAAAAACAAAACACAGAACAATGAACCACACACTTCTGGTAGGAACTATAATGACTCAATGGGAAACCCTGAGTTTTAAAGCCCATGAGACAGCCTAGGAGACACACCAACACCAACCCTGCTATTTACCAAGCACTACCTTGCTCACCACGAAAGGGCTGCAGCCTCTTACCAAGGAGAAACATCTTGCATGAAAGTTTAAGGAACTAATATTGAAGTAACAAACCAAGGTGTACATTTCTTTCCACAACTAACCTAAATATTTTTTTTCTCAATTCTGAAAGTACCCAAATCTTGCATAAGCTATTTATAAGCATAAAGCACAGAATATTTGTATACGCATTTCCAAAGGTGGTAATCATATTCTAGCAGTGGCAATCTCTTAAATTGAGAAGGTAACTAATTTCAGCATTAAAAGCTGTTGTTTTAAGACAGTGTTTCTGCAAGATTTTGTTGCATTTATTAAGATAACTATCTTTGGCTGGCAGGCACACACCTCTTCTGGGTACATTTCCTGACTCCAAGTTTAATGGCAACTTGCAAGCAGCATGTACCATTAAAGGACAGAGGATCTGACTGAGGGCACACAAACCGCCTGCACTGTTCTCACTCACTGTCTCGTGTTCCAAGGATACAGAACATCGAGAACAAAGCGAGTCCTTAAGGGAAGGGAGTAGAAAGGGAAGGGAAAATAAGGCTAATGAAAAGCAGCAGCAGTATTTTTCCTCACTTAGTTTCTCACCTGCTGTGTTAAAAGAGACTTAAAATACTGCAAGGCCCCCTGTTCCTCTCACAGCTGGCGAGGGATGTGCATGACAGTGTCCAGGGAGGGAAGAGGCTTTTTTTCATTCTGCAACAGAACTCCTACAAGTGATACAGCTGTTAACTTTAGTTTTGTAATCTGTACTACTCATGAAGCCGAAGAGCCATATAATTTCCTAAAGTTATAAATATTTAGGTTCTTCTGGAGCTTTTTATGAAAGCAGGTCCATTCCAGAGACACTGTTAACTAAAACATCAGTAGACATTCAGTCTAAAAATAAACACCCCCATTCTAGCTCCTCAGCCCCAAACCAATCCAACAACTAAAACACTCCTGTGGGAGGGTTGTTTAGAAGAAATATTAAAACATTATCAATCTGACTTCATGTGTAGCTATTTAATTATCTGACAGCCATTCATTCAGAATGTAGTATGTGCCTACCTAAAAATCCCACTCCCACTACATGTCTTTCACATGTTTGGAAAAAATATTACAGAAGACTACAATTTCACTTAGTGTTACCTACTTCCAAAGAGCTTTCTCCCCAGAAAAGCACACCAAAGAATTTACATGGATTCAAATGCTGGAAAAATAGATTGATTTTTCTCTGAATAGAAATCCATAGGGTATGGGAGAATCCAGTTATTAAGTTTAGTTTGCTTTCAATAGCAAGATTTTCCAGGGAATTTGTGGGAATAAAGAGGGATGGAACACTTTGAAAACTACTCAATCAGACAAGGATGCAAAAGATTTATCCTACCTCAGACTACATGGGACAAGGATAAGAGTAAAACAGAGAACTGAAAAACCTTCTCCTTTGCATACGCTATTTGATCACAGCATTATAAAACACCACCATTAATTTAAGCACCTAAAACCACAGAGCAGATCACTAAGAGGAACCTGTACTTAGCAGACTGCCACTGCACCCTAAACCCAGTGAAACAAATCATTACTCACAGAATGAGCATGCACAGGGCACACCACCACCCTGTTAGCAGAGAGAAGGAAGCTCCTCAATGCCTGCAGCTGGGCAGGACTGCAGCTGGAGAGACTGAGTCTCAGCTTCCGCCTCAACTTCTTTACCCCTTCACCGGTAAAGCTGCAGCAATATTCTGGCTGGTTATTTTCTGGATACTTCCAGAGGTTCAAAGGGGAAATTGCAATAACCTAAGTTATCTCTTCTTTCCCTTCCCTTTCAAAACCAAACAAGAACATTCTCCTGATACATCTTGGCAAGCAGGACATTTGGCAGGAGAAGTAACAAAACTCTCTTTACAGAGAAGGAGAATTTTGGTGGATTGCATTGTTTTAAAACTCCTGGGTACCACGTGGGGCAGTTCCTGGGAGGCTGTGTGGAAACCAGAATTCCACAAATCCTCAAGAGACCATGCCTTTCCAAGCAGTCTACAAAGTAGAATTTCAGACATCTCACTCTTCTTAAGCTACTGTCAGAAGACATTGCTTTAGGTTAGACAATCTCCTCTGCCTTGGGAATTCAAATTTAGAGTATTTAACTTGATAATTCATTGAAGTGTTGATATAACAATAACCAATTCCTCTCCTTTTTCAAGCAAGAATGATGAACAATTAAATAAAGCTTTCACAGTACGATGTGTTTTTATCCTGATTTTGTTTGGACACAAAACTGATACTATGTCACTTATCTATTCCACATTCTGCTCCTCCCCCAGTACGTTTTAACTAAATCTGACACTGAGATTTCTTCCGTGCTCCCACACATTTTCCACGAAAATCGATGACCAAGAAGAACAGAGAAAGCTCCTTAATGCTCTCACTGAAGTGAAGATGGGTTTACCAATTGCAGCAGTATCTCAGCAGTCACGGCGCCTTTGGCAGCTGGAAATCATTATCCATTTTGCCAGCAGAAAGAGGGCAGTTAGGAAGCAAACACCATGTCCAGGACCAGCTACAGCTCCACAGTCCTTTGCAAGAGGGCAACTCAAGTAAGTTAAAGACATGAGAACAGAGAAAGAGCACTGCCAGCACATGCAATTTGTCAGAATATTGTGATTTGGAGTAGCAGCTGGATAACAAGGATAAGCATATTAGGGAATGAAGGGGAAGTCAGATTAATAGTGGGAAAGGTGAAGAGGCAACAGAGACAGGAACACAGCTTCACTATAGATCTGGTGCTCCCTGACCTAATTAGTGTTTGGGTGCCAGCTGACAAATCTAACTTGTCAGCCACTTCGATATCATCTATTCTAACTTAGGCTTGAATAGCTGGACTCTTTATCTGAAGCAATTACAGTGGCCATGAATAATAACCTCTAAGTGCATAATAATTATCTCTGTCCATGACTACACTCACATTGGCTAGGAATGCAAAGCAATAGAGTGCACCTGAAAAGCAAAACAGTTCGTGCTGAGGACCCAACACTTAAAACACAACACAGGTCAAGAATTCTACTTTGAGGTAGCTCTACTTTGCTTTCATGAGCTGAGCACTCTCTGGCAGTGGGACTGCAGCTCTGAGTTTATCCTCTGGTTTACCTTCACCCAAAAATAGCTCAGTCTGAGTGTTTTGAAATGTTTCTGCAATGCAAACCAAAGCACACTAAGTGGTGACAATTGGGAGATTCCTAATCTGAACCAAAATGCCACGGCAGATACACACCAAGCACTGTATGACCACACCCACAGCAGTAAGAAGGTGAAGAAGGAAGATCTGTATAAATGATTCCTCAGTATAGAGCCAAAGGTTGTTATGGGGTGATAGTGAATGTTTGGGAAAAATTTTCTGTGAAGCTACAAAATTACTCTGATAAGTAAGTTGACAAAAACAAAGGTAATGTGAGGCTCTCCCTCAAACTAAAAAACAAACCAAACAATAAAACCTCTCAAAAATAAAAAAATCTCACAACAGTCAAAGAGATTTCTGAAGCAGTCTATGTGCTTGTCTCTTGTCTTCAAAAGTTACGTTCTTGGCATGAAAATTAAATACTGCTAATACACAGGACACCACAGGGCCCAGTCTAAGGCTAAAAACCTGAAATACTGGAGTGGTTTCTTAGAAACACCAGAAAAAGAGAGACACAGAGACAGCTCATCCAGGAACTATGAGACAACCTAGCCAGCCCTCACCTCCCCAAACAAAAAAAGCACCTTCTTCCCACACAATCCCTAAGGACTGGAAACTGGCAGTTACAGACTAGAAAATTAACATCCAGTTTAAGATCCCCATACTAATATTTTCAATAACTTTCTCTCCAAAATGTTACCATTATTGAAGTGTTAAATAATGTATCGATAAAATCCTATGTTACACTAGTAAAGTGACAGCTGCTTATTAAATATCTATCATTTATTGTTTTTTAATTTATAGTAAGATAAAATAATCAGTGGACCTGCTAGCACTTTTTAAGAAAAAAACTCACATGAAAAACCCACATGAACCCACATCTAAAGTATCAGAATGCTGCAGAATGTTTTCTTTATAGCATGTTTTCACTCACAGCTTCCCTTAATTAGGAGCTTTGAACATGCGCTCATTTTATTTTCCTCCCCTATTCTGTCCCTGTTTTCATACAAATGAAACATTTGCATCTGTTCTGTAGATTACTAACAAGCCAACTTTGATCTGTAGTTCAGACCATCTCCTGATGCTATACAGACAACAAACTGAGGACTAGTCAGCAGCTCTCAACTTCAACTGAAAACTGCATTGTATATGGATTAAAAATTACTTGATGCTGTTTATTTGGAAAGAAGAAAAATATCCTTTGTGTTTACATCATCAGTGTATAACAAACCTCTCAGTTCAGAGAAGGCAGATATTCAGCTGATCGAACTGTAACACATGCAACACATTGCAGCCAACCATTACTTCTCACATGAGAAACTGGAGGGTATCCACTGACCTCAGCTGACACAGATGTAAATAAGCCAAAGGAAATTTCACATAGTGTCTAATTCATGGAACTTGCTGCCATAGGATGCTGTTCAGGACAAAAGCAGAAATAGATGAAAACAAATAAAAATGAAATCAATAAATGAGGGCGAGATTTGGTGATTACTGGAACACAATTCTCCAGATGTAGCTTTTATTGGTAACTACCTGGCTGTGAAAGGAGAGAAGGAGTCCAGTGCCCAGTATGGAATGGGTAACTACATCCAGTTCCTCTCCAAAGTGGTTTAAAACTGGATTAGGACCAGGGCAGTAAGTATCAGCATATAATACCATGAGACAGCCAGAAATTGAGTTGATAGATGGCAAGTCATCTCTTTAAAGATCCTACTCCCTACCTACAATCTCGCTTTTTCATCATCTCCGGTCTCCCAAATCAACACATCAAAGTATTCAGGATAAGTAGAAAGTAGAGTACAACAGTGCCTTCTGCCCTTTAAAAGCATATGTGGGTTAGGTAGGGAAGGGAAAAAAAAGTAAAGAGTACTACCTTTATTTTAAATTGTACCTCTCCAGACATGAGAGAGAAGGGCCAAGGAACAGTCTCTGGGCACAGTCCATTCACAAAAATGTAATTTCATTGCAGGTACAGTGTTTGTCCACTCAGAAAAGGTCATGAGATCAAAGCTAACAATGGACCATTTATCCTGCTCTGAAACTCTTACTTTCTTCCCCAACACAGCTTATAAAGCAAAACCATGACCCAAGTGTCACAAATAATACCTTTACAGATTTTCCAATAACACAAACTGGCTGTACAAGATTCAGCCTCCAACTGTATTAATCTGTATCCAATATTCAAGTCTGCTCTTTTCACAGAAAAAGAGAGACCTGACAATTCCATACATTTGAAAAAGGTTTTCCTCAACTCACTGAAGTTTTTCTTGGAATTATAACAATATTGTGGAAGGCAAGCAGCAATAGCTACTTTTAAAAATCAGTTTTCCTCTAAACTACCAGTATTTTTCAAGTAGCTATTAAAAAATCCCTGAAAGATTCTATATCTCAGAATGTGCATTTTTGCAGTAAAAAGGAACTTGGATAATTTCACATTGGCATCTTTATTTTGTATGCAATAATTTCATAGCAAACATAAGACTACTATTTCATGAAGTTTATTTTGTTTTTCTTTGATGAGGCAACATTCTGCCCTGTACAGAAATTACATTTAGCACTTGTTTGGTAGGCCAATGTCTAACACCCCATTTAATTTAGAAAAACTAACCCCAAACCAATAAAAAGTAATTCCTTTGTGAAGTGCTAAACTAAGCCAGAGAAATGTGCAAACAAAGCCTTCTCTTCCAAGTATTCACGCACCGTCAGCATGCTTTAATATAAATTTCCACCCTGCCTGTCCTCCCCTGGAGCAATGCATATATGACAACATTTCAGAGCATGTTTTAATGGGATTTTCCAGTCAACCAAAAATCAAATTGCAGAGAAGTTATGAAAGAGTCATAAACACATATTTCATCTTATTGAATTATATGGTAACTAGGCAAAAGATAATGAAGCACAACTCCTTTAGAGATTTTATTAAGTTTTCTGTCACACTGGGGAATTGCATAAAGAGAGCACACAGAAAGTTGTACACCACCAGAATCCACAGAGCAGCTGCAGTAAAACAGAAGGGTAAAAAGCCCTACAAACCAGAAAAAAAAAAAGTTTTAAATACTAAATACTCTTTATTTCCCTCTCTCAACACCCACATCCATTATTCCTCACATCAGCTTTACCTGAATTTCCAAATACGTGAAGATGTACACATTATTTTACTGCATTGCACCTAATTTTTTTCTGAGTAGGACTTGAACAAACCTACACACAAAGTACTCCAGCTCATTTACACATTTGGGGTACAGTAAAACACCATGTTTTGGCTTCAGCCTTGAAGAAAAGTCAAGGAATTTCTCCTCCTTTCCGGCCACTGCCACCCACCCCTTCCTAGGGATCAGCCTCCCGATGTGGCTGATGCAGTTCTGTGCTCTGCACTTCAGCTTTGTCCCTCTCCCACTGACCTCTCTCCTCCTCTGTCCCTCTGCTCTCCAGGACAGCCACAGAAAGGAAATATGAACTTTCTAGACTGTATCTGCCACCAAAGTCAACCTCTCAGGGAGCTAGTTTTGCATCCCTTGTGACCTCTAGTCCAGCAATTTTACTCGTGGTCCCTTCCAATCAACTTCTACAGAGCTGTAGAAAACCTTAAATTCATGGAAGTTTTCCTACAGGAAGCACACTGGTCTAGAGGATGGAGGCATTCTGAACATCGTAACTGGAGAAAACACTGGAAGATGAACTAACATCTAATTCAAACTGTCATTTATGAAGAAATAAGGATCACAGTAAAGCCCTAAGTCACGGCTGATCAATCACGCAGCATAAATCCATACCTACCAGTATCAGGTCATACTTAGAAAGAATTTTTTGCACATTCCAGCATTGTAAAAACACTAGAGCAGGTCCCAAAACCAAAACAATAATTCTACTGTTGCTCTTCTACTCCTTATGAAGTGAGTCAATACAACACCCACTCTGCCTGAGTAGGAAACTCAAAAATGCATGTAAAAAAACCAATTCAGAGGATGGTCATATTGAAGTTCCTAAAACTCACATGCCAAATTAATGTGTCAAATTTGTGGGGCAATTAAGTGTATTTGAAGATGTAATTTATCTTAGTTGTGTCAAAAGCATACACAGAATTAAAATGAAGTTAGCTCTTGAAAACTTCATTCATAACTAACAGATCTTCTACAGAATCTAACATGTCTAACATTTTGTTCTTGGAAGATTTAAAAGGATGTTCCCCTATTCCTCCACAAAGCTGAACACCTACTCCAGAACACAGAAAATGTGGAGGAGTCTTCTAATGCAAAAAATACACCACTGATATTTTTTAGGTCTGGTAACTCATTCACATATGCAATACACTGCAGAAGCCACTGGAGAGATCCTAGACATGCTGCCCATCAGCAGGTGCATCTCCACCTTTCATATTTCTGGTGTAGATCACTTCACCCACACAAAAAGTTTCAGAGAACCAGAGAGCAGCCCAGGAATGTCAGAAGATTGTCTGGACCAACTTTTCGTGGGAAAGGGAACCCTGATGAGGTTATTCAGCACCCTGTCCAATTTAAAAAAAACCCCAACCTTGTAGTTATGGAGAATCCACCATGTTCTTGGGGAGCGCGTTCCAGTGAATAATTAATCTCACTGTAAAAAATTTCTTACGCCGAAATGAAAACTTTCATTAAACCTTTGCCAAGAATTCCTAACAAACAGCCATAGTGAAAGTGCTTTGATACTTCCATTTTTGAGAACTGTAGATCTGATGAGCTTGTAGTTGGGCATCTCTTTACAGTTCACCGTAAGTGGCCTTTCCATAGAAGATGAGTTTCACCTTCTCACTTGTTCTAAAATAAAGCAGATCAGGTCCCTGGTGCAGTTGACTGCAGAACACCAGGGAAGCAGTCAAAATGCAAAACCCAGCAAGGATGGAGTGAAAAGGAAGAACTCCCGTTTTCAGGCAGCAACAGAAGCTTAGATCAGTTAAGCTGCTTACGCAGCCGCACACTCAATAGGCCATGCCTTTATTTTGCTGCTGCCCACAGCCAACCAACAGTAGCAAACAGAAAACAGTACAGTGAGTCCATTCCATTTCTGACACTCAGAACTGCTCAGCAGTATTGAAATAAAATATCACAGACTGTGCTCATTTCAGCTGCCAAGGGAGAAATCTATAGGAAAACCGCAGGAGATTTAAGTAATTCTGATGCTGAAACCTCATTTAACCCTTTCCCGTGCCCCATAGCCATGAGAATGGAGACTAGGGACAGAAAGACAAACAGAAAGTTGCTTTTCATCCCAGGTTTATTTAATAAATAGTTAGAAGAGTTACAGTCTGCAAATAAAAGCTGAAGAATACACACAAGGTCAGTAAACAGCTCACTGATAAACCCAGAGATACAGCCAGGTGCAGCAGTTCACATGTGATGAAGCCACTATTTATGAATTTTCCTGCTAGGATTCCATAAACTGCCTTCACACCAGTGAGCTAACAAATTCACACCTTTGGGGTCATTCTTCAATGCCAACTAGGAAACTTTTACAAATACAGCTACTTACAATAAATATTACAGTTTAGACAGTTATGTTCAACAGTTAATTTAGCAATTGGGATTTTAATGAAGAATTGCTGCAAAGTGAATCTTGAAACTGGTCCAGCCATTGTTATACTACAGGAAAACAAAGAGCTCAACAAAACAGGAATATCCAGAATTACCACAATTCTTGGTGTAAACAAACAAACAAACAAATCTCATCCACACTAGAGTTCTGGCAAATATAGATTTTCTGCACTTTCAGGTGACAAAATGAATACTTCACTGGGATTAAGTTTTATCTATGATAAATTACTCCTATCCCACACTTTACATGGTGTCTCTGGATTTTAGCTTAAATGTCACTCAATTTGACCATTCTTGGAATAATCACATTGGTACAGACTGACCACTAAGATGAAAAACTGGAAGTATGTTGAGTGTGTGATCTTCAAACGTGAGATGCCAGCTTTCAAAAGTAATTTCAGAAGCAACATGAGAAGGCTGATTCAAATGCTTTAAATGAAACATTCCACTGAGCAGGTAAAATGCACAACGAAATGTGTAAAATGCAAGGGATTGCAAAGATCTCTCAAGATGTAATTGCAGGATTGTCTGTCTCTCCCTCATGTAAAGACATCTATGCTCAAAAAAGTAATCCATTTACACAAAGCAGCATTCCTGGTTTGAAAATGGGCAACACTTCTTGAGTTACTACATTATCCATGAGCCTCAGCCCTGGATGCTAACTCCAGTATATTGGGCTGTGCAAATGTATTTCTTGCCGGATTTTATAAATGTAGTTCTGAATGGAAGCCTAACTTTTATCTAAAGTTAAAGTTATTTTACATAATGATTATATATTATTAAAAGTAAGCAACAGCCTGAAATAGGCACAAAAGAGCTCTCAACAGATGTGTTTTCTTAGCAGGCCAAAATCCATGGTGTGGTTTTAGGTGGCTGGCATGCAATTTCTTTAACTTTCAGTATGAAGACAGGCTTTGCTTTTGAAATGTAGCTATCCTAATAATAGTATTCAGCAATTTTGATTAAAACACAGATTACTGATGATCAGCACCATCAAAATTGTCAGCAAGAGAAGAATGGGTTAAGTGTATTTCAGACCTCACAAATACATATCAAATTTTACTTAACAAGAATCAGTAAGACAAGCAATGGTAAACATGGAAAGGGCTGGGTATTGTCAGATTAGATTTTAAAAGGTCAAATAGTTACCAACATCTGAACTCAGCTGGCAGGAGAACAGACAAGACATTAGGTCATTCAGGCCACTCCTTTGCCAGCTCTGTAGGGTTCTCTACTGCACACTGCAAGTGCTTTTGTTTATAATGTGGAAGAGGAGAGGAAGCAATGGTGGGGGGAAGAAAATAGATTTCTTTGGAGGCTGAAGCAAAACAACCATTAAAGAAACACCAGCCAGACCAGACAGCATCCTGGAAACACAGCTGATGGCAGTTCATGAAAGAGCAAGATGAAAACCAGCAACAAAGTTCAGGATTGAGCTGAGAAACTGAAAGCAAAAGTTCTCAACAGGATGGTCCAAAAAAAAATTAGAATTCTTGCCTATAGGAATTTGGTGTCGTTTGTTGAGTAAATGGGAAGAAATGACACATATAAGATTTACTGGAATAATGGAAGGGAAGTGGAGGGGCTAAATGGGTTAGTTTTTTCCCTGTATTCATACTTGGGGTAAGTGGCACCAACCACATCTCTTGTTCCTTGCCTGTCCAGCTGTTTCTAAGAGCCAGGTAAGAGTCAAAAGTGAGTCAGAGAAATTGTTTTTCAACCTGATTGATCGTGTGATCTGCCTCACCAGCAGAATACAGAAATGGTTACACTATCACAAGTGAGGGAGGTCACACACACAGGCAAAACAAAATGATGGACAAGAGGACCACAGGAAAAGGGAGTTTTTAAATGTTTAGAATGACAGAGCAAACAAAAATGGTTCACACTGCTGTAGCCTACAGTCAGCACTGTCTGGAAGTATATTTTATGCTGTTTTTGCCACAGAATTTATTCATGACTCCAGATAAATTACCTAAAAATGCTGTTCCAATGTGGACACCAACTACATACATTTTATTTTAGGGATGCCTCTCCCAAAATCTGAGTGCTTGATTTGCAAAAGCAGAATAGGCTTAGAACGACACTCAATTTATTTGCACCTGTGCACTTAACATAAATGAGGACACTGAACTCTGAATACCCTGAAAAAAACCAGATCCTGCCTGGACCAGGTCTGATCTCCATAGCTCTCTTACATTCTTCATGTGGAATGGAAGGATGATTTCCTTGTTCATCCAAATTTCTGGATGAACTTGCTTGAGAAAAGGATAATCCATGTTTCACCTGGGGATTTTCTGGTATTTACTAGTTCCAAAAAAAGAGAAATACTCAGAATCCCAGGTTCTAGCCTAATCTGTTCTAGAAAATAAAGTTTTCTAGTCTAAAAGAGGTTGAAGTGAGATGGCTGACACTAAACACGTAAGTAAAAATCTCACTCCTGTTTCCATGCAGAATTCGCACACAGAAGTTCCCTGTCCCCTCTTCTCTGGCTTCTAATCTCACTCCCCTGGTTCAGCAAGAACTACTCTTGCAATCTCACTCACCTTTACTAGGTAAGTCTCCTCAGACTGCTCATCACCTCTTGCACTTGTAAACCTCCCCCACAATTGCTTTATCAATGGCACTCCCTCTGTTGAACACAAGGGCCAGAACATTCAACATCCCAGTTGCACAATCCCTTTACACAGGTCTGTGTGTATAATACACACGTGTACATTAAAAAACAGGGTTTCTACACGCATACCTATTCATCTATGTACAACTGAAAAAACTCTTTCCCTCCCAACCACACGTTTCTTTGAGCCACTACAAGCATCCCTACAGCACTGCAGGGAAACAGACGGGATTACTAACTAGGTTAATCAGAAAAAGTGTTAAAAAGGTCAGTGTGAATATGCGGGTAATGCTCCGTGCCACATCCGCCCCACTCCTGTATCAACAATGGCACCAGCACGGGGAGAAGATGGTACAGAAGGTGGTAATGAGCAGAAAAAGTACAACTAGGGTTTTTTTCACTCACAGTCAATAGTAATAATAAATTTAAGATCTTTATTTCAATCTAGAACACCAACATCTGCATAACTGTCCCTCTTCCCGGACTTTTCTATGAAAACTTGAAACTCTTTCAAGTGTTTTCATGTGCTCATAGTCTACTCACTGGCTCCATTCCTCTCTGTTTTGTTCCCAGCAAGCCCAATCACTGCCTGCTCTCTCACTCCTCAACCAATGCAACATTCAATCCCAGCTTCAACTGTGGTAACACCGAGGCTCCCTCTGCCCCTTGTGTTTCCTGTGGTTGCGGATGAATTGTTCCCTTGCCAGCGCCAGGCCTAGGAGAGCTTCCGCAGAGCCCGGGAGGGTCGGGCTCATTCCCAAACACACCTTCCCACCCCAGCATCCACAGCCTCACCCGCACCGCCTGTCCTGGCCACCGCAGCTCCAGCACAGACGAGGCAGTGGAAAAAGTTTTAACAGGAATAGGAGAGCTTCGGATGGCTGCGCCCGTGCTCTGCGGGTTTGTTTTGGGGGATGGTGCTTTTTAAAACTTCAGAGAAAAATGTATCAGCTGCCTAATTTGGAGAGAGTCGCTAATCTCTTCCAAAAGAGAAATTCCGCAGGATTCTTCCTTTGTTCCATACACTCCACACATTTTCTCCCCCGGCTTAACTGGAAATGGCACAACCCCCTGGAGGGGAGTTTACCGGGCGGCTGCCGGCCGCCGGAGCGCGGCGAGGGGCGGAAGGGCGGCGGGGCGCGTTCCACCCTCCCTCCCCTCAGAGGTGCCCNTCCGCACCCCGCGCTGCACGCCCTCACCGCCCCTGCCCGCACTCACCGCCGCCGCCCGGCTGCGGAGCACGGCCGGCGGTGCCCGAGCGCTACCGCCCCGCGCTGCCCCAACGCCCGCTGCGCGCTCGGCGAAGCGGGCGGCGCCTCTGCGCATGCGCCCGGCAGCCCGAGGGCGGCCGTGAGGCGGGGAGAGATCGAGGGCGATGCAGCGCGCTCGCCCGTGCCCCGCTGCCTCTTGCCTCGGTGCCCCTGTTCAGAGCTGGTCTGGGAGCCGTCGGCCCTCTCCCCGGGGCAGGGTGATCCTTTCAGCCGCTCCCGCAGCTTCCCGCGGTCACAGGCTGGGGCTCAGCAGACCCCGGTGGTCAGGAACGCGGCCGCGGCCGCTGTGGCCTCACCGAAGTCTCCCCGCCAAGGTGCTTGCAGTCCTGAAGTTTGTATCCGTTTGTATCCCGGAATTACAAAATCAATTAGGTCGCAAAAGACCTCAGAGATCATCGAGTCCAAGCTATGACCGAACACCACCGTGTCAACCAGACCATGGCACTGAGTGCCGCGTCCAGTCCTTCCTTAAACACCTCCAGGGACGGTGACTCCCCCACCTCCCTGGGCAGCGTGTTTCAGTATTTAATCACCCTTTCTGTGAAGAAATTCACAGAATTCACTGTGAAATCACAGTGTCCAACCCGTATAGATAGACAAGGCTTTTTTTTTGTAGGGAAGAAACACACACACACACACACTGGTAGTTGTGGTCTTTGATGGAGAGCTAAAAATTGTGCCACAAGTAAAGATTTTCCACTTCCGTGCCCCCCAAGGGTGGCTGCATGGAGCTGCGGGGCTCATTGCCCAGAGGTCTGAGCCTTTGAGTGCTCTCAGACCTCACCCCCACTGGAAGGTGCATTTCAGGAACCCTAAAACGTCATGTTCCGCATTAAAAAGTAAAGGTTGGTTGGCTTTTTGCACTGCCCAGAACGAATCTGAAACCAGAGAGTTTGATAGGTTAATTTTGTTTGTGACTGGTACCTTCATTTTCGCCTCTATGACTTTTAATGGATGTGTATGGAAAGAAGATAAAGCTCCTCAGAAAATTCACAGCAAATTAATAATCCCTACCTGACTTCAAAGGTGCTGTTGTCAGTGGTGCTGTGGCCTGATTATAAATGCCTTCGGAACAATCCACAAATAATAACAGCTTGGCTTGCCAGAAGAGAGATTGAGGTCTAAATGGTGTGCAGCGTAAAATACCATTTATTCCGTGAAAATGGAATTGAAGTTCCCTATAAATATGCAGTGGGGTTTTTTTTAAAGTTTACGTTGCTGTGGTCTTCAGATTCAATGAATATGAACAATATGAATATGAATTTTTGTGGCTCAAATTTACTATGCTGTATAGCAGCTCTTTTAAACTTTATTGTATATTAAGAGACAACTGACCATGAGCAGAAAAGGAATGAGGTAACACTACAGTCACAGAGAAGTTGAGGGAACTGAAAGATGAGACACAGTTTGCAATAGTTCAGGCCGTGTCTCAGCTTCTTAATGAATCTTGACCTATAATAGAAGTTAATGCTTCCATATATGTCAGCTGAGAACTGACACTGAGACCATCAGGTTTTAAACAAAAGAAATTACACTAACGTGTCTGACAGTTCTCTGACAGAATTATCTAGAAACTCTAATCCCTTGAATCAATGGGAGTCAAAATACTTCTGCTCTTTGAAGGTTTGTTGAGGCCCTGACAACAAATGGTCAGCAGTGACCATGGAGAGAGGCACACATCACAAGAGGCTGAGTTTCCAAGAGAACTGAATTTACATCTGCTTTTCTTTGGAAGGCAGGGAGTTTTCCTGTAATAATTGACGAATACTTGCTACAAGTTGTTTGAGTATGCAGTATTCAACCATATCTGTTTAACTTAATAGCATGTGGTTGGGAAATAACCAGGAAAGGCAATAGATGAAAAATTTCTTTATAAGGGTCAGGAGACAATATTTAACTTAATAATTATGCAGCACTTTCTTCCTTGATTCCAGGTGCATTGCACAGTTTGTTTGTGAAGGCTTAGGGCCAAAAGCTCAAAAGGGCAATGAAAAAGTTAGAAAACACTGGGAACAGAGGACAAGAAATGTCACGGTCATATTGGAGGAGAGAAAACTGGTATTGAGCCTTGCTGAAAGGAGTGGAGGCATAAAACCAGACCAATACTTGAGTAGAACTCACTGGGGAATCTTACTGTTGTCAGTTTTTAAGGATGTAGTTTAATAAAATTTAAACTATTTGTCCAAGGTGGAATTTCTGAACAGAAAGAAGCCCATTAGTGTAGGTAGTAGTTTTGCTGTGCAAGTACCTTCCTTGGATTTTTGAAAATGAATTCAAATGTCGATTCTACTACTTTGCATACATGGGAGGAACATTTGGGTCCCACTTCTTGGAGATGTCTCACTTCATATAAATATTTAAGTATTCATGAGAACAGCAGTAGTAAACCCACCTGAAGGCCCTGACATCCTGTTGCTGAGACTTGATGCCCTTGTCTATGACATTAATGAAAATATTAAATAATACTGGCCCCAAAACAGACCCCCGAGGGACACCACTTGTTGTTGATGTCACTGGGACTCTGAGCCGCTGACCCCTGTCCTCTGGGTGTGACCATCCAACCACTTTCTTATCCATCTAACAGTCCACTCTTCAAATCCATCCATCTCTCTCCAATTTAGAGAGTTTGAATGACTCTCAGTTTTCACAAAAAAGTCTTAAACCTCAATTTTTTTCCCAGCTTCTGTCATGGTACAGAAATAATTTCAATATAATTAATATTAAAACATAATTTTTAGGTCATATCTGCTTTCATCTCTAAGAGTAAACAGTCATTTGATTTTGAAAAGGTTGTCATAGACAATTACACAGTTGCTTCTAACTCCAGGGTACCTTCAGGGGGTCTGCTCCCAAAACATGAAGAAATAGATACAAAAGTGAGAATTCAGCCAGACTTTTCTGGGGTGAAAAAATTATCTTTATGATGCAGCCCAGGACCAGGACAAGGAGTGGGAGAAATAAGGATTTTGGCTGAAGAGAGATGGAAGTTCAAAAGCTATTGCAGTAAAAGAATGGACAAGACTTAAAAAATGGAAGGAAGCAGAGTTGTGTCCCAGCACAATAGCTGGCATACTCCACTGTTTCCTAGAAAAATATATTGTTGTATATACCCTAAATTTAGGCAGGGAGTACACATATAAAGGAAGTGTGCCTTACAAAGTCTTCTTATTTTTTGTATGAGTAATATTTTATGAATAAAGATACTTGCAGAATTTGCTTGAAACGGACAAAGGGAGAAATTAATATAAAGTGTGATTTACTACCAAGGATTATCATGAGTGCTGCCTTTCAAACTCACATATGAGTTTTCCTGTTTATGCTGTGCGTTGTGTTTGCACAGCTAATGTATACCCTGCACTAGAACATTTCTCCGGATGCCACACTTTGCACGTAAATGTAACTGATTTATTGTTTCTTTGCCATCAAGCAAAGCAAACAAATGTAAAGCCAAGAGGCTTCTAAAGTGCCGTGTCACACGCAGATCCAGTGTCCTCACTACTCGGTATTTCCTGTTCTGTGGCTTTTTCTCTTCTCCTGACAAATGAGAAACTTCAGCACTGAAGGGGTTAGTCTGATGAAAAGAAAACAGCACAGATTTTCCCTCCTCCTTTATCCCTTCATTTTAGTTTGCCATCTAGTTTTGAAACTTCTGCTGTCTCAATGCGAGAATGCAGGATGCAAAGAAGCAATGACTGCTGTGGGGAACTGCATGATCTTTTCCAGCATATTTATTTCCCCCCTCCAGTCCCTCTGCCCTGAGATCTGGACTGGAACAGTATCCTCTCAGCCACATGGGGCTAAATTAGCTGGTTCTTGAGCCCTTTAAAGGCGCCTTTTAGTCAGAGGGGAGTTGGTCCCTGGTGAGTGATGTTCTCAATGTCTCATCATGACCCCGATGCTGCTGCTTCACTAAGCGGCTCCCGCTGCACTCTGGGAACTTACACCACATGCACGAATTCTACACTCTTGGGCTGTTTTCAAGTGCGTTTAAATATCACTGTGTAATACATTAACTCAACTCAAATATTTTGGATTTTTTTATAATCCTTCATTATTCCAGCAGAGCAACATTGGAATGTTTAGTTTTCTGAATGACTGCTCACATCTAAATGGCTTTGTTCCTTCAAAAATTAATTTATGATTTGCTCCACTCCCTCCCCAAACACTGACAGGATTTAATGTGTGTTCCAGGTGTTTTGTGAATTGCTCAGAAAGCACCATTTTGCATCTGTGAAGGTGTTCGTCTGAACTGCTGTAGATCACACGTGTGCAATTGATCAGAGCCAAATATTACAACGTAACAGCAAGTGTATTTCTGTTCTGTAACTGCAGTATGGAGAGCAAGCTGCATGTAAGTCCTATACCATCGTTTCTATAATGTATATTTTAGTTTGATTGGTGGCCTCCATATGGCACAAGGGAAAGTGCCATGATTATTTTTCTGATCCTGGCTAATCCTGTATCTCGTAATTTCTTCTGTGTTGAAAAAAAATAACAGGGAAAAAGAAAACAAATAAATAGAAATATTTAAGAACAAACTGGGTCTTTCAGCTGTACAGTTCTTCCCTACACATTAGAAACCACAAGCAACCAGCACGGCGTGACGTGAACCTGCAAGTTATTTAAGACAGTTGTAGACCTTGGAACTGAAGATTATGTGCCCAGATCCTGATTGGGGCAACAAATTAAACAACTTTCTAATCAGGGCTTCCAAGTAGCTTTGTTTCTTACTGAATAAGAATGTGAGACTATTCAGAATATTCATAACATCTAGAAGAAAAACAAATAGCTGATGAAATAATATCATTCTTTAGAGAGAGTCTGAAAACTGCTAGGGAAATTCCAGTCCCCAAGATATTTGTGGAAATAAGTGATTTTGGATTCACACTGCTAGACTCCGCCCTGTTACTTTGGAATGTATTTCCATACTTTTAAGAGAAGAAGAATAGGAAATAGATGAGTGACTTTTTATTTTATAACACTGTGCAAAGATTTTGAAAGCCCATTTGATATAAAAAAAAAATAAGCAACTACGTTTAATAGGGCTGTTTTAGCAATCTCAGCATCCCTGTAACGTCACAAGCAACTCAGATTTCCTTTCTGTGGTTTTAGGGTCTCTCCAGAACATCTTAACAAAATAGAATCCTTGCTATGTATTTTTTTCTTAAAGTCTGTTTTGCTGTTGACAATACAGATCTAATACACACATTTAGTGACAAGGCACGCATACAAAAACAGCAAGTATCCCAAATATAAAAGGCAACATAAATTTAAATGACTGGAAATTGACTTACTTGGTTTGTTACTTCATGCTGTCAGAATTCCACTGACATGATCTTATAAGATGCAGACCTTTGTGCCTTCTGACTGTAAATAAATGTCTAAAGAGGAGGACATTTATTCAGTTCAGTCCTCAAGTACGTGTCTTGAATTTCCTCACAACACAATGCTGATAAAACCCTCTGTTGTGCTATAATTCTGTTAATTGAGAGACCTGATTAGAAGATCCCAGTTCTTTTCTGGGCAGAATAGATCTCTTGGGGTGAGTAACTGACAGACCAGATGGGTGTCCTGCCATTCAGAGGGACCTTGGCAGGCTGGAGGGATGGGCCAGCAGAAGTCTCATGAAGTTGAACAATGGGAAGTGACAATTCCTGCCCCCGGGGAGGAATAACCCTGTACAACCGACCTCCTGGAAAGCATCTTGGCAGAAAAGCACCTGGGAGTCCTGGCAAGAAACCTGGAGAAGGGCCATGGAGACAACTGAGGGCCAGGAGAGGCTGGGAGAGCTGGGACTGCTCCGCCTGGAGAAGAGAATGCTCAGGGGAATCTTATCTGTGTGTATAAATATCCAATGGGATGTTTTTCCCATAGAAGACAAAACCAGACTCTTGTCAGAGGTGCCTGGGGACAGGACAAAAGGCAAAGGCAGAAACTGAAATACAGGAAATTTCATTTAATTTATTTTTTTGTAATGAGCGTCAAACACTGGAACAGGCTGCCCAGAGAAACTCTGGAGGCTCAATCCCTGAGATATTAAAAATCTGTCTGTAAATGACCTTGAGCAAACTGCTCTGAGCAGAGTTTTGGACTAGAAGATCTCCAGCAGCACCTTTCTGCATCAGCTGGTTTGTACGTCTTTGTCCAGACCACCTACATGTAAATGTGAGTTTTGTAAGGTTAAGGACAATAGCAGTGGACTCAACCAAGTCCTGTGTTTTGAACGAAGTTGGATGACACGTGTTAGAAACATGTTAGGGAGTGAGAGACTTCCCAAGGACTGCACCCAGGCCTACATGGAATCACAAAGATCAAACTTCTGTATCAGCATCAGTGATGTAATCATTCACCTTTGGCTTATCCTACTTAGCACTGCAAAGAGCAAGTGACTCAGATGTATTCATTCTCTGTCTTGAAATGTCTTAACTATTGTTTCTGGATAGCCAGGGGGATTTATAGGCTGACACTGGAGGATTATTGGAGTTTCAATAATGCTAGCTTGTTTCTACATAGCTAACAGCATATTAGCAAATAACTGATGGGTGGTCAGGAGCAGGAGGAAAGGTAGTTTAACCTTCAAGCTAAAGATGCACCCTTCTCACCTTGTTTTAACCTTGTAATATCCAGCAACCCTGAGAAAGGTCATTCTTTTTTCATGACCACACTGGAGCTGGATCCAATGCTGAGTGCTACAGGCTGTTCTGATAAGCATTCCACAGTTTGCGTCTCCACAATTGATTTAGAAAACTGGTAAGAAACCACCTTAACAAAATCATGAGCTCTTAAAGAGAAGAAAAAATAGTACAGAAGTAGGAAACTGTCAGATGAGTGAAGATGAGTGTGAAAAAATGGGGTGTGTGTGAGGGATCTAACCAAAAGGTTACAGAGCAGCAATATGCAGAGAGGGTGCAAACAACAAAAAAGGTCACCATGTTAATGATTAGAGGAAGACCTAGGAATAGTTTCTCTAGTATTTAGTGAATGGGAAGAGCAAGAGAGGCATGGAGAGCAGTGACCAAAATCTCACTGTCAAAAGAGTTTCTGGGGGATTCTTCTGTTGTCCCGGTCCATTTAGGGAGCAATAAAATGGAAAAAATATATATTACCTTGTTAGATAATATGTGGAGAAATTGCAAGTATGCTTGAGGATGGGATTCAAATGAACAATAGTCTTCCTAAACTGAAAAAAATAGAGGATGAGGTTGTACAGGAACAAATGAAAAGTAGTGTATTGGGCAGTATACATACATATGTTGTATGTGAACTCAGATTACTTTCCAGGGATGGATAAGCATTCAGAAGCCCTGAATTACACAGACTGTTTGGACATCTTTTCATAATGCCTATTGTGGCACCATAATATAAGAAAGATATAAAGATATTAGAAAGCATCCAAAGGAAGTCCATGAGGATGGTGAAGGGCCTTGAGGGGAAGCCGTACGAGGAGTGTCTGAGGGCACTTGGTCTGTTCAGCCTGGAGAAGAGGAGATTGAGGGTGGACCTCACCGCAGTTATAACTTCTTCAGGAGGGGAAGTGGAAGGGCAGGCAGTGATCTCTTCTCTGTGGTGACAGTGACAGGACCTGAGAGAATGGCCTGAAGCTGTGTTGGAGAGGTTTAGGTTCGATATTAGAAAAAGGTTCTTCCACCAGAGGTTGGTTTGGTACAGGAACAGGCTCCCCAGGGCAGTGGTCACAGCACCAAGCCTGGCAGAGCTCAAGGAGTGTTTGGACAGTGCTCTCAGGCACAGGGTGTGACTCTTGGGGCTGTTCTGTGCGAGCCAGGAGTTGGACTCAATTGTACTTGTAGGTCCCTTTCAACTCAGGATATTTTATGCTTCTATGAGGTATCCCTGATAAAACTGCTTACTTGTTAGAAGGGAGGGCTTCCAGAGTGATTGAAGACAACCCCAGCACTCTCTTTAACGCCACTGCATCTTGTAGTGAGGTGTTCAGAGCAGGATGGGGAAAAAGCAGATCTGTGATAAAGCCATGTAGCGTTATGTCTTTAGGTGTTGTTGTGTGCAGCCTGATGAATTAGATACCCAATAAACTTTATGAACAGCTCCTGCTTCTGTTTTCTGTTTGGGGGCTCTGAGATTTCCTGTACAGCTTCCTGCCAAGAAATGGACTTTGTAGACCTGGAGCAATTCCACTGGCAGCATTCAAAAGGAGCAGCTGCATTTTCCCAACCCATTGCTGTTACACATCATTCCCCCAGTGTAACTTTGGTGGTTTACTGTAGCACTTTTCTTGTCTGTTGTGGTGCCAAGGGAAACAAGTTTTTATAAACATTCAGTGGCAATTTTGTGCAAACACATTTTATTTTGCTTTCCAGCCCTCCAGCAGTATGTGTGTTGTCAACTGTTACATTTCAGCTGTGAGGTGGCCCTTGCCAACTCAGGGCTAGTAAAATATCAAACTTTTTTAATAAAAAAAGGAAGTGTTTACATGCTCTTCATAGTTAGTGGTCATATTTTATCCAAAATATTTGCTAACAGAACATTTGTTGTTTCTCCAAGGAAAATTTTCACAAAATTTTGTGCTGTTATATATTCAGCTACTATATCTGGACTTAATAACTAAGGAGACGTCACCAAATTCACTACAGAAAAAAGATCGCATTTTTATCCTAATTTTTGCTAACAGAATGCTCTAAATATGTCCTTGAAATCCGATTTGAAATAGTGAGTGAGCAATAAAATGTATAACAGCTTTCATATTTAGAATTTGTTTTGAAAGTCTGAAGGCAGGCCAAGTAAGCAGACATTTGAATACTTCCATAAGTTGCCTTTATATCACATTATGGCCAATTTGTCAGCAATAATGCAATGCAGGAGCACAAATTCATATTTGGCTTGGAAAGAAACAGATTTGCATTGTTGTCTGAAATGCTGTATTTTGTATGTCCATTAAGCAAACCACAATTGTAAAAATAAATTCCATTTCTTGCTTTCATATTCAATTTTCATGTTAAAAATGGTTTGTATTACTATTGTGTTGCATTGCTTTCCAGCATATGCTGATTATTAAATGAAAGATTTAAAATATGCAAATAGGAAGTTATTTATTTGGCAGTTGAACACTGATTCAAAGTCAATGAATTTTTTCTTAGGTTTGACTCTTTTGAAATTCATAAGAATGTTTGTATTACCTGGTTTAGATAATATATAAACATCTTTGATTTCTTCTGGGAACTCTATGAATTTATATTGTAGTTGCATTTGACTAATGATTTCAGATCAAGTCATGGGAAACATTAGTGCTGAAAACTAACAGATTAAAATTCATATTATTCAAGAAAAAGATTTGTTTGTTTCAGATGGCTTCTGAAATTATTGCAGTGGAAGGTGTTAACTATATTTCTTTCCATTATTTATCCCTGTGTTCACTTTGTGCCACGCAATATGAATATGAATATCTACAAAATGATCTGTTTCTTCTCAGTTTGTCTTTGGGTTTTACACATACACACACAAAGACAGAAAGTTGTTGGGTTTAACTGATTTTTGATGTGCACCACAAAAAAAATTAATCTATTTTATTGGTCTCAGGATGTGAAAATGTTCTTAGAATATATAGAACTTAAATTTTGACTCAAAACTGACCTCTCAGTATTCTTTAAAACCTCTAAATCAAGCACACTTTGGAAAACGGCTACCTGATAATTCCAGAAGACCAATCCTTTCAATCTTTGAGACTTAAATTGGAGGTTCCCTGGACAGCTAAGCTGATCTAATTGCTATGACTGCGAGGAGACCTTTCACCTTTTTGTCTTTTAGTTCCTGCTTCTCCCAGACCTCCTCTCTTCTTTTTTCATACCTCAGCCTCCCTTCTCCACCTTCCTTCCTGCAGCCCTTGACCAGTTCTGACCATTTAGTCCATCATTCCCACTCTATTCCAGCTAGGGTATTCCCTACCCTGTTCCAGCTCTGATGCTCCTCAGGACCTCACCCATCCAGGCAGCAGTGAATTTTTAGTGACTCACCTTGTGGAAATGAACTCTGTGCACTGGCATCAATAGACTTACGAGACATAGAAGTCCCAAAGGTTCTGGGAGTATTTTGTCTCCAATAACACAGAAATTACTTAAACTTAGAGGTTAGCTGTGCTACTGACAGAAGGCCCCTGAGTTCTTCAAGCACAGAATTGTGGTTTTCTGCATTTCATAGGACAGAGAAAATCGTCCTGCATCCCTGGTTTGTCACTTAGAGTTACACCATGGCAACTTCAAAGAAATGAATACTGCTAATCTGTGTCCAGCACTGACTAATGAAATTCATTTCAGCATAAACATTTTTACACTCCATCAGCCTTCGTGGAGAGTTTTCTGTGAAACAAAGATGGTGCATTCAGTACAGAATTTAATAAATGGGGAACAACAGTTACAAGGTTTTGTTCTCCCTATTATAACATCCCTGGCAACTGAAGTCAGGACAAATTTGATTGCAACAAGAAACTCATTAGGAGTTTGCCAAGATGTTATCCCCAGCATGTCTCACTAATGAGGCTGAGAGGCTGTGATTGGGGGTGGTGTTATATTTATTCTGCACACATAGAAACGTTAATAACCCTTTGGAAAGATTAAGTTCCTTCCTAGCAGTATTAATGAATGCAAAATGAGGATTTTTTCTTCCCAAAGAAAACAAATTAAGAAACAAACACATGAACATTTGGTTCAAATCAGCACCATCATTTTTCCATCCATTTGGCATATTTTTGTTCCTTTATTATTTAAAACCTAAATTTCTTCTGTTACACTGGTGGTCTGAACAAACACCTTACTCAACACAATTTCCCAGTGGAGACCAGAGAGATTGTGGCATGACTGGGGCAGGGGCCGGCCCCCTGGGGCTGGGCTGAAATGGGGCTTCTGAGCCATGGGTAGGGTTGGGGGAGGCCCTGAGGGTGCTGGGCAGGGCCAAGAAGGTTTATTAATGCACTCAGGACCTTTATGGATAGATTTGGGCTTTCCTTTGATGGTCAGTAGGCATCTTTTCACAGTTATGTTAGCAGAGTTGAACACAGTCTAATGTCCAGATCACCATGGTTTTTACATGGGAATAAACTACTTTTTTCCTTACTTGTTTTAGACTTTCAGGAAATCAATGGCATGGGAAAACACCTACAACTTGTATTGTAGTTGCTTACAGATAAAGTGTTAGTTGATTTTTTCTGTATTCCATTAAATACAAAATGCATTGTGGAGTTTAAGCAAAATCTCTGAAGTCACAGAGTTGCTATGAGTGAACATTTCTGTCATAAAATGAGCATATTACATGTCTTACAAGAGGGACAAAATAACAATTGGTGATGAACTGAGAATTTGGTTTTTCAAGACTGTAATGGATCAGCAGTAACAGATGCTGGGAAGGGGATTTTTTTGACATAGCAGAGCTCCAGGAGCTGAGGTAATGCATCGCCCAATTCTATTGGAGTTGTAACTCAAGAAAGATTAAGAACTCTATTAAGAAGAACAAATTTGCTTTAATGGATTTATAATCTTAAACATTGTGGCTGATCACACAGAGTAGCCATTAGAAGGTAAATGTGCTCAGCAGTGGGAGCTACATTACCTGCACTACAGCAGTTAGGGGAACACTACTGAGATCAGTGCCAAGGTCCCAGAAGTCAGGAAAGCAGAAGTGAGTTGGACTTAATATACTTGTGTTATAGGATATTTAGTTACATCAGCATCCCATTCAATTTACAGAACAAGCAAAACTTATCTAAAGTGAGATTCTTCTTCCTTTTCCATAGCTATTTACAAGCTAGGCATCCAACCATGATTTGTAGGTTATCTTTCTAGTCACTGGAGGAAAGTAGCTATCCCCAGAGGGTTTTCAGAAAGCTAAAATTCTCAGCAGCATCTTCATGAACTGAACTTTGCCTTTTTTTTTTTGTAGACTAGACATCTAAGATTTAAATCACTAAAATCAGATGAGGTCAGTTCCCTCCCAAGTACAGAGGAGAGCTTCCTTCACTACATTGCAGTCTCTGGCTGCACACCAAATCAAGAGGAACAGAAGGTAGAAAATCTTTCTGAAATACAACCTCCCAAAGATAGCACATGTGTGGTTTGGTCAGTCTGAGAAGCTGCAAGAGCTGCAGCAATTCAGCAATGTTAGATTCTTTATGGGCTGTAATTAATTTTGTAATGAGGCTTTACAAGTATGTGCAATCTGAGATTTTTTTTTTGTTCTCACTGGACAGTTGAACAGATTTTCATAAGGTTGCAAAGACTTTTCCCTAACAAAAATATTAACCCACAAATAAAGATCAAGCTCCTGCTCTAAAACCTGGAGAAAACAGAATGTCCAATGGAAAAGCCGACAGGACTGTTTTATAACACAGGCAAAACAATGTGGTTCCCTAGCTGTATTTTCACATATGTGTGGCTAATCAGTGCTGAAATTTTTGGAAATAAATAGCATTATGCAAGCACCAGATATGGGGAAATTTCCTCATAAGCAACTGAATTTTGCATAATCTTAAGATATCAAACCCAAGGTCTTTTAATAGAATATATAGCCCAGTCTGTAATAAAATTTATTCCAGCTGCTTGTGTTGCAGAAAATCCCTAAATATGCAAAGCATTATCCTGCTGATAATGGCAGCCATCCTGATTTTCATTAAGTCCTGAATATTCAAAGTATATTGAGAAAGTTTCAGTTTTCCTGTTCTCCAGAGATTTAAACACCCTTCAGTCTTCTACAGGCAGATGTAAATCCGCTTTCATCACATGCTAAGCAAACTGGGAGCTGATGTTTCAGCACGTTGTTGAGCCTTAGCTGATACACTCTCACAGGGTTTATTAGGTTTGCCCCTTGACAGCAGCTTTGCATAGCTCCTGCCTAGGAGATGGCTTGTCTCCAGTCTCCCCAGACCATGTCTGCCTGCAGGATCTGTGCAGAGGTACTCATGGGAAAGAAGTTTAAGAAGTGCTGCCTGTCTTGTACACAGGGGAGGCTGCTGAGACGGTGCTTGTAATGTGAATAGTAAACTTGCTTACAGCTGTGAGATTTCTCTTTGGCAGCTCGGAGGGAGCTGGCTGCGATCAGAAATGCACAATGCTGCTGTATTAACTCATTCTAATGGTTTCTATTTTGTTACTACCAGGCACGGTTAAGCACAGTGCACAGAAACCAGATTATCAGGAAGAGTGAAAACCCGTCATGGGACAGCTGTGTCCCTTTAAATCCGACAAACCAAATAACTCACAATGGCTTTCAGAGCATGTAGTATTTATTATCAGTCATATAGTCTCCCTCAGCTTTTATTCAGATTTGACCTGCACTGCAGAGTTTTGCCAGCAGAGTTATTTCAGCTGCAAGTGTGAAAATCATGGTGCTCCCTTGCTGATAGAGCTGTGCTGCAGGAGACAGCATTTGTTGGCTTGATTAATGTTGCACAGGAAATAACACCCAAGTTGACAGAAACCCTCTCTTGAATGAATTAACAGTGGATCTTCACCAGGCTGCTGTGCCAGAATAGCTGTGCTCAAACTGAGGTGTCCACAGAGGCTCTGTAGGAGAGTTGAACTGTCAGAGATAAACAATCTTAAAAAAAAAGTTGAAACGGAAACTAATGTAAAAGAAGGAAACATGGCTTTCCTCATTAGGCATCATAGAGAGGGTCATGCATTCTGTGAAACCTGGATATGTTGAATTCAGTAGCAAAGGCCTTGTTCTTGTAGGCACAGAACTAAATGCAGGATTCATGCTGACATTTATTCTTTCACTCAGGCAGTCCCAATATAAATAACCTGTTTATCTCTTCACATTACATCTTTTTTGTTTTCCAAAGGAATCCCAGAATTTAATTCTTTAATATATTGAACTGTGATAATTATTCTTCATTTCTGTTTATTGGAATGCCAATACTCTCTCTTTCCTTATTGTTGCTTTATTAATGCATTATTTTATCAAGAGAACAGAAATCGTTAGCACAATATCCATGGAGAACTGTGAGCTTGTAGGCATTTATCATCCTCGTTATCCTTTGAGACTTTGCTTTTATTTCAAGGAAATCTCTTAAGATTAATGGACTGAGGGAATGGGCTGAGGGTTAGATGAAGGCAGAAATGTAAAATACACATTCCAAGAAGAGCATTGCTGTGCACAGTGAACACAAAGAACTGAGCAGAGGTGTGGAATATGCTTTGCAGAGAACTTCCCCCTGAGTCCTGGCTGCAGCTCATTGCAGTGCTGTCCTCATGAAATCTTGATTTCCTGATCTCTAGAAAGCGTGCTTGTGTCCCTCCTGGTGCAACACGCAAAGGTTCCCTTTCTCAGTGGTTTAGTCATCTGTGCACGTGTCAAGTCAGTGTTTAATGCCTTCACACAGTCCCAGGGTACTCCTCGTGTTGCTTGAAGGCCTCAAAGCCAAACCTTTAAAGTGGTTAAAAAATCAAGACCAAACTCTATTAAAGGCTGAATTTCAGTCAATTAGCTACTAAGACAGATAAACTCCCAGGCTGATGCAGCTCACAAATCAGAAGATAAAGCACACAGAGCTGGGAGATTGGGCAACCTCAGGGCCACACAAAGTTTTTCTTTCTGAGGAAGCCTCTTCACATGCCTATCTCTTGCCTATCCCAGTCCTCAATATTGTAGTCTAAATAACAGTGACAAAAATACACTATTCAAAGGGTAGATACATACACTGAAACCTGAAGGAGATTGGGTATTTCAAGATGGAAGTCTGGGTTACAGGTAGAAATTGTTCAGCTATGACAGTGATATAGGGTTGGATTTTAAATCCCCAAATAACTCCACATTAGTTTGGAATAATGATAATAATATTTTGCAACTTTTATGGTATTTCTGTGAAATAGGAGTGGTACAATGATAATAGCTTATGTTTTTATCTGTTAGATTTATAATGGTATCATACAGGTAACTACACTTAGCTCACTGGGTGAGTGGTAGATTTTATATCTCAGGGTGGTAGAGGATGAATAAGACTGAATACAGAAGAAGTCTCAATTTTGAACACTGGTCTTTCATGAGAGACCATCAAAGGTCATTTATCTACTTCACTGTACTTTATCTGTCATCTGTCATTTGAATAATATCCATTTGAACTGTATCCTTTAAATTTTTACATACCAATTGCCAAGGATCACTGACTAGGAAAAAAATTAACTTCATATCTGTATGGAAGTTCATTAGAGAAAATGATTCAAAATTCAATTAATTATACTAATTTATTCCTAGAGATGTTAAAAGCCTGTTATTTTAAGAGTGAGATACTACAACTTGGATTTGAACTGAGATGTGAGAAAAACAAGCAAGTGCTATTTATATACTCACAAGTAAGTCAAATGCAGAGGTAGGTGGATGTACTAATTCTGTACTCACAATTAAGTCATAAGAAATAAAGTTAATAACAACAACTACAACTGCTTCCTGTCCAACAAATTTTTCCTGGAAATTACAGAAGCATAACTAAGCTAACCTAGGAACATGGCTGTACTAATCTAACTGTCTATATAAATGCATATTCCAGTATGAGAGTGGCTTTCTCTGCTCCAGCTGAATCAGTTCTAAAGAAATAATGCCAACACTGGGAAAAAAAGGCCTTTTATAATTAGATGAAAGTGTCCACACATGAATTTGTATTAATGCCTTGTAGCACTTTAGAATCACAGCTTACCTTTTATTACCATAATTTTCCATGTGAACAATCTGTAATCTTCTGTCAAATGCCAGTAGCATCAACACATTCTGAGTTCAGTCTTGCATGAGGGTCCTATTCTAAAATAAATTCAGCTGTGTTTCAAGCTGTTCTCTGCATTTCCATTCTTTTTTTTTCTGGTTCTGGGAAACTATGCTGAAAGCTGACTAGCCACATTTTTTCACTCACACTGCTGACAAGGATGTTCTTTTAAAATTTATGGTATTTTTTACTCTCTACTACAGAGTTTCATTCTTCCTCAAGTGAAAATGTGTATTTATGCAGCCTGTCTAAAGTGGTCTTGCCAATTGAGTAAATACTGCTCTGTATATAAACGAATCTTAAGTTGCTTAAACAAACGTAAAAGGGTATGAGTTGATCAAGGAAAAAAGCATTTGTGATTTGTAGTGTCATGTTGGTTTCTCTGTGTTGATGAGGACACATTGGTTAAAGTAAGTGAATCTGAATGTGCATTTTAGCAACAATATGACTCCATAACAATCCCGGTCTATTTCCGGGAAGACCCGAAGCATGTGTGTTTCAGGTATGATTGTGGAGTAAATGTCATCCCATACTTGCAAGATGTACCAACAGTGCTGTTCCTGTACAGGTTGTGTTCACATCTCCAGGACATCAAGCAGGAGGCAGCAGTGGTGCCTCCCAAGGAGCACATGCACACAATTCCTCCCTTTGCCACACTTCCTGAGCTGCCATCGCACTTCTGGATATGATGCTTCATCATCTGTGTACTGGTAACAGGAGGGCCATCATAGAAAAGAGATCTCTCTGCATCTTTTCTATCCCAGCAGAGTCAGTGCATGTGGATCAGATTATAGACCTCTTCACTCTTGGGATACAAGAAGGAAGAATTTTATAGCTGCCTTGTTGAGTTCCAGGTCCCTGAAGGGTCTTGGGAATCCTTTCAGACTCTGGACTCTGTCACCTAAAAATAGATAGAAGATGGCTTTTCCTTATTTTCCCATCAGCTGCTTTTCCAGATGTCTGGCAGTTTTGAAGGCTGATGCAGGACCATCAGCTGTTGCACTGACGCTGTACAGCTGCCCTGCAAAGGTGTGCACAGGGAGCCTGCACTGACTCAGGGACGTGACAGCAGCATACACACACCAGCAGTGAAACCACAGCAGCTCAGCCAGCATTGCTCAGGGCCTCGCAATTCCCTCTGACAGCCTCCAGCAGGATCTCTCTTCTTCTAATCAAAGGCAAAGTGCCTTTGGACCCGGTAGTTCCATGTGCCTTTCTGTGCAACTGCTTGTACTCGTCCAAGCAGTTTTGCTGTAACTGAGGGATGTGATGCACAGCCTCAGGAGGGATGGGGGCAGTATCTGGCTGGGGCAGGTATTGCTGATACCACACACAGGCTCTCTCAGCCTGCCTGAGATTGCCACCCTGTTGCAAAGCTGGCAGATGTGAGAGCTCTTTAGCTCCATCCCTCAGCAGCCTGGTGCTGTGGCTCAAGCCCATCTTTGTTGATAGCTTAAGGATTTGCTCTGGAGGAGTTGAAGTATGTGCGCATACTGTAGTCTGCCAACTCTTCTCTGAGGAAAATAGCCTCTGGCAGAAAAGGAGAGAGTTTTGAGACAGACGTTATTGTAAAGTGCTTTGGCAGGACTGCCTGCAGCTCTTCTGTAAAGCCCTCTGTGGTACTTATGTGGAGGAGTCCTACAGACTTCTGTAGGACGGAGAATAAAGTCCCATTTTATGTACAATGACAATATATCTTTCTGATGTGAAACCCACATTCTAGGTGTTCTGGGAAAACAGTCATTGTGGACACAGGGTTTCAGCAATGGGAGTTATTGCTCACTTATTATTTCTTTATTTATTATTCTGTGAATTATAAAAGCCATATTTATGACTCTAGGAAAAAAGGAATAACCTACCTTATTTACAAGTTACAGAATGTTTCTGTAGTGCCTCAGAGAAATGAGCATACCTTTGGCCCTTTCATAGATTCAAATAATTTATTCTTTCTTAATTATGTAATTTGCTAAAACTTATAATGAAGTGGTACAGCTAATTTTATTTTTTCCTGACAAAGTGGAAGAGGCAAATGTAATTTCCAGTTACTGCAGCAAAGCACCAGGATCTATTTAGAGAAATAAATTGATTTAGATGCCATAAAAAGTGGCAGCACAAAGTCAAAACATTACTTATACTGTTAAATAATTTAGCTAGTGTGTCTCACTTGAGTATATCCGACTTGGTACACTTTGGGATTTATATTTGTATGCCTTTGATCTCTCTGAGATGACTGCCTTTTATAGCCTCCCCACAAAACTCAAAGGAACACCTTTGGAATGAAGGTTATGCTCAAAACGCTTGTTTCTCTTTCCTGTTCACTTCAGACCCAAAGGCACAAAGCCAGTCAGGAGTGTGAAGCACTTTTTTCACTGACCATGATATTATTCTGGGCAGCTTTTCCTTGTCCTGCAAGTATGGCAGCTGCTTCTCTGGGTGAGATTTCCTCCAGTTTGGTGGATGTCTCACAGCAACTGTGGTATCCTGCAGTCAGCTTGTCTGAGAAAGCTTCACCTGGCTCTGGTGGAAGGGAGCTGATCCTCCCCTACCTGCTGCCTCTTCACAGGCAGTAGCTAATTTTAGCTATGATGTAAGTGAAATCCAGTATCTGATCCAGTATCCGCAAAAGAAGGTACCTAATTTCTTAATCACAGCTCTATTTTGAACTTCACATGGCACTTAGAAGTAAATGAAAAACCTCTGGGCTTGAAGCTGATGGTTACCTTGGGACCAGCAGGGTTATACTCATCATGAACAACCATTGGTAGTTTCATTCTGCATTATATATTCAGTGAATATATTTATATAGGCTTCAAATAGCAAATTAATTTCCAAAGCAGAGACACTTTCTGAAATAAACTAGATTAAGACAAAAAATAACCCTTAAATTTGTGAAATAAACTCATTACCAGATCAATGCTACAGTCAAGTAAGAAGTTAAGTAAGTGTTTGGTAATTAATTTTTGTTCAGGAGTTACTGAAGGAAGAAATTAAAGGGAAATTTGAGAAAGAAATTAAAGGAAGGAGAAAAACTAAAATGCCAGTATTAGTGAGTATGAATTACAAACAAGAACAAAAAAGGGAATGTCAATAAGGAGAGATAAAGATAGAACAAATGAGACTGGAAGTTCTGAAGACAAAAATAACACCTTCTCAAGGGTATTAAGGAGAATATAAAATGTAACTGGTATCCGTTGCCACAAGGAGATGGGAATTTTTGAAGAGCAGCAGGAAAAACTGTTTATTCAGTAAATGGTTTTGTCTTTCATTTGCAAAGAAACAGAGAAATCTAGTCACAGCACATGAGGATGGAAAAGTGCTTTCCAGTCTGCTTGAGTGAAAGGAATCCCACTAAGTCCAGTTTGACTCCAGTGATCCAAGTTGTGCTAGTCAGCTGCACCTTATCACTCTCTACAACCTGAAAGAAGGTTGTAGTGAGGTGGGGGTTGGTCTCTTCCCCCAGGAAAACAAGTATTAGGAAAAATTTCTTTACTGAAAGGGTGGTCAGACATTGGAACAGGCTGCCCAGGGAAGGGGTGGAGTCACCATCCCTGGAAATGTTTAAACAGTGCGTGGCTGTGGCACTTGGGGATATGGTTTAGTGGTGATTAACAGTTGGACTCGATCTTAGAGGTCTTTTCCAACCTAAAGGATTCTACGATTCTCTCCAGTCGAGGGTAGGTACTCCAGAGGGGAGTTTATTCCACTCTGTATGGGACTGCAGCATCCAAACCAGGCTCAGATGGGGAACCAGGCCAGGTGTGTATGTTAAGTTACCCAGTAATGACAATAAAATTACACACAGAGCAGGTAGCCCTTGATGCCACACTGGTGGACAGCATCTTCGACAGCTCCACCCGAGCAGTTGGTTAGGGACAGCTTCAACAGGTTCCGTTCGTGGCTAAATTCATAATCCCCACCTACAGAAGGAATGATTTGGTTTTGCACTGAAGGTGCCCTTTTTTTAGCAGCTGTCAAGATAATAGGGTGTGACAACATAACCATTGTCT
Source organism: Gymnorhina tibicen (assembly GCA_013399875.1). NCBI lineage: Eukaryota > Metazoa > Chordata > Aves > Passeriformes > Artamidae > Gymnorhina > Gymnorhina tibicen. The sequence continues at coordinate 71,187 of VXAZ01009822.1, forward strand.
GTTCAGGCAAAGCTTATCATTCTTTAAAATATTCTGGCAGTTTTCCAGGTGTGTCTTTGTGACAGCCTCAGCACTTATTCCAGGGTCAGTGACTTGGTCAGGTATGCATTCATGTTTTAGGACTCCTGAAAACTCCCTTTACACAGCACTTTTCTCAAGAATATAGGCATACATGCTTATAATGCTTTGTCACCCATGTGTTACTAATATCTGTGTGCTTACAGCAATGCTACTGGCATGTGCTCTAATTTTTTTGCTTCTCTTTGGACTACAATAATTCTTTCCTTCATGATGACCTGTTCAAATCACAATTTCCCTAAAAGTGCAGCTGGTCAGACCATTCAGTCCCCAGTCTGCCCATAATCACTGGCCTTCTGAGGAAATATTTGGGGGTTGCTTCATAATGCATTGATTTTTCAGTGCTTTTTTGAAAACAACCTTGAGAAAACACATGTAATGAATTACCACTGTAGCACGTAATACCATAACCTGCATTGCTAATCGTTCAACACTGGGTGAAATAGGACACATGACAAACTAGATGTTGTAGGACTGTAGAACAGCCAGTCCCACTGAGACAGTAAATACTCTCCTAATGTCTGATGCCCATATTGTAATTTCTTGCTGATTATATTCAGTTTTCTCCTTGGTTTGTTGAGACAGTGTCACTGATTGGTTTACTAGGGATTCATAACAAAAACTTTTCTCCCGTTCAGCTCCTGTTTTTCCTGTTACAATACCTGTCATGTACTGGGGAGGGGTTGTTTTCAGTCATTCTGATTGGAGAATGATGTTTGGTTGTACACCTAAAACCTGATAAGTAAAGACCACAATATCATTGCAAAATGTGGATTTTCATTCTAAAATGCAGTCTTACTCTGTAGACACCATGATAAATGATTTTAGTTTTGGGCTCTGCCAGTTGAGTTTTAGATCAGAATAATTCTTTATGGCGAGTATTTCCTTCAATTTCTGTACAGCAAGAACACACCCTAATAACTTCCTGAAACTACACAGGCAGCTTCTTGAAGAATGCTGGGTTTCCATTAGGGATGGAATTTACCAGTTCAGGGGTCATCAGTGTATGTGTGGTCCCTTCACAGATCTGCAGTACGGCTCCATACAGTGACTAAATAAAGCTACAGCTTTACATTCTTCTAACATATGGTTAAGATGGTGGACCTTTCCACACTTAATTAGGTCGACTTTCCTTCTATTAATCTCTGCAGTGAAAGTATACTTTAATATCAGCAAACTACATGGACCTGATAATATTGCAATCAGATTAATCTGCAATTATTCTAGCATTTGAATCTAATGAGAACACAGAGTATTCAAGGAGCAATAATCCACCCTGAAAACTGTACTGAAAACTGTAGGAAGGCCCTAATCACATCATTGCCCATCAGTGATAATTTATCCCAAATGGATTCAAGGTCTACAGTATTCAGTGTTCCATTCACTACACCTAAATTTCCTAATAAAGTACTTAAAATTCTACATCTCCCTTTCACTTTCAAATATTTCTCAATCCATTGCTTAAGCAGGTTTTGCTCAGCATACATTCCAGCTGAATAATTAGGAAGTTTAATGGAACAGTTACTTGAGTTAATTTGAACCATATGTAACTCTATTCCCCATTTAAAAGACCTTCTGACTTTTCATATTGCCTTTGGAAAGTTGGGCTTCTGGGGACTTCGATTCCAACAGTGGCTGGCATTTGCCCAATAAAAGGAAACAAGGTGAGCAGATGGAGACAGTCTCTGACCATGGGCAGGTCCAGAACTGGTACAGAGAAGTCTGACCTGACCTTTTATGGAGAAGTTTATTCTGGGAAAGCTAAACATTAGATGGAGTTAGTACAGTGTAATGCTGGCTGATCACAGGAAGGATTACAGGTGCTCAGGGAGGTTTTGGAGTCTTCCTCTCTGCAGATATTCCAACCCCTCCTGGATGTGCTCCTGTGACACTGCTCCAGGTGACCCAGGCTTGGTAGGGAGGTTGGACTGGGTGATCCCCAGAGGTCCCTTCCAACCCTAATGAATCTGTGATTCTGTGATGCAGAGCAATGGGTGCACAGCTGGCTGGCAGGACAAGTTGTAAATACTCAATACCCCAAATCCAGCTGCAGTGTGTGGGAGGGTTTTGGGCCAGGGTACAGACTATGTCCGTAGGCCGCCTTCGGATCCCCACTTGTGAAAACCAGCACTGTCTGGTTACTTTTCACCCATTTACAAAGTGGAGGGAAGCTGTCACACAGTTAGCTGTGGTGCAATTACATAGTGTGGCATTTTATCAATGCAGCATTCCCAAGGAAACCGTACCAAGAACAAATAATGAAAGAGTTGTGCACAATCTTATGAACCAAGCAAAAATAAATCCCACATAGACAAGCAAAATATTTCTGCAGCACAAGCAAGGAAACATAGAAAATTATTAAAAGGCAGTGATAAAAATTGGGATGAAGAGCTGTCTCTGGACTCATGGCCAGTAGAGCAGCCATTGTAGTTTGGTTGGTATACGTTTCTTGAGATTTTAATTTGAAGAGAACTGAAAACAGCCCAAGACTCTTGGCTGTAAGAGGAGTTGTTTGCTGAGTGCCAGGCTGAGTTGAAACCTTGCAAAATTTCAACCTAAATAACAAACCCTAAATGGTTTGTTTCAGAGTTCGAAGAATGAAATTTTATCACATTGATGTATTTTGGTTTATGTGATTTCCAATCAAGGTACCTGTGGAAATATCCTTAAGTGTTTGAAAGCTAAAAGAAGTGTCATAACTGTACTAATGTTAACAAAGGTATCATATGAAATCCAATTAATTTTGAATGTTAAAGGCAAGACCCAGGTGGTCAATAATCACTGGTGTGAGTGCACATAACACCACATTAATCTTCCTACTGAGATCCTTAATTTCTTTGCTATTGCTCTAAACTCAGTGCCATCTAATTCTGCTTTGACCGTGATTTCCACCATGTCTGCTATTAAAGCTGATTTTTTTTTGTTGGTTTTTTTAGATGAAATATTTTTGATCTCCTTTTTTATTTCATAGTCTAATCCAAACACTAGCCTGGTTCTCACAAAATTTTTGGCTTAACTCACTCCCCTTTCTGGGAAGTGTTCACCCTGTTCCATATTGTCCTTTTCCTGGAAACCCCTTAACATAGCTGCTGTCCTTAATCCTCCTGTGATTGTATCACATTCCAAACTGCTCTTGGGCTTGGATCCTGTTTTCGGCTTGCTTCCTAAACACTGCTATGCCCAAACTGCTCATCCAATAAGCTCTTTGGATACCCTTAACTTGGTTCTCATTAATGTCTATGCCTTCAGAAACATGTTTTGCATTTCCTAACTGCCCATGGAAAGCATTCTTTGTCTTTTGATTAGAACCCCACTGTCTGTTTTTCTTTAGCAGGCATCAAGATAATAGTCCCTAAAGGCATAAAAAATGTTTGTTTGGTCACAAACACATTCCCATTTTAGAGTCCCTGAAAATTCCCTTCATGTGGAACAGTATGCAAAAATATAAGTGTGTATTTTAGCCTAGTGCTATTAATATCTGTGTATTTACAGACATGTAACTGATACATGTTTAAATTTATTTGATTCTCTTCAGGATAATTGGAATCAAACGGCTCTATGGGGGTTCTTATTTTTCATTCTCTGTTGTGGGAATCCCAGGTAACTCAGCTAATTTTAGATACACTTAGGTGAGATGAATCACCCTATTAGTAGCAAATGTGGATGTTAAATGAACGGATGAGCAGAAGAATATTTCACACTGGCAAACCTGACACCAGGACTCCTAAAAGCAATGGGTTTTCGGATTGCCTCCTGAAAATGTCAGTTTTGAATAAGTATTTGCATGTAGGTGATTCTGAAGATCAAAACATACTCGTATTTTATGAATATTCACAATGTTCAAGGGGAAGAGAAGGTAACAGGAGCCTTGCTAGATAATACCAGTTCTTAGGAAAATAGTGAAAAAATTATAAAGATTCTGTTGGTAAAAAGTTAAAAGAAAAGGGTTTATAATTAAGCTTGGTAAATGTAGGAAAAAGAGGCTTTGTCACATATATTTGATTTCTTTTTTACAATTATAGTTGATAGAAATAAGTACATAATGAACTTCTGTAAAGCATTTGATTTACTGCAAACGTTGATAAGAAAATTAGGACTAAGCAATATCAATAAATTACATTTTAAATGGATTAAGAACTGGTTCACAGGACTGAAAGAGTACTTGTCATCAGGGAGTTATTACTGATTATGACATTTTTAGGAAAGTTCTCAATTGATTACTCATAGTTCTAAATCAGCTTCATTTTCATCACCTCTGTGTTCTTCATAATTTTCAGTCGATTAGCAGAAATAAGTGAAAAATAAAATCAGTGGTGTTAGCCCTTTTGAATGGTCCAAAGTGGTGAAGGATGTGAAAAACAAGTCACCCAAACAGAGGGTTCTGGATTACAAGGGAGAAAGTTGAGCTCAATGAAACACATTTTACTTTAACATAAACTTCTGGGAGGACACAGGGCAAGGAATAAGATCTTACTGAGGAGGACAGAGTCTGTCTCCTGGGAAACAGTCAGAGTAGAGAGGTAGTGTGGTCTCCCAGTGTAATGTTCTATAAGAAAGGGTTTATGGGGCATAACCCCAGAACTGTAAGGAGGGAATATGGGCTTGATTTCACCTCTCTACATAAAATTCTTCAGGTATGCAGCTGTGATACCAACACTTCAAAAAACATGGTTGAAAGAACAGAGAGGGCCAGAGAAAAATGACAACAATTACTCCAAGGTTAAGGAAAATGTTTTAATGCAGCAGATGTCTTTGTTGTATAGTTAATTCATCAATGCCCCTGAACACCACTCCTTCAATACTGTAGTTCTGTCAGCTTTCTGGTACCTTCAAAAGAGCTCTCTATATATTTATATAAACTCTTAAACAAGATTTTATAATGGTGCCCTCAAATGAAATTTATATATATATATATGTACACACACACACAATCACACACAAACGCATATATTTCTATATATTTCGATATTTATGTGTGTTATATATTCTTGACCTATATAGGATGAAGGCCAGGTATTTTCCTTTGCTACTCTCACACTTCTCGGGAACATATTAACCACTGTGACACCTCTGTGTTTGACAATTAAGAGATTGTCTTACCTTACAGCAACACAAAGGACATGAAGAATATGTCCAGAAGCCCTTGTGCATTAAACCACGGAGTTGAGCACTGAATGAAGACACACAACACCTGGCAGAGTTTTACAACCTGATTGTTAACATGAGGACAGTGTTAAATGAATGCTGTTCATCAGAAATTGCCCATCCAATAGCCCAGTACACCCTGAGATGCTGAAAAAGTTGGAATTCTTTAACTTATCAAATATAAGGCAGCTTTATAAGAGGGTAGAAGCACTTTTAAAGGAAAAATACAATAAATAATAAAGGCTCCTCAGTGGAATCAAGCAAAACAAGAATCTAGGCTTGGTTATTAGGGCTGAAAATATTAAAAATATGAATTGACACATTTTTATTTTGTTACTTTTTAACAGCAAGGCTGATAAACAACAACCAAGAAAAAGTCCAAGAAGGTTGGTGTTTCCACCGTTAACACTATAAAATCAGTGGATTTTATAAAATCAAGGATATCTCTTAGAAGTCATGATAGAAATTTTCTTTAGGACTTACTGACCTCTACAAAAGTACCATGTAAGGTTTAATAGCCTGTGCTACAAGGGAAGTCAGACTACAATATCTAATACTGGCCCCAAAGGCAGCAACCTATGAATAAACTGTAGTAAAAGTATTACATGGGAAATTGGACTGGAAAGCACCATTCAATTATCTTATAAATCAGACCAATGGCTGGGGTCCTTTCTTGAAATTCTGGGACAGAATACTCTTTTAATTTCCTACTACCAATGCTTAAGTATTCAATCTTGGATTGCCATGAAACGTGTTTCTGTCTCACATATATAGTGTCATATATCATGGTGATAGTCAGAAAGCTGAACTCAGTGCTGTAGGATAGGATTGTTAGAGCTGGAAGAAACCCTACGAAGATCAAAGAGGTTGAGTAGAACAGAAAAAGAGGACATCTATCCTTTATTAAATGATACTTGCAATAGAGAGAAACAATGGAGAGTTCACATTCTTGGTTTCCTGACCCTTGAGATTACAGCAGTATTACTCTAAAATCACACAGTAGTTACTCTTGCAGTGCTGACACTGGACTTTGAAATTATTCTGTTTGCTTCAAGTATGAAAGATATTTCCAAAACTGAAAGTAAAAAGGATTGCTTTGCAAACTGCAATGATATTGACTTACTAATTAATTTAAAGTGGTGATTTCACGATTACTGGTTGCCTTTAAATTGCTTCTTGCAGGATCATGCAGTGTGTTTGTTTGGAACAGCTACAACAATTTTCCATATAATTGCAGGATCTAAGTGGAATACAGTTGAAACAAATTGCAGGAGACACATTACAAGAGCTGTATCTTCCAGATACAACAGAACAATTTGTTTTGTGATTCCTAATTGCTAGCAAGTCAGTGGAATGAAATGTGCTTTCAGAAGCTACACTGCTGACATCTTGCTGACATCATCTCAATCAGCACAGAAGCTGTCTCTATGTATTCATGCCCTTTGAAAGTTCCAGTAGTTGATGCTGAACAAGCAAAAAATAGCTACAAATGCAATAAAAACACAAAGTATGCGAGACATAGGCTGAGTCATGGAGAGGAAAGAGAAGAAAAGATTTAAAATAAATGGGAAATGAATGAAAAAGAGAAAAAAGTTTCTCTGGGCAGGCTGGGATATGAAATAAATCACCAAATGAAAAAGAAAAGTGACAAAATAATGACAATCTGAAAGAATGATGATAGGTGAACATAGAGCAGCAAACCAGACAGATATTAAATCTTATGACAAGAAAAAAATCAAAAAGAAGAAACAAGATACAGCATAAGTTAGGCAGAAAGAAAGTCAACTTTCTTGGTAAGGTAAACTAAAAAAGTGACTTAGAGAGATGTAAAATGAGCGAGTTGGTCAAAGAGAGATAAGAGGGTTCTAGCTAACAAAGAAGGACATGACTAACAAAGAAAATTTTCAAATGGTCATGTTGAGGATGTTGAGGAAATAATCAGATTTATTAGGTAACAAAGACAAAGAGTAAAGACAAACAGAAGGAAGAATAATTATTTGCTGAGTTTTAATATTTGTGAAAGCTCAGCGTGTGCCATAGTTCCTGATTCCTGTGTAGGTAATGACAGGACGGCCTGGGAAAGTAAAGAGGGACTTTTAAATTTGTTTTATGTAAGTCCATGCCTTTCTGAAATTGTTTTTCTCATTCGTAGGAGAGTAAGTTGAGATATCTGAGGGTTCTTTGTTTGCCCTTTGTTTGTAACATTCCCTTTCCAGGGAGTTACAAAAGAGCCTTTTGAAGTACGAGTTGTGTTTATTCCTTCAGTTTTAAAATACAAACTCATGTTTTTTAAGAAATAATGCCAATTCTAGGACTCCCTCTTAGAATCTAGAAGGAAAAGATGTCACCCTGTTTTTTTTAACTGACTGAAAAACCTTTAGTGTTACTAAATGACCATGATGGATTTGTCAGATCTACTGATCTAACAGAGCATGGTTGACATGAAAGAACTGCTGTCTTCAGAAGCTTGTTGTCAAACAATGTGCTTGATCTCCCCTCCTCAAAATGACTCATAAAGAGCAAAGGCATGGAGCAGTTATAGAAAATTGCCCTTATTCAGAGACTAAATGCCCACGTAATCTTCTGTGTCTGAATGCAGGCCACATGATCATGACAGAAAGAGCTATGTGCAGCCCCTACATATTTTTGACAGAGAAGATAAACTATAATTGTAGATTATTATTATTCCTTGGTCCCTTTTAGCTGAACGTGGCAGCATTTCTGCAATTTTACCCTTTTTATTGTTTTACATAGTATTTGCTTGAGTTGGGGTCTTGTTAAAATCTGTTTAGGATCTACAAGCATAGGCTCAGCATAATACAAGATCAGTACCTGGCTGTCTATCCATGCCTTTTTCAATCCCTTCCCTTTCTCCTGCTGCCTCTCAGGTGTTGCTGGAGCAGCCAGAGCCCTAGATCAGCATGCTCCACTGCCTCCAGCACTAACAACCTTTACTGTAAAGGGTTTGTTCCCAAACAGCTGTGAATTGTCAACGGCCAGCACGGTTTCGTCCAAACTACACCACCATCCTTAATTGTTTTCACTGTTCAAAAAACATACATGGTAATCTGGAAAAACTGATTCACTAATTATTTTGTTCTAGCAATGTGTGAAATGTTTTCTAGTTGTTTCACAATCTTAAGACTTCCTTCAGATACTTGAAGAACTATGTGCCAAAACTTCTAGCAGACTTCCCTAATATGTTCACTTGAAACCAGCCTGAACAGTGCTTCAGTTGTGATCTTAGTACTGTGGGAGTGAGAAAAAAAGTTACTTATACAGATATTCTTGTTAGTCTTTTGTTTTACTTTCACATTTATATTCATTTATCTTTCATCCATCCAAAGCATTTAAATGCTTCAGAAACAACAAAGACCTTACATTTCTTTCCTTTAAGATTTTATCTGTTCTTCATATCTGGAATAGGTGTTTGTAAATTTTAACTACATGTATATACACTATTTTTATGCTTCTCTAAATGGAGACTGGATATAACTAAGATGAAGCTAATCAGAGATTTCTGGAATGCCAGTAATGTATTTTAAATGCCAGAACAACAGTCTGCTATTCAAAGTGTCAATAAAACTTCTCCTGGTGTTCTTGATTACTTTTGCAGATGTGAGAGAATCTTTATTTGCAGGCACAGATGTTGGATTTGGAGACATAGTGCATTCATCCACAGATGATGGATGCTGATCTATGACAGTACAGAGAATAAAGAGAAGGATAATTAGCAACTGGAACCAATCAAAGAATACAAGCACGTCAGAACTAAAGATCTTTATACCGAGATGTCTAAAGAATAAGTTTTAGTACAACTTCAGCTGCTGAAATTAAAAAAGCAATTAGATCTTGGTAAATTACAAGGCATTTATAGTGCTGAAAGTCTGATTTGATGATCACAGGACCTTTTTCATCTTGAGTGTTATAAAAAGTCACTGACGACTATGAAACCCCAACTTGGCAACTGCCAGGAAATGCTTCACAATCTCTGGCAAGATGTAGCAAGAGATGTATTAAATACTGTGGTTGGCTGAACCCCTGAAGCTATAAAGGCTGATGGAAGAGTGCTGCCCTCATGATGTTACCAAAAAGAATCATGTCCTTGACTAGAAACTTGAAAAAGTTTGTAAGCCGGCTTATAGCCCGGTGGGTAAGAACTTGTGGGAAAATATTCCAGTGGTTGCTGAAAGCCAAATTTGAATTAAATGATGCCATTGTGAAATATAAGCAGCTAATTCAAATATAAGGAATTTAAAATCAGCATTAGAATGTTGTTATACTTCCTCAAAAAATAATGGCATTAGGCAGATGAATTTATTTTCAGAGTTTGGTCAAAAACATAAAAATGCTGAGATAATAGAATTTAATAGAATTCAGCAATGTAAATTGCTGTGCTACATCTGACCACTCTTTTGGCAACAGAGAAAAGAAGAGCACTGCCATAAATACAGTATCTTGCTTGATGTGTGCAGCTCAGAGCACAGTTGTTCTCGGTGCTGGAGGCCTGCAAGGGAAGACAAATGAGAAATAAGTCATGCAGACAGATCCCCAGTGCATTGCCATCCCTGTGGATGATGGGCTCAGCTGAGAGTCTCTTTCTCCACCTAACTGGCACATGGGGTCAGCCTGCTGCTGTGCCTTAAAGATTTCCCTCCTGAAGAATGTCCAATCTTCCTGGACTCCTTTACCCCTCAGGACTTTCTCCCCAGGCGCTCCACCAGGCTCCTTAAGAGGGCAATATCTACCCTAAGGATATCCAAGGCACAGTTTTGCTGAGCCCCTTCCTTCTCCGTGAATGAGTCTGATTTTCTCATGGCTGTGCCTGAGATGGTCTCTGACCATCACATCACCCACCTGTCCCTCTCTGTTCACAAACAACAGATCCAGTGGGTTGCTTTCCTTTGTTGGCTCCCTCACCAGCTGTGTCTGGAAGTTACCCTCCAGACTCTCCAGGAACCTCCCAGACTGTTTTTCTCTGCTGTATTATATTTCTGGCAGACATGTGGTAATTCAAAGGCCCCCACGAGAACAAGGGCTAGTAATTGTAATTTCAGGAATGTGGATTCCTCTTCAGTTAATAGAAAGTAATAAGTACTGAAGAAATGAGATTCAGCTCTCAATAGTTTCCCAAACTAATAGCTCTTCGTGAATAGCTCTGCTAATACTGGTGACCCCTATTCCCACTGGATAATTGCTTTTATTATGCATTTCTATTTTCTGTTCTTGTCTTACAGCACTGATGGATGTAATTTAGTTGTATACTATATAGGTGCCTAATGAAATTGCTGAAAAAAAGTTCAATGCCAAGCTAAAAAAATCATGTCAGCTTTTGAGTCTCAATAAGGGTCTTACCTTCAAGCCTGCCTTTTTCTCTCCAAGTAAATTAAATATTTTTCACTATGGCTAGAAAAAATTAGGAAGGGAAAAGGTCCATCATATGTAGCCTTAAATTCAGACATACCTCATACTTCCATAATGAACAGACATGCTATATCTGCAGCTGATAAATTAGGCAACATGATGGCAGGTGAAATGTAGATAAGGTGAGAGTACTGCATGATGAAAGGAGGAGATGAAGACCCATTTCCCATTGATATGTCCAGTCAGAAATAAAAATGTGTCAGTGAAGAGAAATCAATTTAATGTCTGCATTATACAAAACATCAATACAGACAGGATATTAAACTGCATTAGGAGAAGTATCTATAGGTAGATTTACAGGTGAACTGTGTAATTTGAAAATATCAGGGGACTATAAAAGGGAAAACAGCATGCAGAAATTCTCAAGTGAAGAAAAATATATAAATACAGGATTTAGTTGAGCAAGAAATACTAGGAAAGAGATATATTAAATGGTGAATTCAACAGTGAAAGTCAGTTGAATGCCCATGCTTATGCCTAGTGTGGGACAAAATATTAAAATAGCAATGTGGAAAAATTAGTGTAAATTTCATAAGAGAAAGCACATGTTGACACAATGCATCATTAACCCACTGAGTAGCATTAATTCCCCAGAGTCTGTATGTTCTACACTCTGTAAGATACGTTCTATCCTAATTACCATTTAATGCAATTCTGAAACTTCTCTATTGATCTTCAAGGCCATCACTGGATAAGGGCCGAGCTAAATTAGGTAATATCCTTTCATCTGTAACTTATGAAGACAAATGAGCTCTCCCAGTGTAATGCAACAAGCTATGATGACATTCATCAGGACCAGAGATAGTATTTGAGGTAAAGTGGATTGATACAGAGCAGGCGGCTACAAGAAGTCTGCAGAGGGACTTTTCACACGGGATGGTGGCTTTAAACTGAAAGAGGGGAGTGGAGAGGGTGTACTGAGCTACAGTCTGATTGCATTTAGAGAAAATAGACACATCTCTTTGGTAATGGTTGCCACCTGTAACTGAAGTCAAGGAGATAAAAATGTCAAGCAGCTTAGAAGGCTCAGTACCTAAAAAACCGAAAACCAGGGAGTGATCCGATACTCTAGATGATCAGAATGCAAATTTAATTTATCTCGGTAAGCACTTGGGTTCTAAGGAAGTTGGATAAATTTCATATAAACTGTATAAGATACATGTATAATAAAATTACATATAATTCTACCACACAATGATTAGGCAGTAATTTTTGGCAAAAAAAAAAAAAAGAGAAAGTACTAATATATGAACATGCTTTTCAATAATCTTATCATTTCTGCCTAAGTAACAGATTCTTGAAATTGTGTAAGTAGCTAGATACCCAAAGACTTACACAAAGCCAATGTGATATATGGAATTCTATTTCAAATTCTATTTCAAATGTAAGGGGAGGAGAATGATCATCATCTTGAGGTACTTATCTCACTCCTAACCATAGAGGAAGCTTGGACTGGACATTGATTTTCAATCAGTGAAGTGTGGTGAGATGAATCTCACCATTAGTAACTATAGAAAATCACATCTTAGTTATGTATAGTTGAAATTTAATATTGATTCATTGATGGCAATAAATGTTGACATCTTGATACATGGAAAGTCTACTGTTTCAGCATGGTAAATATCAAGATTTTATGGGAATCTTTGAAGGCCACAGACAGTTGTTACAGAAGCACTAATATACTGGTGAGATTTTCAGAATTACCTTTTACCTGAATTTCCTATTATCTACATTTATGCAGTTTCTCCATAGCTGTGTTCTGTTTTGACCAGAGAGGATCTGCCAAGCACAGAAAGATACATCTTCCTCATGTTTCTCAGTGTGATTCAAGAGTTTTTCTTTCTACCCTGCAATTTTTATATTTGTCTAATACATGAAATCTGGGAGTGGATATGGAAGCTTTCAGAGTTGCTAAATTTTTCATAAACAAGGATGTTTTCCCAAATTGTGACTAAAAATGATGCCAGATGCAGAAAGCATTTCCAGTGTTGCAGACTGCAGGAAACAAAGGGCACATTTGTACTTTGGTGCTCAAATCTTCGGATTAACTGCTGTGAGCTCATAAGATCAAAACATTCAGCTCAGCACTGAGAGCTGGGAGTATCCGTGATCCCCAGATCAGAATTGTCATGCTCCAACTGTACTGTGGCTGACCTCCTGTTTAGCTAAACTGACTGATTGTGCTGATAAGACCACTCTGATTCTGCTCCATCATAAATATAATAACTCAGTGTGTGGCTCTGGGGGCCCTAAGCTATATTGTCAAAGAATGGAGACTGTTTGTATTTATGACACAGGTTTTTCCTTTACCAATTCCTACAGAGTCACTCTAAAGTGGTTGAAAAAGGGAAGGCATTTGTGATTGCCTTGTCTAACTAACAATCTCTCTGTCGCTCACTTTTTTCAACAATTTTGGTCACGTTCCTTTCAACCCAGTCTGAGATGGAGGGACACCTCAGAGATTGGCAATTCTTACACGCATTGTGAAGACTGATGGTTTCATTGAGCAAAAGAGACCCAATAAAATCTTCATTAGTTCTGCCTCTCACAAAATGCTTTGCTGAGTGAAGAGACCTTTAGAGAGAATTAGAGCCCTAATCTGTCATTTTGAACATCCTCGTTTTCCATTAAACAGAGCAATTTGCAAGATTAAATGCAAAGGAATATCTTATTAGTCCTCATTATTTGGACTTTATCTGTTTCTGATTCCTAAAAGTTGATATAAAAATATACACCCTTTGTTTGTTTAACCAGTAAATGGTTGTATTTCCTTCTAGTATATTCTAAAAACATTTATTCCTCCCAAAGTAGAATAAATAGGTCAACATTCACAGTTCAAATCGCAGTTCCTCTGGATTCAGATTCCAGCAAGAAAGGGCAGTATGAGTGGCAGTTTGTTCAAATTACTTTAATTATTTCACATATCACTGTCTTCTTGTTGCTGAATTACCATCAGATAAACCACCCTTATGATCCATTTAATTGTCCCTTTTTTAGCCTTTTGAATGCTTTCTGAACGGATTTCTCTGGTTTTTTACAGATCCCTGGATGAGTGAGAACTACTTCTGATCTAATATAAGACTCAGATGCTCTCCAGGCATCTTTGACCTGTGTTTAGAACATGGAGAGGTAGGATCAGTGTCTCAGGTCTTGCTGTTTACTAATACATATTTTCTAATGAAGCTTTCTCCTGTGCAGCCAGAGAAAACAGACTGGAGATGGCTTTCTGATTCTGCTTGTTTTGCTTGTTCTGATCTTGTTTTACACTGGCCATGGTCCCAGGATAGATCTGAACAATCCAGGAGCTATTTAATTTTAAACAACTTAGCCTTTTTTTATTAAATGGAAAAAACCTAATGATGCTATTCCAGTTTTCTGCCTGAAACCTGGGAGGATAGTCAGATCAGCAGATAGTCAAGGAAGATCAATTTTAGATCTGAAAGTCTGGCTTAGAAAAGTTGGAAGTGATTCAGATATTGAGGTGTGGTGGGGATTTATATAAGACTGTACTCTTCCCTCTGATGACTATAATATAACAGTGAGAAATTTGCTGTGAAGCTTTTTTATTCATCATCTGATACTGCTAAGGTGAATGCAATGTGAATTGTACAGATTACTGCACTCTAAAATTTCTGTAGAACTAAAATCACCCTTAATGTGGTCAGATGATAAAGAGAATGACAATACATAATCTATACCCTAGCATTAGGTATAAAGGATTCTGTCGTCCTTTATCATCAAAGGATTCAACAAAGAACAGCTGTTCCTTTACAGTAGTCTTCACTTTGGGGATGATTATTAGTTAACCAAGAAAAAAATTCTTATGAATCCAGACTAAGCTGATAAAAGGAAGAAGAAACCATTATCTAATGTTGTTTCATAATGAGCTATCACAGTGATGGCAATAATAGGCATTTGGATATAATAGTCTGCAGGAGAAGAAGAGAGCCTAGACAAACTACTTCAGAGAGATCAGGATTCTTTTAATGCTGAACCTGACTCCTCTATACACGAGTGAAATCTCAGTTTAAATTTGTTTTTTAAATATTTAGTTAAATTGATAAAAATTTTGTATGGATGTATCTACATCAAATCAAGGGAAAATATACCAGTGTTCTTTGATACTAATTTCTCTTACAGAGTGGTAGCTTTGTCAGGGAGGGCTGGAGCAAGCAACAGTGACAGAAATCTTTAAAAATCAATTCTGCCATAAAAGAATTAGCATCAAAGGACCAGAGAAACTATTTAGGAGTGTTCTTCACCCTGTATTGAAAAAGAAGAAGGAATTTATTTCTTTGATAAGGTAATCTTCTCTTTTAATTTTTTTCTTCTTTTTTTTCTGTGTGTTTTCATTAAGTACAACCATGTTACCACAAAACAGATTCAAGTAGTCTTCCCAAAGAACTCCCTCGAGTTACTTTTACTCTTAGTGCTTGCAATACCATATTCCAGCACATACTTTAGTCATCTACAGATGGGTAGCTATAATTTGAATCTGTCCTTTCTTCTGCTACTTTGCAGCCAAGCACAGGGTGGCCCATAACACTCAACTCCTCAGTACAGGAGAGACAAGGAGCTATTGGAGATGGTTCAGCAGAGGCCACCAAGGTGATGAGGGGTCTGGAGCATCTCTTATGAGGAGAGACTGCGGGAGCTGGGCCTGGTTAGTCTGGAGGGGAGACTGAGAGGGGATCTCATTTTTGCATATAAATATCTCAAAGGTGGATGTCAAGAGGATGGTGCCAGGCTTTTCAGTGGTACCTAGCGACAGAACAGGGAGCAATGGCCATAAGTAAAACAAAAGAAGTTTCACCTCAGCATGAGTTAGAACTTTATGTCGAAGGTGCCAGAGCACTGGAGGCTGCCCAGGGAGGTCATGGAGTCTCCCTGTCTGGAGACATTCAAACCCCATCTGGACACGTTCCTGTGTCACCTGCTCCAGGTGACCCTGCCTTGGCAGGGGGGTTGGACTGGGTGATCTCCCAGAGGTCCCTTTCAACACAAAAAATTCTGTGATTCTGTAAAATTCAGTTACATGAGACGTGGCCATTTTGGTGCACTTCCAAAAAACCAGCGGGTCTGGGGTTTTTATTTCCTTCCAGCTCCTGCCCAACCTGGCGCCCATGGGATGGCACCGGGCTCCCTGCACCCGGCCAAGCAGCAGCGCCTGAGGGCGCAGAGGAGCTGCCTCGGGCTTGGGGCACCACAGGGAACCGCCACAGCTTCGGGAGAAAAATCCTTTCCACTGGGCACTGGCCGGGAACAAGCGGGCCGGGCCGGGCCGGGCCGAGCCGAGCCGGGCCGNGGACCGGCAGGGCCGAGCCGAGCCGAGCCGAGCCGAGCCGAACCCAGCCGAGTTCACCCGAGCCCGCCTGCTTCTCCTCTTCCGATTGGTGGGTTTTGGCCTCGCTGCGGCTTTTCCGCCAATCAGCGCCCCGCGTCCGTTGCTAAGCGGCCGCTGGCGGCCGGGCGGGCCATGGCGGGCCTGTGGAGGGACGTGTGCGGGGTGCGCATCGCCCCGGCCGAGCTGCGCTTCACCGACGCGGTCCCGGGGAGCTGCTACCGCGCCGCTCTCACCGTGCAGAACCTGCGGGCGGGCACCTGCCGCCTGCAGCTGCTGCCGCCGAACCGGCCCCAGGTGAGGGCCAGCCGGGAGGGAGGCGGCGGGGGGTACCCGCGGCCGCCTCTCTGCGGACAGCGGCCGCGCTGCCTTTGCCTGGGGCCGCCCCTCGAGCCGCGGGAACAGTGGCAGAACGAAGGGAATTCTGAGCTTCCCGGTTCTTTATTTCTCTCGAGGTTGTGAGCAGTTTAGAGAGAGCTTCCTTCTTTCCTAAATCCGTAGTTTCAGTAGTAATAAACAGGCTTTCCTTACTACATCGACCATTAACAGTTGGGCTTGATGCTGGCGGTCTTTCCCAACCTTAGTGGTTCTGTGATCAAGTCCCTTATTGGCAGCAAATCCTGCTTTGCCTTCTCGGCTGGCTTTGCGCTCTCCAGAGGTCATCCCGCAAGAAGCCCACGAGTTCCTCGTAATTTCGGGGAGCATTCTGTAAAAATGGGTCACTTGCTGTGGTGCGAACACCAGATCTGGGAGGTGACAGCTCTCTTCCCTCATTTCTAAATGGTATACTTTTAAGTTGTTTGACTGGAATAGTCCCCTTGTGGTGCTTGCCTGCTGAGAGCTTTCTCAGAAAAGAAGAGGTTCAAGCTTTCTCAGAAAAGAGGAGGTTTGCAATCTTTTCTCAAGATAGTATGACTCCTGTTAATAACATATCATAAGTTCTGGAAAAGTCATTGCACTGCCAGACTTCTTAAAGGCAAATGCATCTTTACAATTCCAACCAGTTGAGCCCTTGTAACCTGTGTGGCTCCAGTAAAACCCTGCTGTGGTTGGTAGTTTATTATTTGTAAATTATGACAAAATTAAGATCAAAAGGTTGGGTTGAACTGGCGTCAGGGGTTGAACAGAAGCTGATGTTGCTTTGTGTTCATAGCAACTTGAACTATGAATAATTCAGTCATCAATATGATTTTCAGACAATTGAAGTACCTTGAATAATTTCACTATCTGAGTAGTGAGCCTTTCTTTTTGGGGGCAAGAGTGGCAGCTTGATTCTTATTAAACTGTGTCTGAAGACTTTTGGTATGAGCTGGAAACTGTCGAGAGTGCTTGATTTGGTAGGGGTGTGCTTATTCTGTTTGTTAGTTTTCATCAGCCTTATCAATTTTTCATGTGCTCCAGAAGTGGAAAGGTAGAGTCAATTTTAGAAAAAAGGTTACTAAATCACAGGTTTGTGGTTTTTCCCTCTGTGATTAACTCTTGCCTTTTGATGTATATTTTTATGCCATTGTACATGAGATGACCAAGATGACAGCTAGGGGACAAGATTCCACTTCACACCCTCAGTTCCAGAAAGGTCTGTTGTGTTGTCCCTTCTCATTCCCAGACCTTGTGTTGCTGTCTGTGATTACAAGGCTCTGAAGTGTATGACTCCTCTGAAGTACATTCTGATGCATTACATACATAGAGTGCAAGCACTGAAAATAACCTTCCTTGAGCTGTCATAGTGCATGGCCAAGAAATGCCTTTCAAGGAATTAAGCTCACAAAGCAGTTTTCCATAGGCTGCATTGTATGTTCCTAGTACAATATATTAATTTTGCCTTGTATAAAATGAATAAGCTTGGATGTTTAATTCTTCTTAGAGAATAGATATATTCTACACACCTCAGAATTAAAACATGGCTACCCTTTCAGTATCAAGCTCATAATCATGATGTGCATGACACAACAAATTTCCTTTAGCTAAGTATTTATACTGCTAGGAGGACTCTAAAGGAATAGACGGAGATGCTCAGACAACAGAAACAGCAAGTAGTAAATTATGTTTGCATATTTAAAACATAAATTAGAACAGAAAACTTAGAGAATACTGGGAAGTATTTCTCTTTTTCAGAAATAAAAAATATTTAAACTGGACATAAACAGCAGAAGACCACTGTGCATGGGGTACTGTGAATTGTAAGGACACTGAACCACCAGAGGAGCTCTGGACTTTACTATGAGGCTTTCCTAGGAATGTGGGAAATTCTGGATTTCCCTCTATGTGCTAGTGGGTTACTTGTATCTTCTGTTCCAGGAAAGGTGCAGGGGGTGTTGGATTTAAACAGATAGTTACTAACACCAAATCCAGCATTATTTTTTTGAGAGAGGAAAGGGTGCTCTCTGTCAGCTTCTTCTGTTTCTTTTCTCTTTCATTTGACCCCCAAGACTGGAGGTGCCTTTAAAGCAGATTTTCAGTGTGCAGTGAGACTTTCTATTGGTGTCAGTCAGATCTACAGGAACTCTTACCTGTCCCCTTTTGTTGCTGCTTTGAACTGAGACTTAATCCTTGGAATTTTCTCAGGCACTAAAAATATTCTTCACTGAATAATAGTTGGTTTAATTTTGTGTTCCTTCAGACGGTTTTCTGCAACAGTAGGAAAAGCTGGAGCTCTCTTGGAAAGACTAGAAAATTTTGCTAATTCATTCTGTCTTTCTCTTTTCCTGTAAAAAGTCTGAACTTCAGTAAATAGGGAGGTAAAATTATAAAATCCTGCATATAAGTTCATGGTAGGTTTTAAATCAACATTTGTATTCTTCTGAAAATAAACTACATGTATATCCTTCTTAATCTAGAAGTATGTAACAATTAAAACCATTTTTTTTAAAATTGCAGTTTAAATTGATTGTGGAAAACCCAGAAAAACCTGTTGCATCTGGACTTCAAGTTAAAGCTGTTGTGGAATATACTCCCAAACGTGCAGAAGATCTTCGGGATAAATTAGTTCTTCTAGTAGACGATGACAGAGTTGATATCCCCCTGCTTGGGTACGATATTCAAAAGTTCATGTGCTGCTGTTAATATTTGCAGTTTAATCTTGTGGGGAGTTTACTTATACATGTCAGATATGGCTTTGTAATTAGTCTGTCAATTGCATGGAAAACAAACAGTAAGTGTTCTTATGAAAGTAAGATTTATCTTTTTTTTTCAGAACAGTACATGGGTAAGAAGTTCATTGGTGTGATGTCCCTCTAAGATCACAGAGAGTCTGGGTTTTTTGTTTTGCCTTATTCTAACTTGGTTGTGATAATGTTGATAATCCTGAAGCCTGTATTATTAGACAAGTCAACAACTACTGTTAATGTCTTCCCTTTGTACTGAATCACTGATACAAAAGATTTTACAGTAATTGTTCGTAACAGTTGCAAATCTGGATTATAGTGAAACATATGTTGCCTAATTCTAAAAATATGGTGCATGGTTTAGAGCACCGTCACTTTTTCAAGGATTTTTGAAAATTTTTATCAGGGTAGTATTGTGAAGGTAAGGCCATTTAGGATTATAATCCTACTGGTGACTCCTTTCTGGAAAGGACTTCCAATAGATTGATGGATTTCAGATCTTCATGTGTACTAGTTTGAAAGCAAACCAGTGAGACACTCGAAGACAGAACTACAGTTTGATAGGAAAATTAAAAATAAATGCAATAGTACAGAAACACTGACAGAGTCAGGATACAACCAGACACCCTGTTGGTCAGGGTGGTGGTAGCAGTCCGATTAAGTGGTGGCTGCAGTCCTCTTGAGGTGATAGATATGGTTCTGTTGAAGCAGTGATCCTGTAGAAGGGTCTGGTGTTCCTCTGAAGGTCCAGTGGTGGTTATGTAGCTCTTGTCTTCTGGGAATCCAGTAGGTAAGGGCTGAGTGTGCTGTTCCAAACCCCAGATTATATCCAGGTAGAAATGCTTGGTTCCTCCCCCAGCGTGGAGCATCTCACAATGGGGTGATGTAATTTTATGAGTCCTGCAGTGAGGCTGGATGGCCCATGAACAGAAAGCTATCCCTCTGGAGGGAGCTATCAGGGATGTGTCATGGAAAAGACAAAGAACCCTTCCCCACCTGGTTTTAACAGACAGTGATAGAATACATACTTTTGGTTACATCTTACATTGTAACCTAAGACATTCATGTTTAAGTGTCTTTTGTGGGGAAAACGTTGAAAGGCTTTAATAATTTTTTTTTTTTGTGTGTTTGGAAAAACAAAGTATACTTTATGATTTCTTTTAATCAGCATTTTCCAAAATGTATTTTGTGTCATGCAAAAGCAGTAAATTCTAGCTCCCCAACCAGCAAACCAAAAAAAAAAAAACCAACCCAACCAGCAAACCAAAGCAAGCAAATAAACCTCACACTGTATTAAAACACTAACCCCAAACCCTTTAACTTGTCTACCTCCCTTTTCAACAGGTCTGAATCTATTAGGAAATCTCATTGCATTTAGAATGTATGCTTATTTCTGTCCACTTGGGAAGGGAGTATTAGGATCTTGAGAGGAGAAATACTTTTGTTTCATTATTTCAGTAAAGCTTCTTATAAGATTGTCTGAATACTTGGAAAGTAAAATTTTTGCAATTGTTTTGACTGTGCTCTAGTCTTGATAGATGATTCCTATTTTGTATTTAAATTTTTTTGGGTTTTTTTTTGCCACATCCTGCTGGTCTAGTGTCTCTTTCAAGAATTTACTACATTATTTTTCTCATTACGATAAACTATCAAAGAGAATTAAAAACAGCACATTAAAATTTCTGACAGCAAATTCTATTGTGGCATTTCTTGATTCAATTTTTTGCTTCTGTCCCTTCCTTCCCCTTCCCCTCCCCTTTATGCAGTACAGTATTTGGGCAGGATCTACCTCGCTTGAGCAAGGATATTTATCTTCCTTCTCCATTAATTCTTCTGTATTGCATGTAGCACAGATCAGGAGACGGAATTGTTCCTGCACGTTCCTGTTTGTGGCTAAGAGGAGATAGACTGCTGTGCTCATGTAAAATTCCAATTGATTTGAAACACAGTTTTATATGACATCAGAGGCATCATTGTAGTAAAAATTGGAGTCCTTAAAATACAAGTTTCCTGAGGCATGACCTTTTCGTACCTAAAAAGGTATCCAGTACAGTGATAACATCACACTAGCTGAGGCTTTTAAATAAATAATAGAAGTAGCTCGTGGCTTGTGTCATTACTCACTTCTGTCTGTTGTAATAAGTTTTGCTGAAGTCACATGAAGTATGTGTCAAAGACAAGACTGCAAAAGGACACTGGCACTGCCTCTTCACTGCTTTTAGTTCAGACAGCTCATAATGGATTATGGTGAATTATTTGGTCTTATTTTGTGAGGCAACTAACCCAGGATGATTTTATTTGAAGTACTGTAATGAAGTATTTAAAATTAAATAGAAATGTGTGCATTCAATTTTGACTAATTGTTTAAAGCTATATTGTTTTAAAGTTAGAATAGTCAGTCATTAAACAGGCTGATAGATAAGTACCTCTCTTTTACACCTTCCCTGAGTATGCTGTAGTGCTGAAGTGAGTTGCTAAAACGTTGGTAGGACAACCAGGACAAAAGGAGAACTCTCTTCCACTGGAGTGCCTAATCAAATTTCTTTTAAAATGTAAAGCTGTTTTCAAGTTCTGGGAAATATAATGTTGTCTTTTCTCTGCAGACTAATTCCGTACTGTTATCTGGAAATAGAGTCAGAGATTGATTTTGGTGACATGGTTGCAAACAACAAACTAATTTCTAAAGAGATTAGTATTTCTAACCATGGAACAACTTCAGGTAAATATTTAATATGCATTAAATCATACAAATATTTTATTTTATTGGAAAACATAATTTTATGCAAGTTAACACTTCAGTGACCAAGTAGCAATTAACTGAAATTTTGGGTTATTATATTATGAGTGTTGTAGCTGCAGGTGTTGTACATGGCCCGCTGTTTATGTAGCCAGTACTATGTTTCCATTTAGGAAAAAAAAATACTTTAGAACTTCGAAAATTTTATGAATTCTCTACTTTTGAGTCCCATTTGAAAGACGTAAAAATAATAGTTGCTCATTGCCTTAGTGTGCCCAGCATAGACAGCAGCAAATCACGTCTGCCCTTGCTTTGTGCTTCTGTGATCCCCAGACCTGTCTCTTGAATAAACAACTACAAGTTCCCTGCACATTCTGAGCTAAAGTCCTCTAGGATGGGAATTGAGTTGTATTTGTTGCTGGAAGATAATGAGAGGCCTTTCATCTTGCTGCCATAGCTTTTGAAATCCTACAGCTTTTACAACAGACACATCCCTAAATTTCTGTGAGCGACTGTTCCAAGGAGAGTAAGAAACATGGACAAAGGAGCATAAGAATGCTTATCTGATCCAAATGACCTGTTTGACTGCCTTTTGCAGTGGACAAAGCTGCAGACACCTTTCTCCTGAAGCAGGGTGGCAGCTATGCTGAGTTTCAAACAACAAATTTAAGGCAGTTAATTATTTTGGTTCCTCATTTGTACAGCTGTCGTTACATTACAGGCTGTCTTTTTTTGCATTAGGCCAAGGTTGTGGGAACATTTGTCTCCTAGATTCTCTTATGAAATACTGTACCAAGAGAAAATACATGATTACAGAAACACAGAGATAAGTTGCACTATTAAAAAAAAAAAAAAAAAAGAAGAAATCAAATTTCTGTCTAGAGAAAGCAGATTTTAAATTTTTGTTTCCATGAAGCAAAAAGAGAAATTATTGGGGGTGTTTTTCCCAGCCAGTTCAACTTAAAGATGTTGTATGTAGTTTATATAATCAGGTCTTTCTTATAAATACTAACTTACTACTTTTAGCAGTTATGATTAGGTGAAGAAAGTGAGATAACCTATAGTACATATACATCTACAACTAATTTTTATGATATTATCTACAACTAATTTTTATTTTTACATATTGTACAGGGAACTGTTTCTAGTTATAAACTCTGTTGCATAATAAACGCAGGCTGCATGGTGGAGTTTTATAGGATTGGATGAAAATTAGAAAGAAGGTGATGGTTAGTAAAGAATGTCTCGAGGGCAGACAAGGGAAGAGCAGCTGGATCTGTGTTTCTGTAGGCTCTGTAAATCATAGTACAGCAGGTCACAGTAACAGCACGTAAACTCTGAGCAGGAAGTGCTCTATGCTGGCCTGAGACTTGAGGATTACATTTAACCTGTCATCCCATGCACTAAACAAGTCTTTTGTTCCTGCTTCTGATCTCATATCAGAGATTAGCTTTTCTATGAAATCAAATAGTGCATTTTTTGTACATTTGAAACAATTTCTTTGTGTCTATGATATAATGACAGATAATTAATGTTGTTTGTTAAACACAGGGTTTATTCACATTTTAAAAAATATTTTTATAACCTAGAAATATTTACTGTTCTCTTCTGCAGTAACTTGTGTTGGGTACAGACCAAATCATAGAAGCTGTTGTTACCTGCAATATGCACTTAACTTTCTGGGTACTGTATCTTCCTAGAGCTTTGTATAACTTGCAGATGTTACTTACAGCTGCTTTCTGATATAGTCACTTTTGTTTGGAATGTGAGTATCTTTCCTGTTACAATCACAGCTTGCAAAATGGAATTGGACATGTGGGTGTAACAATTAAAGCCTGGAAATAATGTCTACTCTCTTTTAGAAATAGCTTTTAAAAAGGTTAACTCTATATTTCCTGTTTTCATAGGAAAACATAATGCTTGTGAACATCTGCATTACGTTTTGTGCAATTTCAAGTGTGTAATAGAAGCATATAAATCTACAGCTTTATATTTGTAGCATTCTGTTTATTGCTCTGGGGTTTTTTTAGGTGTATTTAGAGTATCATATGATGGGGTTGTCCTGGTTAACATAAAACCTACCAGAGGAGTGGTAAAGCCAAAATCTGTGAGGAAAATTAAAGTGGATATCTGCACAGATGCACCCGGAGTCATCAAAGAAATGATGAAGTGAGTGTATGACTGAAGAAATCAGCTCTATAAATTCCATTTTTATCTGTTATTAATTGTTGTGTTTATTATGAATTTTTATCTAAAAAAGTTAAGTTCCTAGGTGTCAGTTGCTGTCTTTAATATTTAGTTTTATTAAATTAATTTGATTGTTATATTATCTCCACAGAAAAGTGATACATAAATTGTATGCCTGGCCGTGTTAATAAAAATCTTTCATAATTTTTAATAATCTGGGATGTTTGCACATTTCTCAGAATAAAACTAACCAAGAGCTTTTGTGTCTTTCACCTTTCTGCACATCCTGTATTCCTTACTTTTCTTAGCTTCTGTAACTGCTTGTTTTCTTTTAACTCTACGTGTTTCAGGAGTCTCAGAAACATTATGGTGTTCTTTTTTTCACTGGAGGGAATGTATTTGCAACACTAACTCTTTTAGGAGTAGATTGCTGTTAAATGCTTACCTTATAAAATCATAGAATCATAAAATGATTTGGCTTGGGAGGTACATTTAAGTCCTGTGGTTCCAATCCCCCTGCCATGGGCAGGGACTTTCTACCAGACCACATTGCTCAGAGCCCCATCCAGCCTATCCTTGAACACTTGCAGTGATGGGGAGTCCACAACCTCTCTGGGCAGTGTGGGAATAGGGTGTGGTTGGTTTGTTGGGTGTTTTGTTTTTATTTTGGTTCAGGGTTTGGAGGTGTTGGTTTTTTTTGTTTTGGATGAGTATGGAAGTTTTCTGTTTTATTTTAAATTATTAAGATAAACTTTAAGTTCAATTTTTCTTATTCTTGCTTTCGGCCTGTTGGAAAAGGAAATGAAATGACAGGAGAAAAATTCTCTTAGAATGACAGGCAAGGTGGTATCTGTGCTATTACTTCACAGTTACCTCCTCCTTCATACCATACATCTTTGGCTACTGACTTTCAAGCCTTTGGTTTCTAAGTGTCCTGCTTTCTGCTTTACTTTTGCTGTCCAGGCTGCCACCACTATTTTCTTCACCTCATCTTGGTAAATGACTACTGTTCCCTACAGTCTAGTAGATAATTTATCTGTTCAACTGAGAAAACATAACTACAAAGAGCTCAGATTTCATCCCACATCCATTTCCTGCCTTAAATTCTACTTAATTCTGTCAGTGAATTTGGTGTTTCCCAGTAGTTATTGTTATATTCTTTAGACTAAATAAAATGTTATGTTTTCTTGTCAAGCCTTGCACAAATATGTAAATATATATGTATACAGGTGTACATATATGTTTAAACAGGGTGATATTTAAAGTCTTGCAGTGGGTATTTGGCAGGAATTTGATTTGGAGAAAGAGTACAATTTTCATGAAAATGCCATGGTTACTCCCATTTACCATGTTGTCTATAAACATTTACCTTCTATGTGCAAGCAAAATTATTCTCAATGGAATCTTCTCTTCAAAAGTTGAAAGATGATATTTAGAGAGTTTGAGATCCTCTCCCAGATCCCGTGGGTAGTTATATATGTGACTATCGAAAACAAAGATTTTTTTTTTTTAAATTTAAATTTTGTTTTCAGCTCAGAGGCTACTCATGAGGACAGATGATTCTGTTTGAAAAACAGGGTGTGTTACTACTTGATTCTTTTGTTCAAGAACAAATATGCTTTGTTCTGGTAGAATTCTAATAACAAAAACTTGTACAACGTCTGTACGATCTGTTGGTCATTTGTGGTATCATCAGGATGAAGCTCCCAGGCAGGAACAGCTGAAGTTCTTCCAGGTTTATTCAGATGAACATCTAGCTCCAGTTCCCTATGAGAAAATTAGGTATCATATGCTAAAATTGATATTTAGATACAAAGACTCTGAGGGATAAGAGCAGTGTATATTGTCTGTGGACACCTCCTAATTCTTTGCACATGTCACTCCTATCATGTCAAACTTTGGAAGAAGTCAAAAAACAAAACAAACCCAAAACTCCACTATTTAAGGTGTGTTTTTTCCTGATTGATGATATTCCTCTAAGACCATTGTCAAGGACGTGCTCTCTGCCCTGCTCTCCCTGCTTAGTTTATCTATGGAAAGCCAGTGATTTGAATGCTTGGATGGGGTCATTTTTTATTTTTTGCATGGATTCTAACACAAACCAAACTAACCAAACTGATTATTTCTAACACTTCTCTACATTACCTGTTGCTGCTTGCTACTCTTACTGGCAGAGTGGAGTTGGAAGGTCGTGGCTGCGCTGAAGTATGGATCAAAGGTGTTGTGGTTGAACAAGTTCTTAAAGTTCTTGGAGTGTCTGGTGGAAAAGAACTGAAATGCATTAACTTTGGACCTCTTTACTTTGGGACTTCAAAGACTGAACAAATAAATTTATACAATGAAAGCCCTGATTGTATGGATTGGGTAGCAGTGCTGGAAGACAATGCCATTGGAGGAGAGATGGTAAGAAACTGCTCTGGTTTTTATGTTAGCTGAAAACTTGTTTTCACTTCTGCATTTGCATTTTTTATTTCTCAGTATTCATCTTCTAGTCTTGCTTATTATGCTGTAGTTTTTCCCTGATCAATAGGCTTTTGCTAACTTCTGTCCAACCAACATGTTTTTTACTTTAATTTAACCCTAGAATTGAGTTTTTCAGTTATTTCTGTTTCACTATGTGACATTTTCACCTTAACAATGCTAAGTGCATTCCCTGAGTGTGGTTCTTTTAGTTTTGTTGGGGTTTTTTGTTTTAGCAATTTTGCTTTAAATCCTACTTGTTTTTTTTCTTATTACTTACTAGGAGTTATCAAAATAAACTTTTGAGTTCTAAGATGTCAGTCATCTGTGGTTTCACTTTTTTTTCTCAGACAATGAAATAATCTTAGTGAGAATCATGTTTAAAAAAGAGAATTCAAAACATTGACATGAAATTGATTTAAAAATTGGTTAATTAGCCATGTGATGTGTAACTATGTCAACGCTATTTCTTGTGTATGTCTACTTGTTGTACATGAAAATGTATGTGTAGGAAAAAAAAATCACAAAAGGTAAAGCAGAACAGGCTGAACTATTCCATATTTTGATTTTTTTTTAGGGGACAGATCTTCAGGGGAGTACAGATGCTGCTTTACAAGACTTAAGCCTGAAAAATAAAGATTTAGATGTTTCCACTGTGATCTTGTGTGTTCCTGATCAAGGAACTTTGCTACCTTATGAGAAAACTTTGATTACAGTGTGCTTTAGTCCAAAGTGAGTGAGTGATACCAGTTAAATGCACACACACACAAGTGATTGGTCTACACTGTTCTTCAAGAGCTGTCTTAGAGAAAATAATTTTGACTTAATATGTCTGCAAATTATTTCTGAATAACTTATGTATTTGTGTGTGTTAAAAGACATTTCTTGGTGTGATTCTGCAAATAAGAAAGCAAAGTCTGAAGTGTTTTTGTTATTTTATGTTTTATAATGCACTAAGGGCGTATTTGGACCAATACTTGGTTAAGATCATTTTGTGAGAATTTTTTTAGATTTTTGCTGTATATTAACCACCAAGAGAGTGAAACATTTCAGAGAGCTGTCATCTCATAAAAAAAACCCCAACCCAAAACAAATCCAAAAACTAAACATAAAGAAACATTTCTTCTTGGATAAGGAAAAGAAAAAGCAAATGTGCTCTTGCAATTTTCCCTTACTTAAACTCTAAATACAAGTAGTTACTATGCGTTTGATATTAGTTTAGAAAACTGTTGTAGACTGGAAAAGATAGCAAATTACCAGTATAATAAGCACACAGATATTGATGAGCTTAAATTTGTTACTCTTTGCCTTTTCTGTAAGGAGGTATAAAGACTATTTGTTCAAGCTGTTACTGACGGCAAAGAAGCCAGACTGGATGTTCAGAAATGTCTTGATTTTTTGTGGGTTGCGTTTGGAGGTTTGGTTTTTTTTCCCATCTTTTAATTAGAGATCATGATTCTTACAGAAAATTTGAAAGAGACTTTGAAGTGAATGACTCATCACTGATTCAAGATTATGTCCTGTTTCTAAGATTTGAAACTGTTGGGAAGAGAGGTGGCTGTCTGCAGACCCTCAGTGATGGTGCCACAGCAACCACAAGTATGTTAGAAATGTATAGTCACCATCAGAAATTATATATGGATGATAAAACTGTATATGTTGATTTTTTTAAACATTAAGGAAAATTCTTGGTTGTCTTAATAGTTTTGTAGTAAATCTGTTTATTTGGTTTGTTTGTATCAACACAAATAAGTTAACTTGCATCTTTAATGCTTCAGCACCAAGACCTCTTTGAACAGTGAGTAGAAAGGAGGGATTAATGTGTGTCATGAATGAACACCTATGACTTAATTATAAATTATAATAATTATAAATGCAAATATTTGAAGGACATAAAAACCCCAGCCATTTGCAAGTCAGTAGCACTTCTGTAATACCAGTTTTGTGCGTTTTCAAGTGTGTATTTGATCATCCTCAACTTCCTTACTAAGGAAATGCATTTAACAGCTATTTTAAGTAAAGATCGCTGTGTTAGGTTTATAAAAACTGCACTATAAAACATACTGGTTTGTGGTATTATTTTGCTTTTGTGACCATACAACTACAACATGACTTTTCTGTTAGTGAAATAATAGGTGTGAGAGGGCTTTTTTTGTTTGCTTGTTTTTGTGTTTGTCTAATGCAGGGAGTCATTCTCGTCACGTGGACTTAGCTTTGATGGGTTCTGGGTTTCCTGTGATGTTAACTTTTAAGCCAGGAACAGTAATTGATTTTAAGGAGTGTTATTTGGGTGAACAAACACAAGCTGTGTGCACAGTGAAAAATGAATCCGAGTTCCTTCCAGTAACATTCAGCTTCCGCAAGGCTGCTCACTTCAGTATTTCTCCTCAAAGAGGAAAACTTAAAACAAAATCTGAAAAGGTAATTCCCTCTTTCACTTAGGTTATGTAACTGTGCAGATTATTTTACAGTGGTTAGCAGTGGAATTTCTTGAAAGTAAACCAGGGGAATTTCATTCCAGTAATAATGACTTTTAATATCAACCAAACACATTTTTTTCTCATTTTGTACAGTCTCTTAATGTTCTTTCCGTTATTCCAGGAAGCAACAAATATTATTTTAAATTTGAAAAAAAAAATTGTAGTACTAAGGCAACTTTTAAAAGGGTTTTTCCTATCTGTATTTTTTTTTTATTTTACTGATTTGAGAAGACTGATTTATACTCAAATATTTTTGCAGGATACTTTAAATTTGTTTCAGTAAATAAAAAATATTCAAGTAAGATAACATTTCTTTTAATGGAAGAAACCAAGTCAAATATGGAAACATTTACAATTTCCCAAACTTGTAAGTCAGGGCACAAGATTTCTCTCAGAAGTGAACAAATGAGACTTTGTTGTGTTCCAATGTGTCACAATTTTATGTTACCTTATATTGCTAATTTTTATGTGCCTGTTGGCATATTCTGCAAGTTCAGTTTTGAGCACCTGTGTTAGAGGTAAGTGTGGAGAGAAGTGACTCAATCATATAGAGAATTACACAAAACTTGACTCTTTTCTGCCTCATATGTCTCATAATGAGTCTTCTTTTCCAGGAAGTGACGCTTTCATTTTCTCCACGTCAAATAGGAACATTTGAGATGAAGCAAATTATTGATATCATTGGTGCAGGAGTAGATAAAAATAATGTAGATGTCTTGAAGACAAAATCCTTTCATCAGATATATTTGACCTTACTTGGTGTGTGCAATGCTAAACGAAAAAGCGTTCTATTCGCAATTAATCCTGGTAAGATGCTAAAAATGTAAGTGAAAAGTGATAAAATGTTTTAAAAGCACATTCTTAGCATTTCAATTTTTTTTAAAAAATATTTTTGTAAATAGTAAATAAGTGAAAAGTAGTATCTCTGTGGGACTGGAGGGAATGCTCAGTTGTATGACATATGTCCCATAAGATGCAAAATAATGGTACACCCTCCCATAATTTTATCAAAAATTGAACTATTAAAGCATAAATTTTTGTCATATGATTATCTAACTTCTGTAATGTTCAGCTTTTGCAAGCAATGCTGCTGCACAGTGCTAAGATGTTTCAGGAATAAATTGAGGGATAGGTAAAGCAGAGGAAGAACTTAGGATAAATAACAGGATGTTCTTTATTGATTCAAAGTTACTACTGCCAGATGAATTTGCCAGTTCATACAGCCTGCTGCCTGTCCTGTGTCCACTGACTCTTCCCATCCTGTGAAGGCTGTGCCAGTATAAAGAATCTTCCAGGATATGCAATAATTAGCCTTTAATTTGTTCCTTGAGTTCCAAATGTTTTCGACGAACAAACACTTGATAGTAGATTTGACTAAGCTGTCACTGGATTATAAACCAGTCATGGCAAACATGATTTTTTTCTAGCATCAGATGTGCTGCAGCCTCTGCAGAACAAGTGCAATGGGCTTGTCCTGTGCACTGGTGCCTGTGTGTTGATGTGGAGGGGAACTTGAATTCTCTTTAGCTGCTGCCAGCTTGAAGATGTACTCCCTAATGAGAATCAGGAAGGCAATACCCATTTTTTCCATTGTGGGGGAGTAAAAAGAGGAAGTTACTGGAAAGTTTTGATAAAATGCTGTTCTTCCTACAAGTACCAGAATGGTTGATAAGCTACTGGGCATTCCTGCTACTTTCAGGAAAGTATTTCCAATCCATGGCTATCAAGAATTGATGAGACATTTAAGTTTGGCAATTTCTTTGTTTCATTATTGAAATCCAAAGCTCCTTCAGTTTTTCCACTTCAAAAACACAATTGAAAGAAGTGGTTTCTTTGGATCAAAGATTTAATGTAGTATTCAAGTTTTTCAGGCTTTCTACATGCTCTTGTCTGCCATTTGCTCTATGATGTCCCTATTCTCTTTGCTTTTGCAGGTTTATAAAGAGGTTGTGAGGTGTGCTTTGCTTTTAAGCTTCATTGAAGTGTGGAGGAAAAATGATTTTGCTTTTTTCAGATCCTTTTCTAGATGGTTCTATATCTTCCTGTTATCTTCTCCCACTCTCTGTGGATGAGTATGTGCAGTTGTGTCTCTGTATTCAGGTGAAGGCAGGGGAGAGACTGGAATGAAACTTCCTGCAAACTGCTTTTCTGTTCAGTGAAAGTTGTAATCGCTCCCATGGCTTAGAAGATGGAAAGTAGTTTTTGATTTTTTTGGTTGGGTTTCTTTTGGTAGCCATTTTGGATTAAAGTAATGCTAAAGTGGGTAAAACAAATATATTTATTGATGAATTTTTTTTTTTTTTTGCAGGTGAAGGGGAAGAGGGCAGTTGAAGTATGGCCTTATTTCTGCCATAGTTTTTCTCTTTAATGTTCATGTATATGTGCTTTTCTAAAACTAGAGTGAAAAAGATCTGAGCTGTCTTTTTAGTTTTTATAGCTTGGGAGTTTTTGTCAAAATTCATGCCTGTGTTTGCAGCCCTTAGCTTAGGACACTGGGAACAGCGTGGTGACAGAGGCAGCTCTGAGTGTCTGATGATGTGTCTGTGCAAGACAAAGCATCACAGCTGGACGTAGCTGGTTTGAGTTCTGCTGTTTGTTTGTGTGATCTTGGTGTGGTGTGAATGCCTTCTTCCCTCTTGTCTGAAGAAAACACAATGGGATGGGTGACTGACTGTTGAGCTGCTGGCTAGACCATTGTAAATTAGATATATTTTCTAATACGTTGAGTTTTATTTAGAAAATACTAGTTTAAGTTTATGTTTTGTTTGAATTTTAAGGTCTAACACCCTTGATTTCCAATGCAACTGGACAGTTTGTAGCTCGTGGCACAGGACAGCTCAGTGATACAGCACCTGTGGCAATCCTTAAATCAGCCCAAACACAAATTCATACTCACCGGAAAAACAGGAATTGTAAGGATGATGTGCTTATAGCTTTTCCTAATGATCGTGCAGCCAGCCTTAGGCCTAGTGAATGGAATAAAAAGTACAGGTAAAAATTATGTGCATCTAGTATTTAAACCTACAAATTTATATATATCATATAGTAGATCAAGATCGGTTACTCATATGACAGTTCACTGTTTTTTTTTCAGACTGAAAGTACTTTGAAATTAATTGCATTCTTGAGTCTCTTGCACATAAATTTCATGAGTTTTCTTACATGAAACTACAAATGTAGCTATTACACTTGCAATATTTCAATTTTATGATTGCCTTTACAAGGTCAAATAATAATCAGCTGTGATAAAAAGGATGTTTGGAATGAAATCTATATGTATCAAAATCAGTATGTTTTCATTCTAACAAGACCCAGAATCATTCTACATGTGTAATGAAACTACAATTCTCTTTAAATATTTAGGACTATCTTCACAAAGACTGAGAGATATAATTACATAGACCCAGATTTTGCTTATACTCACTCTGAACGACTGTTAAGAGAAGAATGTAAGAAATACTACACAGAATTCGTTTCCAGGTTAAGACAGCGTCGTTTAGCGAAAGAGGCTACTAGGTAAGACTTGGTTTAAAGGGTAAATAAATACTTCAGGCTCATACGCAAAATAGGTGAATATATGTGCAGAATTAACTTTATGGCATCAATCGTATATCTAAATTTATAATTATAAATTAATTATAAATCATATACCCATGCCAAAATGCTTATGATCTTGGGACTTTCATTTATAATGCATTCAAAACCTGTTTTAGTCAGATATTTAGACACATAGAGGTCACTTCCTGGGTGAAATGTAGAGATAGAGGCAGGGCACTTGAAATTAAGCTTAAAATGAACTTAGAATAAGGTGTCAAGTTTTATTAATACTTGGTTATGGTTAATAGGAAAAAGCATAACATCGTTTGTTTTGGATTTTCTTTAGATAATAAATACATGTTTCCAACTAGGGTGTCTAGCTCACCTCAAGTGATGGAATCAGTACGTAAATTGTTACATATTCTGTGGACTGAAGCAGATACAATCCTTTAATCTTACTGGTCATCTAGCCTTATTTTATAGTAAAAACCAAAACAGTAAAAGAATCTTCAAGGTATTTTCTGTGCTTGAGGGTTTTTTAAATAATGAAATATTCCTACTTAAAATAGTAATTTTTTCGTTTAAAAATATTAAATAATTTAATATGTAGATCATGGAATGCTCAAACTTTTAGATTTCCACGTTCTTTTTTTTTTCCTTCCCTGTAGGCAGTTTCATATTTATAACAATCCTGTGAACATAGGCATTAAACCAGCTGAAGGTCTTAAGTCACCAAACATCTCAATCGCAGATTTTCCTGAGGAGAAGCTACAGCACAAAATGCTTCCTTTAGATGACAGTTGCATGTTAACTAGTCGAAAACTGGCAGCAATTGTTTCTAAATCTACGAACAAAGGAGTAAGTTAAATGCTTGAGTACTATGTGAGTATCATATGTTCACCATATAAAAAGGCATAAGAATTTTGATCCTGCTCTGAGAAAGTGTCTTGTGCTTACCACAGGTTTGGAGCTGGTTTAGTCCTATGCCATCTTCTACCCAGGAGAAGAAAGATTGTAGTCTAACTTTGACACACAAGCAGCTTCATCAAATATTCATTGGTAAGATTTTTAATTTGGTTGCTAAATTCATATAGTTGTTATAAAAGCACTTATTTATAGTAACACAATTTATGATTGTAATTGTTCACTCTAAATA
The DNA here is from genome assembly GCA_013399875.1 of Gymnorhina tibicen. Taxonomy (NCBI): domain Eukaryota; kingdom Metazoa; phylum Chordata; class Aves; order Passeriformes; family Artamidae; genus Gymnorhina; species Gymnorhina tibicen. The sequence goes on from VXAZ01009822.1 coordinate 104,836, forward strand.
GAAAACAGTTTAATTTGGTAGGCAGCTTGATACCTACAGTAGTGTTTCACTAAAGCTTTGTAATTCTCAGAAAATACTCAGATATGATTAGGTATGAACATGTAACAGAAGAGTTTTCTTTGAAGACCGCTCATACCGCAACCTCTTACAGAGAAAACAACACAGCATAATGTGAGAGTTGCTCATACCCTTATGCCTTGTTATTGGATAGTACCTGGACCAGCATTAATATCAGCAGATTCATGGGAGTGCTCAGAATATTTTTGGGAATTAATGGTGAACATTGACACCCCCAAAAAGTAAAACTTCAGGATCCTCCTTAAAATAATTTCAGGGTAATGCTCTGTGAGGGGAAGTAGCACCTTCTAAAACTTTTAAGTGACTTATTAACAACACTTGTTACTACTACAGGTTTATTTTAAGGTCAACTTTTCTTCAGTAAAATTACTTAGCAGCAAAATGAGAATTTTCAGTACCTCCTGGGCTTTTTTTAATTTCAGTCAAGCCAGAACTTGAATAGTGTAGCTGTGTAGACTCTCATACGTAGGGAAAGGTAGAACAAGATAATAATACAAAAAGTACCGAGAGTTTTTTAAGATGTTTGAATAGTGCCATGAGCACTCAAGTTTATAGGCCAGCCTAAAAACTAGTGATAGCGGTAAATTAGGTAGTGAAGTAATTCTGTGACCATCAAATGACATGAATTATTAAACCAAATGGTCCCACAGGGAGCAAATCAACAAGTTGCATATGTAAACTTTCAGAGACTTGGTGGTAATTTATCCTTTTAAATACCTGCTTAACCAAAAGAAGTGTTTATGGTTATTAATAGTAGCGTTAGTAGTGAGCACACTGATTTCCTATTTTAACAGTTGACTAAAACAGCACAATTGAAAAATAAATGTTTCTGGCTTTTGACTTGTACTACTGAAAACATTCACAGAACATGCATGATATTTACTTCCAGATTTTCGTGAGAATTTGTTCCACTACAGACTTTTTGTGGCTAAGTTTGTAATTTGAAAAACTAGAATGTTTTGATCATAGTATTTTAGTAGTTATGTTTCCTTATGTTAGCTTTTACTTTTTAGTGTGGAGGATCTTATTTCTTATATATTTCAGGTCCTTCTACTATAGATTTTGGTGAGGTTTGTGTGTATTCTACAACAACCAGAGAACTGCACATCATCAATAACTTGTCAGTTCATATATGGATACAAATTGAGATTGAAGCTGAGGAATTGCACGAGACATCTCCATTGTCTCAGGTGGTGCCTCCTCTTACCAAAACGCATATTCCAGTTGTATTTGAGACAACCACTGTTGGAATATTTAAAAAGTAAGGCTTTTTATATTTGTCTTGATTTACACATTTTCTTGGCAGTAGTAAAATTTAAAAAAACCCATCAGCTGGCTGATTTTAAAGTGTAGTCATGATAATTGTTAATAGTGTACACTCATCTATGGTGACATTGCAATAATTACTGCAGTTTTATGTTGCAAAATTTTTCTAGTATGCTACTGTTTCTTGTTCTTTTTAAACCACAAACAAAAATCTGTCCTGTGAAAAGCCTTATATATCTACAGGTGCATCAGCGAAAAAAGTTCGCTATTACAGTGTATTTGCTAAGAGAAATTTTTATGGAAAATAGTGTTCCCTTTCCAGCCTCGCGTTGCATCACTTGCATCCATGCTCAGATCTTTTGATACAGCTCACGGGAAAATGTATAAGCAAACTGTTTTCTAGCCTGCTGGTATGAACTCTCTGTTTTCTAGTGTTAAAATGACTGTGTGAGGTTCATCATCCTTTAGGATGATCTTCACTTCTGACATGATTTAAGTGGTGTGCAAAACAATTGCAGACTTTCCTTTTGTCAGTCTTAGCTGTGTGTTCACACTCAGTTGTTAAGTATTTTCTTGCTAATGGTTATGTTTCACGTAAATTTTACTGACTGCAACATAATAAATGCATAAAAATATTTACAGATGTATATTTTTATGTTACAGACCTTTCAGTTACAAAATAAACAACCAACACCTTGGATATGTGCTGATAATTGCAAATGCAATGCCTATTGAACTTCAACTGTCTACAAGGGAACTGATTCTGACTCCTGTTCCTGGCTGCCTGGCAGGGACAGAGTTTAGAAGAACTGTCCAGCTATGCAATCCCAGAAACTATCCTGCTGCCTTTGCTTGGAGACCTGTAACTGGAGACAGAAAATCTGCATTTACTATAAAGCCAACCAGAGGTATGCTATGCAAATACAGTGTGTGTATGTATCTTATATGTCAGCAGTATTAAATAAGACAAACATTTAGCTGGTGCTATAAATGATATTTTTAGATTTCTGTCAATATCAGTGTGTCCCAAAAGCAGTATCAGATCACAGCTTAGCACCACAGCAGCATTCTCTGTGTAAGCCCTGCCCTGGATGCATTCTCACTCCAGCTCCCTGCTTCTATGCCCAGCCAGCGGGGCTTCTGTAAACATTTCTTCTCAGCACAGATTGCTGACATTTCAAGTGTGGCAGCAATAGCATACAGCTCATCAGGATAGGAAATTTTCCAAAAGCACTGAATGAAGCTGCTAAAAAGTTGATGAAGGTTGAGTAACATAAATGGAATTCAATCTGGGATTAGTTTGAATTTGCATTATGGATTTGTAAGATGTGTCTGTAGCTTTTACCTTCTTTCCTTTGAAAAATAGTGATCTGCAGGAGTTTATTGGAGTTCCATTATTAAAGAGCAAACTGCTAACTGAATTGGATTGGATTTGGTGTGCTCTGCTTCTTGAGAAAAGATATTTTTGCTAACACAAATACAGACTCAATTACAAGCAAAAAAGTGTATATGATCTTTCCCAAAGTTGCTCTTACTCAAGAAGGATAGTCTGTTCTTTTATTTTTTTAAAAATTTTGACTATTAGAGTAATTAGAGTAATTCATGGCTAAAAATACCAGTAAACTTTGAGTGTATTTTAATGCAGGATACTAATAAATAGATTATGCAATTGTCATGAGAATCCAAACCCTAATTTTACTTAATTCATCAGACTGTTCAACACATAAGAAATGTAGTCTTACATTCAGTAATAGAAGGTCATTTCACTTTTATGTCCCTATGTTATTTCTAATTATGCAATGTAATTTGACAATTGTACATATGTATGCTATAACATCTAAATTATGTACATATATTTAGGGTTTGTGGAGGCCTATAGTGATCTGGAGTGTGAAGTTGTTTGGCATCCAGGGTTCCATAGTCCAGAAACAGGAGAATTCACCTTGTGCGTGCGCAAAGGAAATTCAATTAACTTGAAATGTGTTGCAAAGGTAACAATTCACGCAGCAGCTTTAGCGAAGAAAAATGTGTGGATTTTTTTAAACAAATAATGCCTTAAATATATTTCTATTATCATCTGTTTTTGTGTTAAAATATTTAATTTCATATAGCTTTTACTTCACATGTTTAACTAAAGGATATACTCCAGAGACATGAAGGAGAAAGCAAAGCCAAGACAATTTACCTTTTTCTTGCTTTTGATGATATTCTTCCTTTGGCATCACAGCGTAGTGGTCCTTACATAGTGTGGGGTAATTACTGTGCTTGGCTTGCTTAGCTTGACTAAACAAAGGTTGAGAGGTGATATGACAGTTTTTCAGATATATATTATTTATTAAAGGGATAAAAATCTAGGTGTATGTGGAAAGGTATGCTTCAGAGTTTCAGGGTAACAACACGCTCTAATTTAATTTTGTGTTGTTGTTTGAACATGGTATTTGAGAAGCAGAGTTCTGGGTAGTCTTCTGAACAGTGACATTCAGCTTTGGTTAGTCATTTTTTGTCTTACATTGCATACCAGGGAGTATGAAGAATAAAGACTTCTTTTTTTATTTCACTCTATTCTACTGGCTGCATGTTCTAGAACTTTCATTGGGAGCCAAGAAAACTTTTCCCTTTCTTTTGATGAGCCTGTTTATGTTTTTATTTTCTTTTTTTTCCCCAGTAGCTATTTTTCTTTTCTTCCTCTTCTTTTGAAGCCTTGGAAGTTTGCCATATGTAAACCAGGATGTGTGTAAATTAGAATATTTCCATTTCTACTGCTGTTAATATCTCTGAAATATCTTGTCCTGATCACATATTTGGAATTAATGGAGTTTGTGCTGTTAAATTAAATTTAATTAAAATATTTTTATTGGTCTTGAAATTAGTCCAGAAATATCTGTGGGTCTGTGAGTCAGTTCAATTTGAATCTAGATAATTTCAATACATTAAGTAAATCTTGTCTCACATTTAAGCTATGTTTTTCTATTTGAATACTTCCAATTTATGTATTGGCACAACTATATTAGCTCATTAGGTAATAAAAAAATTAGGCTGAATTATTTATTTGTACTTAGGAATATGTTATAATACGGTTTGCTTGTTTTATGTCTCACTCTTTTTTTTTTTTAATAGCTTGGTACTACTAGAGTTCAGCTTTTGGCTCGAAGTATATCCTTCGCCCATAGTCCAATACGTTTCACTACTTGTAAGACAGCCACTCTTCTAAACACAGGACACAACCATGCATACTTCCAAGTAAGAGAAAATTGTGTCTAGCACACTTAATTCCTTGGGTTGGGGAGCAGAAGGGAGTTAATTTTACCAGATCATGTTAGGGTTTTGTGTTTTCAGTTATTAAATATGCACCTATTTAGGTTTTTGTGATGTTTTCTGGATAAACAGTATTTATGTCAGTAGGAATTCTGTCCCTCTGTCAAATTTGCACTGATGGGTAGATGGGCCAACAAACAAGCCAAGTGGTGATGACCTAAATGATTCTGGCAGTTTCATGAGAGCCAGGGGTGAGGGTAGAACCCCATACTGGGGTACCCTATGGAAAAGCAGTTACAGCTTGGTTGTTTTCCTGCACTGAGAGACAGAGCAAACTGGCTGGTCATCCTACCCGTGCTGCCCAGTCAGTGCATGCAGGGACCCAGACCAGTCACAGCACATGTGATGACTTTGCTAAACCAATGTCTGGGGGAAGAGGGGCTGTGCAATGAATTGGAGAAGGGATGAGATGGATGCCAGAGTGGGTAAAGACATAATACATAAATTAGTAGGAAACCTAACCTCATTAGTTTTGCTGATCACAGGATAATTGCTGTATTTAGTGAAGGAAAATAATTTTTTATTAAAATCCTCACAGTTTTTGTTACTGCATTATTACAGTACTGAGAAACATGTTTAATTTGTTTTGATTTGTACCATATTTCTCTTTTTATCACCTGAGCATTGAATAACAAATAGTACTATAGTTTTGGAGGATGGGCCTGAAAGGATAAAATCAGCATAGTCAGTAACACAAACAAACATACTCAGCCTTTTTAACCCAACGTTTTTAACCAGAATAACTCTTAAGCCAAGACATGGCTGGTTGGTCGTGTTTGTTATCACTTGTGTAGCTATACTTGAAAAAGCTCTCTGTTTGGGGTGCATTGGAAGAGAACAAATTCTTTTTTGTCTTTGCTAACTGTGGATAAACTGAGTATTTACTTCTAAAATTATTACTGAGCTATACAGGAAGGAGGGTTCTGTGTCCCATCTTACTGTGAATGCCAAAAAAGAAGTGATGAATTTATTTGTCACTGAAAAAAATGTTTTGTAGAATATTTTGAAGACTTGCTAGATAGCAAGTCTTAATTTTGGTAACTTAATGAAAACAACCCAAACCCCAGAATGCCAAGTTTCCAATTTGTAGCAAAAATTATTTCACAGTAGAAACTGACAGTTATGTTTAGAAATCTGTTACTTTATTTTGTTTACTTGCATTTCCCCCAAACTTTTAAGTCCAAGTTAACATTGCATGCTATGAAGATTCTCCTTGTAAGAATATAAAATCTTTATGATAGATGTATTGGTATAAATAAAACAACAACAGCCAAAACAAATGAATGCAAACACCTTTTTCACTATGTTTCTTGTTTGTGTTTGTGAAGGTTCTCAATTCAAATCCACTGACTGAAATGAAAATTACCCCCTCTCAAGGAGTGGTACCTGTGGGAGGCCGTGCTGATCTCAATATCTCTTTCACTCCGAGTACACACACGAGTTTTGATAAAAAAGTGGAGGTATTCAAAACTGGAAGAACTTTATCTTTTGAGTGTTGCCCTGTGTGTTTATGTGTGTACATTCATGCATCTTTTGGATTTTATTTCCAGTATTCTAATGGAATATAGAATATTAGAGTTCTAATTCTATTTTTAAGAATAATGTTTTCTTGCAGCAGATCATTACTGCTGTAATACCTATTCTGTTTTTTTTGTCTCAGTCCTGCTCAGAAGTATGAAAGCAGTCTCTCAGTTTGAGCTGATTCATATTATACCACCGACAAGCTGTTGGAAGTAACGTGTGATTGTTCTTTACGAGATAATGTAGACATACCTGCAGTTTTTGTAATCTATAGAGACGCAGGATTGGAATACTCTAATGTCTTTAATTTCTTGACTTTTTTTTGTGGTTTTCTCAGAGGTGGATCTACTAGTAGATTTGCTTTGATAGTGGGTGTGCAATAAACATGTAACATATTTTGTTTTCTGCATGCTGGCTTCCTGAGATAAGTGAGATTGGGAAAAAGGATGCTATCAAGGGCCTGAACTTTGCTTCCTTTTTGGCTCTGATTCTGGATATGCCATCTTCTTGGCGCTGCATACATTCTGCTTGCTAAACCTAGTATTCATTTATTTTTTACATTTTTACAACAGATTTAATATTCCCCAGAACAATTGTGTCTACCTTGTACCAGCACCTTTGCCAAACAGTGTGTGTTGTGATACACGTTCCAATCCTCACAAGCTGCTGAATCCAGCTTTCTCCTGTTGGAAAAAAACTTCTCATTCTAGTAATACGGCCTGCTGCAACATTATTTTTGTCTGCAGAAGTGAGGAAGACTGGTCACTGGTCTTTGTCACAACTTTGGGTTGTGGTTATTTTTGTTTGGTTGGTTTTGGTTTTGTTCTGCATTTTTAATTAACAACTGTATCTATCTAGCTATATCTGTCCCATATGTGGTATGCCACAAAGGCATGATTTGAAGCCACATGTCACTGGAATCTCTAGAGATATGTTCTAGAAACTGAAGGCATTTACTTTATCTCTTCGTATTTCCACAGCAAGAATGCATTATATTATAAGGACAGAGTTATTTTCATATTTTCATTGCAATTTATACTGACTGTCTCTGCTCTGTATCTGTGGGGTAGGGTTGGTTTGTTTTTTTTGTGTTAAACTTTTTTGGATGCAATTATGACAGATTTGGTGAGCTAGTTATGTTAAAATGACCTTGTCCACAGTGCCAGTGTTGTCCCTTCACTTAGGTAGCAGTGCGGAATGCAGCAAAGCTCACGCTTGGGATTACTGGATTTTCAGAGATCACTGATGTAGAAATTAATGTGGTAAGTGTGAAGAAATTGTAGCAATTGGTAAGATTGATTAAGTATTTTTCTTTCTCTAGATGTCAAAGTGGCTCCTCTCCATTTCGTATTTTCCATTTATTCCTAAACTAATTTCCCCAAAAAATTATCAAAGAGAAGAACTTAGGAAGAGATATTAAAACCCAAATGTACATATAACAGTTGCACTAAATGACAGCTGACAGATTTAGTTTTTGAACTTGACAATTTGGAAGAAGTATGTTAAAAAGGAGAGGATTTCTCAAGGTAGTTACAGCAAAAAATGCAGTAAAGGGAAAAGGAAGTCACTGATCTATTTATGGAATGATGAAAACTTTTCTGGTGGTGTAACTGGACTTGATATTAAATTCTAAACTCTTGTGTTTTATGTCCTGGAAAGATTTTAGAGATAAAGGTTAGGTGAGACTATTGATTAACCAATACTGTTGTGTTATAAATTGTGAATCTTGCACAATTGTATTTTTTCACATTATCTTCAGTTATAAACTTGACTTCACAGTGCTTTGACCCTTTTTTTTTTTTTTATATTTATAGGAAGTATTTGACTATGGTGATGTTCATCTTGGTGCTAGAAAATCAATTCCATTTTTGCTGAGGAACAATGGACAATCATTTACCAGAGTGCAGTTTGATTTTTCTAGCTATAGGGATTTTAAATTGAATATTGAAGACAATTCAGGTATTTCCTTTTTATTCAGAATTTTCATTAAATAAAGAATGGACAATGCTGAGAGAAAATCTGTCAGACTATTTCTGGTAGCCAGATTTTCTCATATAAGAAAACCTAAAGCAATTATTTTAAAAGTGTTGCTTAATATAAACTGAGGAGACATTTTGGTTTGCCTATAAGATGACATTTGACAAAAACAAGTATTTGCAAAATGTCAGGTTGCCTGTAGATTTTTTTTTCCCCAATTTTTTCTCCCCATAGTTGCTAAGGTATAATAAAAAAGTTTGAATACCCTCTCACCAGTTAAAACAAAATATTAAAGACAAACAAGTAAAGCCAAACAATGGTATGAATTTCCCATTCATGGACTCATACCCACTTTTTGACAATTAACCCTTTGGTTAATTTATCATCTGTGTAAGGGTTCAGACTTTTCTTTTTCCCAAAGGGACAGGGTGTCTGCAGGTTAATGACAGGGCCTCTGTTCTGCACAAATGCCCAGCTCAGGATTTTTGGGGCAACATGTGGAATTGTATTACTATTCTTTTTTTCTGAGTAGAACTAGTGCAGATTCTTAACCTGCACGTTGTTGCTCATGGCTTTCCTATTTCAGTCGTGGCATCTCCTTGGATGTTCTACCATCATTATTCACAAGGCAGTTTTGCAGTCAAGCTGCAAACTCAGGAAATCAAGACTCTTTCTTTTGCAAGACAGTATTATAAAATTTACTTGTATCTGTATGTTGAACTATACGTGGATGATGCAAAAAAATGATCTCCCAAAATCAGAGGGGTTTTCTTACCCTGTGGTGCACTTAAAAGAGAAGGGAAGGCGAGGGCTCCTAGTCAGTAATCTTAACTTGGAAAAGGACTGGGAGACTCTTTACAACAGGCAAGCAGCCAGCCTGGGATCAGACTCATTGCACATGATTTCTGGATCAGAGTTTGTGCTTGAAACCAGTCACATGACATCCAGGTCAGGTTCAGTACTCAAGTGGTGAATACTGGATGAATACTCATCCTGGCGTTCCATGATGGATACTGATCTCAAAGGAATATTAACTTCATTGGAAACCTGTGCTTCTGCCAGTGCCTTAAAATTGAACATGGAAGTCTGAAAAATGAAGCAAGCCTTATTGGTAAACCTCTGAAATGTAGGTTATGCCTAAAAGTAATTTAAAAAAACCCAATTTCGGTCAACTATTTTTATCCCTGTGGTAATAGTTCATTATGTAATTAACTATTTTAGCCTAACACTTTTATTCAAAGGTAAATGACAATTTTGTTTTGGGGTTATTTTGTCTGAAATATTGTGTTCTGCCAAATGAACAACTTCCATGAAAATTGCTGGTGATTAATACTGCCCAAAATTACCTTCAGAATCCTTATGAGAGATACTATATTCCATTGTAACTTTGTGAGAAATGCTTACCATACAAATATGTAGATACTTTATGCTGGAAATCACTTTGAAATACTGAAACGATTATAAAGTTGATATTTCATGCAATAACATCTGTAATTTGATTATGAATTTTGTTTGGCAGTGATTGACCATTCTCATTCAAAGCCTTATTTGTATTCAGTTGACTTAGAGGAAGGGTCGTGTTTGCAATGCTTCTTGACCTTTAAGCCAAAAAAGGTAAGTTTATGGAACAGTGGTGATTAAGTTAATTAAAATCACGCTCTGTGATACTTCTGTGGTGGGAGAATAGAGACCTTAGATGAACATATGAGTGTGTGCAATGGTTTTATAATTAGTAATCCAATTCTTAAGAAAACAAGTTCTGAAATAACCTCTATATAACTTTAAATGTTTGCGTACATGAAGAAAACACACTTTCTCAATGACTTAAAAATGATGTAAACTAGTATTGAAATGTCCTACCACACGTTCATTAAATCATTCAGCAAACCAGCAGCCTCCTTGTTTTTGCAGCTGTTCTTGCCTTATTTTCCAGATGACCAAGAAACTGCAGAAGTAGATGAGTTTTATGTGTCATAAAGACAGGCAAAATTGCTTTCTGGTTGAGCTATTTGAGGCAGAAAAAATTGGAGATACGAGACTTTAAGAGTTAGTTTTACACTCGAAAATTAGCATTTTATTGGCAGTAACTGTCAATACAGAATGCTCTAGTGAATTTTAAATCCAACCCCATTGAATAATGCTTCGGAAATTGAAGGTTTGGGGTTTCCACATATTTGGAGCACAATAAACTGCAAGAAATCTTAGTCTTTGATATTATGAACCAGCTTCAGAACAAGAAGCTGGGGATCACTTCTACAGCGTATAAACCTGTTGCATTATCTGCACTTTTACCTTAGAAAAAGAAATGAATAACAGATATTATGCATCTTGGAAGGGTCAGGAGTATTCTTTTTCCACCACCATCCACCTCCCACCCCTGCCTTCCCAGCAGTATAAAATGGAATTCCTTCATTCAAAGCATAATGCAAATAATATTTGCGTATTACAGGCTATATCTCGTAATGTTGTGATTTCCTTCTGTGTACACATGGAAGCTATTGAAGTGAGTTTATAGCACATACACTACTCTGAAATGATTTTTCCTGATAGAATATGAGTCAATAGATTCATAAAAAATTCCTTCTGTAGTATGGCAGGCCTTGACTGAAGGGGAAAAGAATCCTTGTCATATCTTTTTAAGTATCCTGACACTTCTAATGCAACACTCATAAGCAAGGTAGTCAGAATTAGACTGGATACAGTGTCAGGAAAGTATGTATCTGTTTGCAAAATGGTATCTGCAGAATATCACAAGTGACCTATAATCAAACTAGAGAAACTCAGCAAAGGAAAATGCTGGCATTTTCCTTTAAGTAGGAAGGGTCAATAATGGGAATATAGGAGCAGATAATGCTCTTGAAGTAATCTGTGTGTATGGTATTGCAGGCCACAAGCTGAACAAGTGTTAAGAGTAGAGATTTACCATACCAGTAGGAATAATATTAATAAAGCAAAGAAAATAATTATCCTAATCAGGGCTGATAACACTTTAGCTGCACACTTTTCCCATGGGATGCCACGTTTAAGGAAAGAAGTGGGGCAATTCCACTTGGAAAAAAAGTCCAGAAGAGAGCAATGGAAGTGAGCAGAACTCTATTTCCCATTGTGACATTTGAGCTCTATTACTATTTCCTTTCCTTGTCAAGTTGCAGGATAGATTAAAAGTAGAAATGTTGCTCCTGCCACTGCTGTAAATTGAAGTGACTAAAAAAATTAATATTTCTGAAGAGTGCTGAAATAGTAGCTGGCTCTGTATGTTTAATTTAGCTTGTCACCTGAACATGATGTTCGGTATTGCTGTTCGTTATTTATGAGCATGTCCAACTGTCATTTGATACCGGTGTACACTGGCTTAACTGCAGACAAGGTTATGCCAGTTGGAAGTCTGCTTTAATTGTGGTATAAATTTGGAAAAACAGTAGTTCTTACATTTGATTTGATCTGTTTTATAATGACTCTTCTCAAAAAAACCCAACCAAACAACTGAACAAAAAACCACAGCAAAGAAAAAAAAGTTGTAGAATATATTGCATCTATTGATTACGGATTTTATTTTATTATTTTCTGATGTGATCCTTTTTCAATTTTTCAGACTCTGGGTTTAAGTGTTTTTCAAATTTTAAGAATGATTTTTGGCAAACAGAGTTAACTTCCTTCAGAACCAAGGAAATAAAAATTTCAAAAAGGAAACTTTCCTGGGGCCCCTCGTACCTCAGAGCCAACTAATAAGTGCTGCTTTAATTTAATGTTTTTACTTCATTTTCCCTTCTCCCTCTGTGCTCAGAGTCCTTCTGTCTCCCTTTGCCCTTGGTGCTGGGTAAGCTGGATGCAACCAGTGCTTCCCTTCTGCTTCCAGTGTGTTCCTGCCTGTCAGGAGCAGCTCATTTCTGGGCAAGACATGCCCAAGGACCCTCCCAACTTCCAGCCCACTGGTACTCACAGCTGAGCACCCCTGAGCTGGTGCAGCACTGTCACAGCTGGCCCCAAGAGCACTGACTAATGTTAAATGTAGTCAATATGGCATTGACTACAGGCAGCATCTGGAAGTATATGTAGCCCCCAGGATGCTGTAAATTTTCTTTCATTTAACTCCTGCAAAGTAGACTACTAATAAAAGCATAGTTCTGTTAAGAAAGTGGTCCAGATACCAGCATCTCTTATTGTGATCAGAAACTCTCAGTAGTTACTGATTCTTAAAACATATTCCTTTGGATCTTTATTATTCTACCTCATCTATAGTCCCCATTTTCTCACCAGATTTCTTTCCTGATTTTCCGGTTTTGAAAAAAACCCCAAACCTCTAATCTCTATATGTTGAGCTTCCCCTGTTCAGGTTTCACGGTTGCAAGTGCTGTTTCCTGCCTCTCTGCACTTGAACAGCTGTTTCTCTGAACTCATCTCTGTTTTTCTGACAACTGCTCTTCCCCAGCTTACCTCCCAGCTGCTACAAACCTTCTGTATCCCATCGGGTCACATTCTTTTCTGTCTGCCGTCTGGTTTTGCTAGAACTTCCTGCTGTTGTAGTCATTAGTGACAACACTACTCTATAAACCACCAAACCCCCACTACACCTATGCTTTCTTTAGCAAAGTGGATACTAGCAGTAAGGAAAAGTAAAAATAATTCAGGGGCACTGCTAAAAACATAAAAACCCCATGAAATTATCTTAATGTACTTAAAAAATTTATTAAAGCTACTTGAATTATTAATGTAAGGTTCCAAGTAATTTAGTCTTGAATGCAATCTTGAATTCTGCTAAAAAACCCTTCAGATCAACAAATGTAGTACATACATAGGAATTTTGAAGAACAGCTACAATTCTCACTAAAATATAATATGTATTAATACTTGGGACATCAAAAGATGCTCTTAGAGATGAAGTGTCTTGGCATGCTTAAAAAATAAACCTTAAAAAATGCTGAGCCAATTCCTTCAGTATTTTGAGTGAGAAAATGGAGTCCATGCATTATAGATAAGGCTGGGATGCTGCACAGACACAGTGTGGGTGTGCCTTCCTGTTATTCCAGTGTCTCTGAAGATGTTAGAGGTGACAGGGCTCTGCACCTGACTGCAGAGAGTTTAACCTTAGTGTTTGGTGGCTGTGAAAGTCACAGCTGTCAGTGAAAGCAGTAGGTCTGTCTGTCTGTCTGTCTGTCTATCTCCCTATCTCTCTCTCTATCTCTCTATCTCTGTATTTCTCCAGGCAGGATGATCCCGCCGCTCACAGAGGTCCTGCAGGGTCTGCTGGGGAAAGCATGCAAAAAGCATGCAAAGCAGGAGTGTAGTGCTTCAAAATGACTTTTTTTTTTCTTTAAAAAAAAACCCTGCTGGAAAATAACAAATTCCAGCATCTTGGAAAAAGGACAAAATACACAGCTGTGTAATAATGAAGCCTTCGAGTGCCTCTGATTGAGATAAATAGAACAAGTCACACCTGTCAGAGCTTATTGCTTAAGCTTGTTGTAGGGAGGTGACAGGTGTTTTGGTGGGGCGTTTTGTCCTTTTAAACGACTTTTTTTTTTTAAAATGAAAGAACAGATTTGTGGTGTAAGAAGTGAATTCTGTGGAAAATCTGCAGCTGTGGAATTACAGGGTAATGTTGGTGCATCATCTCTGACCATATACAAAGGAAAGATTTAATTTTATTGCAGTGCTTTGAATGATTGTTTTGAACAGCAGTTACATTATTCATTGTGGAAGCTGCTTATCTGTGATATAAACCTGGGGAATGAAAGATTTCAGTATGTTTTAAGGAAAAGCTCATGTTAAATTTGAGGGAAGGCTGGGAAGTGTGTAGTGCATTCAGCTGCAGGTCATAAACCCTTGGCTTTGCAGTTACGTTCAAATTTGAATCAAATTGATTTTTTCTGATGTACATTACATTTTGTCTCCTTGTATCACTGCTGAATTTATATGCTAGAAGTATAAATAAAGAAACTTGAAGGTCAACCTTTACACAAATGCTTCAAGATACTTGAATAATCTGCATGGTATTATATGATAAATACAAGAGTACTGTTATCTTTTACAGATAGCTTAGTGTAACTTTAAGTAATAAATCAGCTTGTTGATTTATGTGCAATTCCCTGTGAAGTTGTACTGTGAAAGAAAGTATTGTAATTTTAGAGAAATGTCACATATTCTTTGTGCTAAACACAATATATGTGTTTCTGAATTAGCAAAATTTGTATTCAACCTTGAGAATATATGCTCAATTAGAATAATAGAGAATTATATTTTATTCTTTCTAAGAAATATTGTTGCCTTGGAATACTTTGTAAAGATAGAAATGAAATAACTGCTTTGAAAGTGTTTTTTGAAAATAACATTTTTTTCTCCTCTCAGATTACCACCTGCCAACTGTGCTTCAGTTTATTTTTTATCCATCAATTTTATATAAAATACTATTTTACTTGCCATGTTTGATGGGGTATTTTTTCCCCCTTTTGTTTCTTGTCTTATACCAGGTATTTAGGGCCAAGGCAGGAAGCCATTTGGCCATGTTTGCTCCCCAATGTTGAGCTCAGAGCTACCGAACCCTTTATATCAAATGTGTTTCATAAATTGAAATGAGTTTTGGTTGCAGAGTTTTCTTAATCTGACAGATTCTTTAAGATAAACAACTTCTAATTGTTTATTAATTCTAGCAAAAAAAATTGAAGGTATTTTAAAATGCCATCTAAATAAGAGTTTACAGGAATGTTATTTTTATGTAAAGAGTTGTTAACTTCTGGTGGCAGCCTAACCAAGCATCCTTTTTCTGGCATCCTTTGGAGGTGTTCCATGTGAACACGGAACAGAAAGCTCCTTTGTCTCACCTGACTTTTTAAAGCTTCTTTTGAAGTATTTTAATTCTAAGACTCTCACTTTGTAGATGATGCCTCCTTTCCAATCAGTGTGCGTAAGCAGTGTACATCAGGATAGGAAGAATGTTTCTTATAATGATATTAACAAACAGGAGTGTTTGTGAAGAGCTCTCTCTAGGCTGCTTCCTTCCTGTCCTTCCCATGTTCATTGGTGTGTGAAGCTAAATGCACCTTCAGGAAAATCTCTCAATAGATAAGTAACTATAAAGTATTCATATATTATCTAAAAAGCAAGTGTAAGTCCAGTAATAATCTAAGGATTTATTTTTTAAATATTGTAATTAGTTTTTTAAGTGTGCGGTCTTGCAAAAGAGGGAATTTTCTATTATGGAGTTTGAAAAAGGAAATGTTAATCATAAAGAGTTTTTTTAATATTTATAGAAAGAAACATAATGATTCTAGTTGCAAAGTGAAGTCCTAATAACTGAAATGAATTTTTAATTCTGTTTCAGTAATGTGTATGAATTATGATTTCTACTTATATAGAATTTTTAAAGGATTTTTCATTTATAATGTAGTTTACATAATGTGAGTTAATGTATGAATAAAAGAAAAGATTTATGATTTGTTCTCAGTTACATAAATACATTTCTATGAGTTATGTTGGCTCTGAATTTGCACCACTGTACATCATAGCAAAAGTAGGTTTTCAGTGAACACCACAGTCTACATGTAGTGAGTTGAGTGTCTTTCACATATTTACTTTTGTTTGCCAGTTCTTAGAAAATAAACCCCTTGTTGTATAGTAAGACAAAACCAAATTTTCCTGATAGCTGGGATGAAAAACAGGTTTTGATTTGCTCCTTTGGGAGAAGGATAAAGGGATTCCATCCTTTGTTGTCTGACCTAAATGTACCAGCACTGATGAAGAACAATTGCAGTGCTAGACTGCACTTCTTTGCACAGCCAGTGCTGTCATTATATCCATGATAGACCAAACTTGAAAAGCTTAGTTTTGTTACAAGAACATATTTTGAAGATGTAACTTGATGAAGTATTTTATGTGGGTGACTTGAGGTACTAAAAATAGAAGAGCATATAAATCAAAAATCAAATCAGGAGATATTTACTCAATTTTTTTTATGACGTATCTCGAGCATTAGTTACTAAAAATATTAAATGTTAATTTTGAAAAGCCAGTTATATGTTATAAAATCTAATCATTATTAGATTTGAAGTATCAGTGTAAAACAAGGGACTGTGGTAATCTTGCTGCAAAAGCTTGCCCTCATTCCCTGCTTTCCTTGGGCTAAGCACAAAAAGACAAAATGTTCCACAAGGCTCAGCACACACCTCACTCTCCAGGAGTGTGTAATCGTGTGTCACAGGCCCTGCTGGAACGCCAAGCACTCCCAGTGCTGCGTGCTTGCTTCTCAGTAGGTGTTACAGATGGATATGTGCCTCAAGCCCTGGCTTAGGACAATTTTGGTTTTCTTTCCTGTCATATATATATTCCACTTGCTGCCACAGATGTGAAAGTGAAGAATGATGCACTATTTTCTGCAGTTTTTGAAAGCTTTTAAATGATTCATAACATCCTTGTATAGCTGGTTTTACTGCTTTTGCTAAACAGCATGAAGATTTTATAGGTCTAATTCCTTTCTGGAGATTTCAGTGGCCTTCAAGGTGAAAACAGAATTTGAAGGACTCTAACAGTGGTTTTAGTACAGAAGTTTTGGGTTTTTTTTCCACTACCTTTATTAAGGTTATCCATACCTTTTTTCTGGAGAGCATACTACCTTAGTATGTTGGTCCTTGGAAAGACACAGCAGGAGGCAAGAAATATCTCTTTGAAAGTGCATTTTGAAATAAATGTGGCTCTTATGATGCACATTCTGTCAAAAAAGAGGATTCTGTACAAAACACCATCTTTTAAGTTCTAAACCCCACTTGGGAATGTGATAGCACAAATAAAATGAGGATCAAAATCACTGGAATTTAGACTCCTAGAATTCAGTGGCATTTAATGACAAAGGTTTTAAGACTAATCTTTTCCGCAAGGTTTCTCAATTTTAACTCATGTTTCAGCTTTGATCTCAGAGCTTTTGTTTATGCTGGGTGTACTGTAATGGTTGACCTTCGATCTTCAGCCTTTGAGAAAGGCTTCCATAACTTAGGCAGCTTTGTTTTCCCTCCTCTTTTCTCACATGAGCTTCTGCATTTGGGCCATGGCTCCAGTCTTTTTTCACTCATGAGAGTGGCAGGAGTGGAACAAAACATGGTGATTTTCCAGAAGCCTTGTCTGTAGCTCTGCCTGATAACCCTGATACTTTTGGTCAGGGTTTACTTTTACTTTTCCCGAAGGGGTGAAATAAATACCTGGGCACTGCTTACTTAGAGAACTGATTTTGAGTTCCAATAAATTAACATCCTGTTTATATCATGAGCAAGTCCAAAATTCCAATAATTCTGCCAAAAGAGTAAGCCACTCAGATGGTTCAAGAGGTACCTATGATTTTTTTGGGAAAGTGACTACAATATTTATTTTTCCTTTAGATGGCACGATATAACTTCATTCTTCCGATTGCTTCTACTCAGACCAGTTCCCCACCTCGAGTTCCTCCCGCGCCTCTGAAGCCCGGTGCCCCTGCGCCTCAGCCAGCCCCGGTGACCACGGCTCTTCCACTCTGTAGAGTCAAAGCAATTGGTGGGTAAACCAGGGCATTAAAGACCTGCTGGATACCTATATTTAGATTGATACTATTACTTTGCAGAGAATTGCTATTTAATTGGGATTTGTAGAATGTGTACATTTCTTGGAAACTTGCAAAATTTTCAAGTTTTGATTTGTGTTTTTAAATATACTTAAAGCTGAACTTTCTTTACATAATCATGACATGTGGAGAAAATATTTTTTTATATAGCTATTTGACTTATGTAAAAATAGTTTACCAAAACTCTTTTTTGTGTCTACCTGTTTATTAGTATTTCTAGACCTCATCATGCAAATCCCAGAAATTACAGTAGTTTCTCTGAAAAGTGTAGAAAAGTAGACTGTCAGTCATATTCTTTTTTAGTCTTCTCCTGCCAAAACTAGGATCTCTAGCTGTATTTAAAACTCCTTTAAAATGCCTCTGAATGGCCCTGATCCCATCTGGCTTGTTAGAGGTTGTTAATAGCCAAAGTTACAGGCCATTTGCCCGCAGCAAAGAAATTGATAACTTATATAATTCCTCTATGCTTTCCGCAGAAATAATTTGTGGCTCTCTTTAGTCTCCTGTCTTATTGTTACTGTCATGTAGATCTATAAATTGTGAATATTTGAGTACACTGGCTTTCCTAATCTCAGTTTTTAATGTATAATCACTGTTTATTTGAGATGAGAGTGAAGTACAGAGCATCTTCATAGAATGATGTTTGTGTAATGTTTAAATCTCTTGGGATCTGAAGAAGGCTTGGCCAGTTAAATGCCTAATGTGGGGTAAAAGCAACTCTAATTCATTGGGTTTTGTCTATATTTGTTTTTCTTTTCTTTGTTTTTCTCTGTAACTTTAACTTAAGTCTTTTGAGATCTTTTAAAATATCAAAGAAATCTGAGAGACCTTCTTTAGATTGTCATGAAAGTAAATTAATAGTAAATGTTCCTAAAATATATTTAGTTTAAGAACATATAGAATAAAGGTGAGCGTACATATGTATATGAGATTATTAGGAAATACATCTCTAAGTAAAAATATGAATCCAAGTCACAAATTTATTGTGCAGAAATTATTTAAGTAATGTGAAGAAAAAAGAAAATGTTTATTTTCCTTTCCCTTTCTTTGTGGAATAGATGCAATCACTAAATCTCATGGATAATTGACAACCTTATCCAAGTTTTATCATAAATTTGAATTACTGCTATGTAGAATTTCTTAAAAGTACATATGTCAGCCAACAACAAGTAAACGTAATATAGAAGTGAATATATAATACTTCCAATTCTAAGAAATAGTTGAAAAAATAAAATGTAGCTTCCATTAAAATTTGAGTTTTGAAATTAAATTCTTACTCGGAATCTGAGTGGTCTGGAAGGAGGGAGAGAAGTCTAAATAAGTGTCTTGACCACTCAGTATTTCAGATAATCATATGGGTGCAGGCAAATAGCCAAATGATTTTTACTGTTAAAAAAAGAACTTGATGTTTTCATTACATTCTGACAATTTAGAAAGTATGCCTGTTATTGATTCCTTTCAGATTATCATGTTAAAAGCTAAAACTGAGTAAGATGTATCTTGCAAGTTCTAAGTTTTGATTTGATAAATATGCCTAATTCTCACTGCTGGGTGCTTTATGGCACATTTGTTTTCTGCTCTTACAGTTTTTATTTTCCTGGGATAATTTTTGTGGTTGACTGCAATTTAGACTGCATGGGACAGTGTGGTTGGATTAAATCAATATCTCATATCTGCTGTTTGTACTCAGGGTTGTTCACCCTGAGAAAAGAATCACCCTAATCTTGGGGTAGTCAACCCAGTCTTTTAACTTCAGTGGAGTCCATATGTTTTCAATACATGAGGAATCTTTTTTTTGATTTTTTTTTTTAAAACAAAGTTTGTGGACTGTCTCAGCACCTGGGAAGGAAAGCAGTTCTCTTACTTAAATACTTATAAGACTTTTCCCTGGGAAAGTGTCTATCTGTATGTAACAAAGAACTGAAAGAGAAAAATCTCAAACAAACCAGGACAGAAAACTCAGCTGGAAAAGACACAAGTCTAATCTCAGCCTGGTACAAATGAAAAATTTGTACTATCATTGTAATGGCCTCGTGGGAGCTGCCATATATTTTAATAATCCAGCTCACGATTTTTTGGTTGGGTAGATAATCTCCTTTCCCTCACAGAGTTTCAGCTCTGCTGTGCTCTCCTGGTGCAGGCAGTTTCTGAGAGAGCTGAGGACTTTGTGAGTGACATAGTTGCATATTGGTGGAAGGGTTCCGGCAGATTCTGTTCCTGCTTTGAAACAATATTATTTCAGAGAGTTTATATGCCTGGGATTTAGAGAAATAAAGATAATATTTTTGTTTACATAATGTAATATATGTGATTAGGAAATTCTTTGGGTTTTTTAGGGGGAGAAGAGAATTGATAACACTGGGCATGGAGCAGACTTGCAGATTTTAATAAAAGGATCCTGTGTGCCTGGATAGGTTCATTTACAGTGTTCTTTCCAAGAAGTAAGATGAGGTTGTGGGAACACATACCTTTGTTTTTCTAAACTCCCACTTTAAAACTTCTTGCTTTGTGACGATTTCTTTGTTGAAGCTCTATGAAATTAAGAGAAATGCTGTTTATATAAAATCTTCCAAGTGTTGTTTAATGATTACCATCAGAAATGTAAGTGCATTCATCTGCAGTAGGAAGATCATGTGGCTCTCGTGATATGAAGGAGAGGTGCTATAAGTCTGGTAGATATAAAATGTAAATAATTTTAATGTGACTTGAGAATCATAATAAGACAAAATTAAATTACAGTAATCATGTATATAGTATGGGAGCAACAAAAAGGGGAGAAACTTTTTTCTAAACATGTGCAGAGACTGATTTTGTGAAGGTACTTGGAGAAAATATTTGTCAAATGATGCTGTATAAACATTTTAAATTATTTTTTTCAATAGTAGTTCAACCACCATTGACGTTCTCCTCAATGGAACTTAAATTTGAACAACATTCAAGTAACATGCATTTAAATACTGCTGATGGGTGTGTGAACTCTCAGGTAATTACATTGTCACTGTAATTTTGTTCAGTTTTCCATTTCATGTTTGTCTTTTAATCACTATAAACTTCTTTCCAAAATTTAAAATTGGGCTTGTACTAACTCTGAAAATATGAGAGTGTGGGCACCATGAGAAATTCACCATGAATTGTGTAAGAAATATATATAAATAGAATAATTCTGAAGATTTTCTCCATCTGCCTATACCAGTAATTGAGACAGTGATGGTGCCAGGATGCAACTGATTTGTACCATGATGGGCCATACAGTGAAACTGCCGTCCCAGTGCCTTGTGTGGTACTGATGATGCCAACTGACACTCTCCCAAAAAATTCTGTGCCATGACTTAGGGCTTAATAGGGAAAAAAGGCACTAAATAGAATATTTGCAACACAGGTAATTTGTATGAATGCAAAACATACCTAAAATAGTTTATTTTTTCTAATTCCTGAGGGCTTTGGTTGTAAATGATAAAAAAATTGGGTTTGGCAGTGATGGAAACGCTTGAAATGCTTTTTCAAGGGCATTCAGGAAACAATGATAATACAAACTCAAGGCCTTTTCCTAGCTAGGGATGTTTCAAAAGCTGAGAGAGTAACTCTGAGATAAAGGAATTTAATTTAATTTTTTTTTGTTTCCATTGTCATATCATTGAATTGAAAGAATGGGTTTTGAAAACCTATTCTGAACTTCTTCTATTTTCAGCATCTCCACCTATACGTCTAGATGTGAGCCATGTGTTTAGTGCTTGCTGTGCTTCATTTTTATCAGGAATAAGTCCTCAAGTCTGTTTGGCTAAGCACTCCCACTGTGATGCTTTGATCTATTTACCTCACATAAATGAGGTTTTTCCATTCTGGAAAGAAAGTATTCTCTTTGTGAATGTGGTGAGTGACTGGAAAGCATCTAGTCTTTGCAGATAGACATACTCACCTTTGTGCCTCACAGATATAATAAACTGAATTCTTCATAGCTTTCTAGTGCTGTCTTGCTTTCCCTCTGGTGTGTTTGCACAAAGAATGCTTAGGAGAGAGTAATGTGAAAAGTATCACGGATCACGGTGTTTGCTGCTTTCTCTCTTTCAATATCTACTCCTTTTCTGAAAATATTTACAGAACATTGTCTTGAAGAGTATCGCAAGAGAGAGAGTGACATGGAAATTGAATTTTGATGATGTAGACAAAAATATAGAAGATGGTATTTTCAAATTTAGTCCGAAGTCTGGATGTATTCCTAAGGGAAAAGAAGTCAGTATTGCTGTGTCGTTCTGCCCTCGTAAGTAATTTTGTGAATTCTTCTATAGATAGTTTGGCCATTTTCATAGGTATGTTTAAATAGGGTTTTATGATGAATCAATACTAGTACTTACTTTGATCAACTTAAGGTTTTTTTGGTTCTGAAAAAATAAGACAGCTGCAGACCTAATAAAAAGCATGGAATCACTTTATTTGAAATTGCATTATTTGAAAAGTCTGCTTTGCACATAGAAAGCATCAGGTTTTTCACAGATAAAGCATCAAGGACTGGGATAGCTCTGTCATTGTCAGTGCTGCTCCTTCAGGTGCATTTAGGTTGACTGACTTAGGTAGTAAAGCTTTCCAAGGGTACTTGGAATGCTTGTGAACTTTTTTCTAAATAGCCATAATTTAGATAAGAATAGAAATTTACTGCCTCAATGAGATAGAAAATAACTTGTCTATGGTATTTTTTTGGAGTAGACTGCTTGGGCAAGGAGTCCCTAAGAAAAATATGTAAAATAGATTTCTAACAAAACTTTGGAGCATGCAGGAAGATGGTAATCAACCACATAACTCCAGAAAAGGAATGGAGGAATAGGAAAATTAGGATTCTACTTTTTTTCCAAGCCAAGTGTTTAGAGTAGACAGTGATATACAAGATTCATACATTGATAGGGTGTAACACTGTATCTTAGCTGATAAATCCCACCAGCAAATGCAGCTGATGCCTACAGAACCCCGTCCTGTTGACAGTTTCAGTGCAGTACTTTTCGGGCTGCAGCATTGTCAAGGGGAAGTAAAGTTGTTGTGTCAGTTGGATCTGATGCTGAGGCAGCAGGTGAGCATCCCTGTGCTAAAGAAAGATGTCGCTGTTATTCTTTATCATAGCATTGAAATATGTAACCTCAATTAATCACTGCAAACAATTTAATATAAATAAAGAAAAATATACATAGAAGACTATTTCCATGACTCTGTATGATAAATTGAGAGGACTGAATTAAATATTGTTCTGTAAATGTTGTGAATATGCAAGAGCAGTGTTTAATTGCACGTGTTGCTTGGAGTTGCTTGTTTGTTGCAGACTGTGAGGCAGAGAACAACATAAAAATAAAAGCCAATATTTTGAATTACTGGATAAATTGTATGTGTAAATGCAGATGTGTATATACATAAATATGACTGATAAATTACTGTAATTTGACGTTATCTGTGTTTTTGCTGTGTTCCCATATCTTTTGTTTACAGAAAATCATAAATAACTGTAAAGATCAATTACCCCTAATTCAGTGTTCTAAGTATTTTCCCATGATTTATAGCCTACTTGTACTCTACCTTCAGTGAATATCATTACTCTCTCATGAGAGAGCATTAGATACATCAAAACCCACACAGGAGACCTAGTTAATGAACATGGGGTGCTAATCACCTTCAGAAGTTTGTACTGGAAAGTTGTAGTATGTGGGGGGTGAACAAACCTTAAAATGAGCTTGAAGTGTACATTAGGGTAATTTATTTAAATATGCTGCAGCAGTGATGATAGAGTACAAAATGCTATGGTAAGCTGCAATGTTTAATTAAATGAAAGAGCTTGTGTGTGTGACAAAATGATGCTACCTGTTAAAAAAGTATTCCAAAAAAATAGAGATTTTCAAGAACTGAACACGTATTATTATGACCCTCTTCTGCTGTTTTATAGTACAATGCTTAACAGTATAACAACTTTTTCACTATCTCTAATAGTGGTATGAAAAAAACTTATCTCCAGGAAAGGAAGTTACAATGAATTTGTGCTTTTGGCTCCCCTTAGTAGGAGTTCAGAGCCCCTGGAAGATGTGATGATTATGTAACGGGCACATGATAACTTTGATACTTTGATTGTGTCATCTTTTTTTTTTGTCTGCAACGATGAGATATTAACTAGCTGTGACCTTTAACAATTTCTGTGAAGAAAATATTAGTTTACTTTTGATTTTTTCCTTTTTTTTTTTTTTTTGTAGGACACCTGTAAGTTCTAGCCATCTGTGGCTTCTCTTCTTTGAAATCTATATTTCAATGTATGCAAATTTCTCACTGGTATCTATTTATGCTGAAGGGGTATAGATGCAATAGCACCTGAATTATTATAAGGCCCAAGGCAACTAAACTAAAAATGTGCTTTTGGTAGACAGATGTAGGAACTGCATAACCATCTAATCCAAACTTACGAGGGTGAGAAGAGCAGATGATGTTTTTCCTTTCTTCTCATCCACCCTAAAAAGATCAAAACCCATGCTATTACAGGGTTAATATTTCTGGAAGAGAAAAAGAATTTCCCATACAGTTCTACAGATGTTGTTAGCTCATGGCAGATCTAGATTGACAGATTTGTAAGTACCATCAAATATCCCTGAAGAAAATTTTCACATCTGCTGGACTAGAAATTAATGGTTGTATATGAGAATGGTAACAGCAGCCCAGGCTTTGACAGAGGTCATGAAAGGTGTGAGGAGGAGAATAAATTCTTAACTTCAGCTGTCAGTTCAGGACATAATTCTCATTAATTTCAAAGTAATTTATTTAACATGAAATATCCTGAAAACATTGGTCCTAGGCATTCCAAAATAATGAACAAATCGTAATAAAGGACATAATACTCTTTTTTTCGGTCTTTGCATCTGTTTAAAATGGTCATGGTATTGCAATGTCCTGGTGTTTCTGACATAAACAATAATTTATTGGTTTACATACTGTGCCAGATTGATGTTAGTAAATGTGTGGAGCCAAACAGAATGATCAGTGATGCAGGACAGGCACTGTCTGTTCTGCTCTTCGAGAGAATCAGGGATTCTATGGCATGGAAAGTATAGATAGAAGGTTTGCATGAGAAAAGCTTAACACTACTATTTTCTAACTTTGAAACTATGGTTAATATGAATATTTTAGAAGAGTTAGTGAAAATTGCACATTCTTTGGTACTGACATATGCTTCTGTATGTTTCTTCCTTTGTTGTGTTCCATCCCTATGGTATTTGTTGGTTATGGCCTTTCACTTCACCTTATGTCATACATATGAAATATAAATATATGAAGAGAGGACACCAGAAATACGGTTTAGTTACAGCACAGTTGTAGGCCAGGCTCACACATGGGAGTAACTTGTATAGAACATCCTTTCTTACAATCCTGTTTGCCTCTTCATCCATCCCTGTGATTTTTTTTCTGTCGCTTTCTCACCTTTCCTTCATAAAAAAGCTAAGTGCCAGAGGATGATGTGTTCCTGTTGTATCAAAACCTAGAAGCAGAATCTTTTTAGCCTTCTCAGCCGTATTGCCTCCTAAAGTTGATTTCCATTTAACTGGGATTAATTAATGGGATTAGTCAGATGTTGCAAGCAGTGCAGCAGATTCCTATTAGAGCTGGTTTTCACTTTGCCATTTTCATGTTTTCTGGTTTGAAATGAAGAGACCCGTGGGTTATGTTCTGGTGACATAACAGCTTCCGTGACGCTCTTCTATTATCACCTCCATTAGGAAATTAGCTCTTAGAGGAAGGGAAAAAGACAAAGTACTTTGAAGACACTTGATTTTCTTCTTTTTGTATGTAAACAGTGACAGCTCTTTCTCAGGCTGTGAAAGTAATGATCTGAGATAATCTCAGAAGACCCTGTTGTGTATTTTGTTCAGTGACACGTGTGTGTTCATACAGACACATAAAATACAAATATTTTTTTTTACTATCTTCTCCTAAGTATTAGGTGAGGATGTTTCCATACTGTTCTGATTGAGAGGAATCAAAGGGAAAGGTGTTTTTTCTCAAAAATTAAAAATTACACTTTTTTGGGTTATTTTACAGCACATCTTTGCAGATTTATTTCTAAATCCAGGAGCTGTTCTTTGTTGTCCCTCAAAATTGCTGATTTTGCTAGCTCTTCAGCAGGTGGGAATGACTGAAGGTTGGGTAACTGGCAGTGCATGGTTTGGAATATAATTTTCATAGTGTAACAGCTGTGGAAGGAAGCACTTTTGTCCCTGTATCAGTGAAAGAAAATGTGTTTTTCTGTCCTAGAGAGAACTGCCTTGCAGCAGGAAGCAAGGTGGCCTGAGAAAGGGCAGAACACAAGGAAGTCTTTATCTTTGCTGTTGTCGTGTCCAGCAGTGCTGTAGAGAACACCTGGAGAAGGATATTGGGTCATCCCTTCCCTTTTTTTTTGGGTGGACCTGGCAATGTTAGGGTTGCTGTTGTGTTAGGGTTAGGTTATCTTACAGGGTTAGGGTTGTGTGTCTTAGATTTTTTTCCAAGCTAAATGATTCTCTGAAATGGGAGATGCTCTGAGTGGAGGATAGAACCTCCTGCTGGCCCATGGGAGGTTACTTGGCCACACTGTAGGTTTTGGAGCCATCTTTGAATTGTAGTAATTGCCCTCTTAAAAGGCACAAACTTTTCCTTGTCTTGGCAGTCAGATGCTTCCAATAGTTACTCCTTTATAGAACAAGCATTCACTGTGACAATTAGTTTAGTTCAAAGTATACTGCAATTCTTAAAATTCTGCTGTTGTATTGGTATTATATATGATGGAATATTAATGCAATAAACTCATTTATTGTGGTTAGAACTCAGGAAAAAATTCTGACAAGTTAAAAAAGTGTGAATTTCTGGTTTGCTGCAGGCAAGTGTTCTGAGCTTTCTTAATAAATATTCTTCTGATACAATATTTATGTTATGTTAAACTACATTTTGAAAAAGAAAGCAGTACTAAATTAAAAAAAAAATTAATAACAAACAAAGAATCCAACCCCAAACCTCTTACTATAATTCTTTTACATGCCTGTATTTATGGTAATGTATATATTTTTAAAAATATTTTCAACAGCATGTCCTGGGACATACACATCCGAAATATCCATGTATCTAAATAATAATCCAGCGCAATACGAAATAACACTGTCTGGCACGCTGAGGTCACCACAAATAAATTTTCATCCCCCCTTTTTAATGCTGATGCCAGTTCCTCTGGATGTGGAAAGTGAAGCAGTTGTCACCATCATTCCACAGGAGTTTATAAGGTAAAAATCTTAAAGTAAATTTATTACGGAAATCCTGGATAATTCTTGGTTTTTTTCACTTCTGATAAAGTGAATTAATTTTTGTTTGTGAAGGTTAGTATTAATTTTCTGCTCAGAAGAATCTGCATATTTAAGAGAAAATGAATGTGATTAATACTGTTGTACGTTCAACATGCCCATGTTTTGTCTCCAGACATTCCTGCTTCATGAAATGTCTGTCTTCTGATATCTTCACTCTGAATTTGTATCAGAAATATAAAATTACTATGGATAGCAAAAAAATGAAAAGCAGAGACCTACCAGGATTTTTTGTTGTGTTTAGCCAGATACTAAGGTTTTATAACTTATTTCTATTTTTCACATTGTGATAAGATAAAATCTTTCTGTTATTTTATTTTCTCTACTCCACAGGTTTGAGATTTAGCTACTTGAACAGTTGGTGGGGTTGCAGTTTTTGGTGGTCTTTTTTTTTCCTTCTTCCTATGTAAGGTTTTATTGAAAAGGACAGCAGAAATGTTTTAATCTTGCTGCTTGTTACAATAAAAAAAATCCATATATTTCTTATTTTTCTGTGGATCAATCACTTTATCCTGTTACTTGAATTTAAAAGAGAGTCTTTTTGTAATTGTCATATAATGTAGCATAACCCAGCATCACAAGTATTCAAATTTTTAAGATACAACTTTTCTGTTCGTAATTAGTAAAGAGCAATAATACTTGTTTGTTATGCTTATGTAGGAATCATTTCAATACTAGAATTAGAGCAAAGATTTCCTTTTGTTGTAAATTAATGAAATTACCTTGCAGTTATTACTGCCTTGTCTTGTCTGAGTTGTACTGTATTATCAAGTGATTTGTCTGTTGTCAGTAACTCAGTGGTTAGAACTAAAGGGATTCCACATGGGCCTGGACCGACTGCTGTTCTTATTTCAGAACTGAAACCTATAACCACATAACTGGGGAAAGCATCTTCAGTATCTTCACAAATTTCCCCTTAATATTTCTATTTTATAACTCGCTTTTACTTATTTGTGCAATAATGCAGTTTAATGACTATTAATGAAAGTTTTAAGTTTCAGAAACCTATTTATGCCTTTTGTAGCACAGTTAGGAGGAATTGCTCCTCATTTAAATGTCGAGATATTGTGGTTCAGCATAAAATGCTCAGATACGTGCAAAAAAACCAAACTAGCATCTAAATGATGAAAGAATTTTATTTTTTAAATTAGTTTCATTTGATTTGCTCTTTAAAGTTATTAATCTGTATTCAACTGTGAAAGAGTTTTGTGAATGTGTGAATCTGTGAATCAACTTTATTACTGCAATCCTGTGACCACAAGCACCTACTATTTATGTTTAACACAGGCAGTCACGAATTAGAGTTAAAATTCCTGAGCTTGAACTTGCAGATGGTACCAGGACTTGCCCTTTTTCTGTGCAGTTCCCAGAGGGACAAGATATTGTTCTTTCATCAGATGGCACAGCTAATGAACTGACTTGCCATATCAGCTTCAGATCATCTAAGCCAATATCAGTTTTAGGGGATATACTCTTCATCGATCAAGAAGAAAACAGGTAATGTGTGCAATTCAAATTGACCTGGGGGAAAGTTCCAGACTGACCAAGCTGGATATAAGACACAGAACTCACAAGGGTTGGGTAAAGGAATACAAGAATCACTCTGAAAAAGCTGAAAATGGAAGATAGAATTTTTTTTTTTGACTGAATTACAATTCAAAACTAAAATATTCAGCTTTGATCTCTAAGGTAAAATTTGTCTAAGTTCCCATCTTAAGATCTTGTTTCAAGATCTCATTCATATCTACTGGTAACTCATCTCTTGTTCATTGCTGCCAGGGATAGAATGAGAGGGTGTATGCAGGAGGAAGAAAGATAGCCACTGTTGTGATTAAAAGTTGTTCCTGTACTTACAATTTTCACTAAAGCAACTATTTTGAAGGTTAAATTATTCCACCCTTCAGCTTAGACAAGGCTTTTTTCTAAACATAAAACTAAATTTTATATTATTTTGATGCAAATGTTATGTACCTTTAAGTTATTGCTGCTCACTGGATTAATATTTTGTATTTTTCTGTATAGATTGTCAGCCAATAATCAATTTCTTATTAATTTTATTTAATTCCAGGATTTAATTGTTGTGTGGGGTGTGATTCATAAATGTGTGTTAAAGCTTGCTGTAATTGTAAGAAAAGGATAATTTAAGCTTATGATGAAGTCTGAAATGTAGCTTCTGAGCAGGCACAATATTTAGTTTTAATAACTTTTTATATGATGCACTAGCAGCTTCTCAAACCTTGTTATAGAGAAATAAAGATTTCTCCTGTGTAATAAAATTTTTTCTGTATTTGCCATTAAAAGGAAATAAAGAATATGATCCTCAATTTCAAGTCAAACTGAATGTATTTAAAAAAAAAAGATAGCAAATAAAAGTCATCTAAGTAACCTTAACAGCCGTTCCTGCTCGTGAGGGTGAAAAAATTCATGCTCCGGAATGTCGAATCGTCTCAGAATTGCTGCTAGGTTTTAAAACGTAGCACTGAAGTATTTGTTAAAGGACAGAGCTTGTAACAGCAGTTTGCTAATGTATATGGGATTTCCTGACAGGCAGTGGAGCAGTGTGTGGGCTGTAGGAGCAGGTGCTATAAAACCTGAGCAAAACTGGGTGAAATAACACAGCATCAAAAATAAGGGAATTATATGTGTGTCATTGGTCAGTGTGGTAATATCATTCATTTTGGCTTTCAGAAGAAGTTATTTTTATCATAACCAGAAAAATTCTTCCCTTCAGTTAGAAAAGTCTGAGTAAGCACCCAATTTTCTAATCCTGGGCATTTCCTTATTCTTCTAATAAAGTCCATGATAATTTATCCAGACTTGGATACATTTATCCAAGTCTGAATAATACTGTTAGTATTATTATGTGCTTTGATATTGCACTTTGTAGTAAAATGTAGCTGCAATTTCTTGTTCTCTGTATATCTTCCCCTCATTCCTGCCAGCCCCCATGGGAGCCCTGTGCAACGTGCTCAAACTTCAAACCTGATTCAACTAATTATCTAAGCATTTGAGCAATTTGTTTCAAACTGTGTAACTAATGAATTTAAACTGCTTTGTTAATTTGAGTCTTTTAGAAAGACAAGATTTCAGGGTCTTCTCGATCTTTAATAATAAAACAATGAAACCTATAACCTTTTATAACACCTATAAAAGCTAACTGGTCTTGAAAAAGTTCCTGGACTGTTTAATAGGCCATGAAATCTCACAGTATCCGTTGCTGAAGATGTATTAATTTGTCAGGTGTTCTCTCTTTGTATTTCCATTTTCAAAGTGATAATATATACTTTAAAATGATTTGAACTAAACTTTTGGACTTCAACTCATATTCTGTGTTCTGGGATGTTCTTATTAAAATAAGCAAGTCAAGGTTTTCATAGGCCAGTAAAATATTGTATTCTACAGCTACTTAGAAAAAAAGGCTTAACTTCGAAGCAGAACTAGTTCTAGGCATATTTCGAGCCAAATACTCCATCGGGGTTGACCCTGTCTGGATGTCTGGCACCCACCAAAGCCTCTCTGTCACTCCCCTCTGCAGCTGGAAAGAGGAGAGAAAATATAATAAAGGTTCCTGAGCTGAGATAAGAATAGAAGGGAGATCACTCACCAAATACCCTCATGGACAAAATAGGCTTGAGTTAGAGATTTAGTTAGATGAATTAAATTTATTGCTAAAAAAATCAAAGCAAGATAATGAGAAGTAAAATAGCACCTTAAAAACACCTTCCCCTCACCCCTCTCTCCTTCCTAGCTTTACCTCTTCCTCCAGCAGTGCAGGTAGACAGGAAAAAGGGGTTATGGTCAATTCATCACCCATTGTTTCTGCTGCCACTTAGGGAGAGGAGTAATTCCCCTGCTCCACTATGGGCTCCCTCCCATGGGAGACAGTTCTCCATGAACTTCTCCAGTGTGAGTCCATCCCATGGGCAAGAGTCCTCCCAAAGCTGTTGTTGTGGCATGGACCCCTCTTCAACGGAGTGCAGTCCTTCAAGGATAGGCTGCTCCAGCATGGGTCCCCCATGGGGTCACAAGTCTTACCAGGAAACCTGCTCCAGCATGGGCTCTTCTCTCCGCAGGTCTGCAGGTCTCTGCCAGGAGCCTGTTCCAGCACAGGCATCCCATGGGCTCACAGCCTCCCCTCAGCACCCGCCTGCTCCAGCGTGGAGCTCCTCCACGGGCTGCAGGTGGATCTCTGCATCCCCTGTGGATCTCCATGGGCTCTAAGAGCACAGCTGCCTCACCATGGTCTCGGTGTGNCTAAGAGCACAGCTGCCTCACCATGGTCGGTGTGGGCTGCAGGGGAATCCCAGCTCTGGTGCCTGGAGCACCTCTTGCCTCTCCTTCTCCACTGACCTTTGTGTCTGCAGAGCTGTTGCTCTCACTTATTCTCGCTCGGCTCTTCTCTGGTTGCAATTACATCTGCGCAATAACTTTTTTAATTCTTAAGTATATTATCACAGAGGTGTTACCACAATTTCTAGTTGGCCCAGCCTTGGCCAGTGGCACATCTGTCTTGGGGCTGGCTGGCATTGGCTCTGATGGACATGGGGGAAGCTTCCAGAAGCTTCTCAAAGCCACCCTTGTAGCACCCCCCCACTACCAAAACCTGGCCATACAAACCAAATACACTTTACTTAGGCTCTGCAGTATTTTGCTTTTCTAAATTCAGGTCTAAAATGTCAGTATGATTGATATAGCCCATACTTAGTCCTAAATAAGTACTTTTTTGCTTTAAAAAGAGTGAATGTTGGCTAGAGAATAGGCGATGTTGAATGTGTCTGCTTTACAGAAAACATTTGAAAGACTACAGGCAATCATTTTTTATAACAAAGCAGTATTAAATGTAACTGTAAAAGAAAACTGAAGAGATATATGGTTGTCATTTATGCAATAATTTACTGTGTGCACAGATTCCATTAAATGGAACATATAAAAGTGCACTAATGTTCTTTTAATGACTGCTCTAAATGAGAATTTGCAGTTAATTTCTAATAGTACTTTAAATCTTTATGCTTTCCTTTTGCTTCTTTGACTCCAAAGCAGAATAAATGACACTTCCTTGCATAGGACTGATAGGAATTCAGGAGTAAAAGATAACATAAAATCTAAGAATGTCCTGAGCAAGTATTTAATAAATGGGAGAAATATTTAGTTATGACACATATTTCACAAAAAAACCCTCTGTGAACATGGCATGTTTATATATTTGTTCTCTGACTATCGTTATTATATATTTTATTTTGATTATTATACAAAGAATGTAGCAGAAAAGAAAGTCTTCTGCCATCTTGATTGAAATAACATTTAACTTAACCATTTCTAAAAATAAGTAGTAAACAGCAGGTACCTGTTGTGTCATACAGTCAAAGAAAATGGTGCTCTGGGCAGCAAAATATACCAGAATCCCCACATGTGGTTTCGATAAATTGCTGTGTCATTGATGACACAAGTGTGCTGAGGTCTTTTCCTCCTATGTTCTATAGTTCTTCATTTTCTTTCCCTCTCCCACTGGGAAGCTGTGTAAACTAATGAAATTTCTGAATTTATTCACATTATTCATGTCTGGAACTTCAGGAAGAGACAATGCCAGGGAATTTAGCCTCTAATAACAGTAAGATAGAACTGAGACACAGTCACTAACCCAGTGATGGATTGGTTCCAGTTGTTTTGATAGTCTATCAGATCTCAGTGTCTCACAGGGAAAAATGTTCCCTTTGCTCCTGGGAAACGTGTCCAAACCATGCAGCTCTTTAATAGGCACTGCTGGCAAATGTCAAATCCATGTATTCTGCTGGCATGCCTGGGAGAACAGGAGCTGTCAATTTCTTTCAATATCATTTACATTCTGAGAAAGCAGGGAGCTAGGAAACATTGGAGTTCTTGATATTTGCATGCTGCTTTGCAGCATTCATCTGACCTAAGAATATATTGGCATTTTACCTCAGATAGTTGGGGGTGCTTTTGAAATCCAGGATGGTCCAAACCCATTAATCACTCCTGCTCTTTTCTGTGCTTGTGCCTTTCTACCATTGTGCTGGTCCCTGACAGCTGAAGCATCTGTTATTCAGGAATTAAGTGCTAACGTCACTGCTGCTACCAGAAAAAAATGTGGATGCTTTGCCAGCTATAAGTCTTACATATACGTGTATGAAATTGTGTGTCAGTGTGAAATTACATGTCAGCCACTATTCATTGTTGTATTATGTTGGTTGCTGGGGTGCCTGAGCTCCTGCTACAAAGGATAAGGACCCTTCAGTGTTGGGGAATGGCTTATTTGTGAATAGTAGTGGCAGAGCTGGCATGGGTCATCTTTTCCTCTTTTCTTCCAGTTCCATCGTCTCTGGATCTGTTCTAGGATATTTGAGGGTAGGGAGGAGGGCAGGTCTTTATTGATAATTAAATTGCAACTTCCCTGCATGTAACTTTTCTTTAGTCTTAAAGATCTATAGAATGCCACACTCTTAGGTCAAGTTTTCTTTTGTCACTAACCAATTCTGTGAGCAATTTTGTTTTGTTTCCTAAACTGGCAATGTGAGCTTCTCTTATTTTTTTTTTTTAATTTACCCAAATGATGTTGCTACAGGAATTTG
Organism: Gymnorhina tibicen; assembly: GCA_013399875.1. Lineage (NCBI taxonomy): Eukaryota > Metazoa > Chordata > Aves > Passeriformes > Artamidae > Gymnorhina > Gymnorhina tibicen. Next base: position 138,504 of record VXAZ01009822.1, read on the forward strand.
TCAGTTAGATGTTAATGGATTTGGATTCTTTCTCATTAGAAATTCAGTGATATTGTGCATCTCTTAATGAATACTATTGAAGAAGGGTTATTTAACTATGCCTACGTTTTTAGAACATTCGGGGTACACTGATACAAAAAAACATCACTTGTTTCTACTTAGTAAACATCTGAAATATTATAGAGCAGATTAAAATGATAAATATATTTTGATTTGGGTTTGTTTGTCTTTCCACAAACATTAAAACAAACAAATTAATGAAAAAAATCAGAGTTACTTTAAGAGAAGTGAAAGAACTTACATAAACTTTCTTTTAGACTGTTGAATGGTATTTTTTGCCATCACAGTTAGAGCTTTAGTTTTGGTGATCAGCTGGTTTCAAATGTTGGTAAACACAATATATTTAATGGCCATTCTTCTGTTCTGTGTTCTTTGGAAATGTGCATTAGGGAATAAACACTGGAGTAGCAGTGGCAATGATGGTTCATGCAGATAACAAATTTTTTACTTGCTTTAGTAAGCATTATAAAACCAAATACACTGAATAATTTAACTTATTTAGTGACTTCACATTTGCTAGCCGTACAGATACCTCTCATTCCAATAGAATAATACAGACTTTTCTATTATTTAGCTAAACTCTGCTGCAAATACAAAGTAAATATGTTGTACAAGACTTCTACTTTTGTAACATCATTTCATTAATGATGCTGTAAGTAAAGGTCAGTGGTAGAAGATGCTTTTACACGTACAGAATGTACATGTCTTTGTAATCTCTTTTCCATATTCGTATGCAGGCATGCCTGCTTTTCTGTCTGGTGCCCTCTCTCTCAGTTCCTGAAAGGCACATGATAGAGCTAGCTCCTAGCACCTTCACTTTTCTGCCATGTGTCCTTGTGAATGGAGTGGCATCATTTGAATCTCAGATGAATTTTTTAGGTACAGACTCATTCTTGAATTTTATTTCAAATAACGCTTCTGGGAAAATGCTGTATTGAAATACTTAACTGATGATAAGTGGACAGGTGGCCAATAAGTGAGTTGATATTTATTTTCACAGAATGCCTGAGGTTGGAAAGACCTTCCAAAGATCATCTCATCCCCTCTTCAAAGAATCAACTCTATTGTCCAGTTGATTTTTTTAGTATCTTCAAGGATGAGACTCCATAATCTTCTCTGGGCAGACTTGCCCAGTGTTAAGCCACTCTCATGGTTTTGGTTTGTTTTTTTTTTTTCTCTTATGACAAGATAGAATTTCCAGTATTTCAGTTTGTACCCTTTGCCTTTTGTGGTCTCATTGAGCATCACTGGGAAGTCTTCCTCTCCCTTACTCCCTCTCATCAGATATTTGTGCACATAAACAAGATTCCCCTGAGCCTTCTTTTCCCCTGGCTGAACATTCACACCTCTCAGTCTCTCCCCGTACAGCAGCTTATTCAGTCCCTTCCTCATCCTTCAGTCCTGACCTCCAGCATCTTGTGCTCACTGCAGTCAGTCATGGAAGTTAAATCCTGATGATCAATATCAGCTGCAGAATCAGTTGTTGACTTGCAGGATCCATCCACTCCTGCTCAATATTTGCATTGTGTTTGCTGTTGGCTGGGTGTATTCATGTCTCTTACTGTGTTACCACAGCAGCCAACGAGGCACATCCTTGGACCACAGAGGAGCTTCCCTTGCAGCAGCACCACGAGCTCTGAGGGGTTTATCTGTACACAGATGTTGTGTGGCTGTTCTTTATATTCTACATTGTGAAGTTACTACCTTTGCTCTGGGTAGTTTCACTCATGGAGTTTGTGTAAGTGGTTCAGATGTACTGCAGTTGTTCTCAAGCACACTTTTCTGCGTTACATTACTGTGCAAATCAGAGCATGAATGAAGATTTCCCCAAAGCCCAAACTGACATTTAGGAGATGGCTGAGGTGCTCACCTCAAACTGAGAAATCAGGAAGTTGACTGAGTCCAATAATACAGACATCTGAGTTACTTTCATGTGACTTGAGAGCTGTCTTTCATTAACCTCTGTTCAGCTTTCTTCCCCTCCTGCCCCTGAATCAGTTGTCTGAAGTTCACCTGAATGCCTGCAGAGTATTGAGAGTTGTTATTTATCACAGTAAAGTAATGAATTGGAAGTTGGCAAACTTTTCTGTGTTGTAGTTATTGATCCTGTGTGTCTTTAAATGGCTTGGTAAAGGTAGAACAAACAAGCCCTGACACTTGTTTTGAGCACATGCAAATGTACATTTTGTGCACATAGACAGGTGTAGATGTACCTCTCACAGCCGTCTGTCCTGCTGATGCCCTGCTGCTGAGATTTTTTTGCTGAATAAAAGCAGAAAGAATGAAGTTTGCTGAAAGGAATATTATGCTGCAAGGTGCAAGTGGCCAGAGCCCTTGCCTTGCCCCCGGCCAAGTTCCAGTAGGATTGACATTTCCTAAGAGCAAGCCAAAGCATTGCAGAGCTGGATTATTTACTTAAATGACTGTTAGCTATCAAATTGTAATCTCAATGGGAATATTTACAGGTGAGAAAGATGGCTATGAATTTTCTTGGAACCTTTCTCTATTTATTAAAGTTGCCTTGAAAACAATATCTAAAAATGTTGTGTTTGGAGAGAGAAGTATGAAAGAGGAAACAAAACTACATTCTGGTACTTTAAAAACATTTCTCTGTCCCTTGTTTATGTTATTTCACAAAAAACCCCAGTAAAACCTAATTATGTCATAAATAAATTAATCTGAAAGGTGTTATATTATCTTTTAATATTAATCTAAGTTTACAATAAATAGAAATTTATCTTATGTTGTTTAAAGGAAATAGAAAATATATTTATTTATTCTGTGCAAGGTATATTTTCAATATGCATAATTCTCAATATATAAAGCAAGTTGAATATCAGCATGCTGTTTGAATTATTAAAATACTTTTTTTTTTACTTTTGACAGTTTAGTCAAAACAATTAATTAATATTAATGTTATTTAATAAGTAAATGGGGACTACAAACCCAGCTATTTAATAACATAGAACTAAGCTCAGTTTAATTACCTGTCAGTTGCAATGAGCTAAGAACATAAATACAGATGGCTTCCAGGGTTGCATTGATGGCAATAATTTGCTTGTTGACTACACTCTGAGAGACTGAGGTGAAGTACAAAAAGAGGGTTAAAAGGTGGATTGCTGCACATCAGTAAAGCTGCTGCAAATAGTACAGGCACTCTAGTGAACACTGACGCATGGACATCAATTGATATTATATTCCAGCAACTGCAATCAATATCTTATTGTTTTTAAATTGACTCTATTTACTTTCAAATATTTATTTTGACATTTCTGTAAAGTCTTGTAGAATAAATGCTACATCAAAAGAGATGTTGCTTTTCAAGAAAGCTTCCCTTGTCAAAAGCTTTAGGAAATATTATTTAGCAAGTTATCAGTCATCTTTAGGAGACTTATTAAAGTCAGTTGTAATTTTACTAGTTTTTATTTTTCCTTTTAGAAATACAGAGTTAATTTATTTCATGAAATCTCTGCTGACTCTTTCAGACTGAGGATACACCTATGCTCATAGTAAAACTAATTCCACTAAGAAGTGGAAATACTATACTAAACTTCAGCATTTTGATAGGTGCAGTCCCACCTGTGTAATCTGCTGGACCACTAGAAAAGAATGAAGGAGTTCTGACACCTTTATTCTTTTTGTCCTTGTGCTGGACTATCTTGATTGTCACTGCTACATAGAAAATGGTAACTTTTATATTTTGTTTTCAACAGGTTCTCATATCAGGTTGCTGGAACAGCAGACAATTGTCTTCTTACCTTATACCCGTACTTGGCATTGCACTACTCTGATCAAAAAATTGTCTGGAGAAGCAGTAAGCAGTCAACACTCTACCTCTGAAATTATATTATGTCCATTAGTATTATTAGTGTTTTCAGGGTGATAACAAGAATGTGATCATCAAGATAGCATTTTCCCTCATTTATTGCAGAGGAATATTGCAATTAAATTTTTAAAACCATTTAATGGCTTCAGTTTTCTTGTGGAAAATGAAGAAAAGTTAAATAAATGATTAGTTAATGTTTATTGAAAAATATTGAACAAACTGAAATCTTACAGAATGTTTCGTGAAGTGTTTAAAGTATGAGTAGAGAAAACAGCCAAAACATTAGAGAATAAGTTAATTTGAATTGTATTGATAGACAGTGATCATATGTTTTGAAGAAAGCAAAAGAGAAGCCTCATGATGCTATTTTTAAATGCAAACATTATTTGCCTGTCGGGAATAGTTTTCAGGGTCTTTAACTCCTGTCCTTGAAGGGAGAAGGGCACAGTTATCTTTTAAGGCCTAATAAAAGCCTGTGGTAAGAGAGCAGAAATACTTTTATCTGCAGTATGTCTCCCTGCCTGCTTCCCTCTGCCTGCCTCTGTCTCTGTATCTCTGCCTGTGTTCCCCCCTCCTGAACCCATCTCTGCTGCCTCAGTGATCTGTAATCTCTGTGTGCGTGGCTGTGCTTATGGGAAGAGATTGGGATCACTGTATAATTCAGGTTGGAAGGGATCCCTCGGGAGCCATCTAGTCCAACCTCCTGCTTAAAGCAGGTTCAATATGGGGTAAATGATTATGGTTTTTTATAGCTGTGTATGGCATATGATGTATTTTGATGAAATAGACAAGTTTTTTCAGGTAAGCAAGTAAGTCCTTAGATCTGAGACAGATTTAGCATCCAAGACTGAATTCTAAGACTGCATTAACTTAAAGTAAGTGTATTACTCAGAGTATTTAAGAGAAAAGAGAATGGATACTTGGAAAGTTGAGAAAGGGAATAGCAAGAAGACAGGTAATGTTTTGGTTTTTTTCACCCAAAGAAGGTGAAGAAGACAGGTATGGGTGCCACATCATTCAGGGATCATAGCACAATTAAATGAAGATAGGAAGGGGAAAAAAGTATTATCTCTTATTAATATGTGATTTTTTTTTTTTTTGGTGACCATTAGACCATTTTTACAAGATTGTTTTTTAAAGATACTTTGTATGTTTCCCTTGAGGATTAAGCCAAAAATGGAGTGATGGTTTTTATAAGAAATGATCTCCCGTTAATAATGGGATATTTCTGTCCTGCATTGATTGCTTATTGGTTTGTTCACACATCAGTTTGTGTCGGTTTTGAAGCAAGTCAATACTGCTAAATTCCTTGAGTCTTTTTAATGTGATTTTGTATAGACTGTGTTGGTGTGGAATGCTGTTTAATGTGACCAAACCATATCTATACAACACAGTGTCTTTGAAAGGTACCCAGAAAGGCTTTGCCTCCACTCTGACACCGTGCTCTTGTTTTACTTGCTACAGATGACAAAAATAAAAGTGCCAGCAATCAAAAGTTAGAAGATAATCATACAGAGTTCTTCATTTTCTTAGTGGTGTGTTTGCTTCTCTGGAAAGTATGCTTGGTGCCTCTTTTACTTTGGACTGAAAACAGAAGGTCCTCTAATCCTATCTTAGGCCAACATGAAAATGTCAGAACATCTGTTATCTCAGAACTGATAGATTGATAAAGTTTACTTTTGATTTGTAAAATATGTGGTTTTGAGTCTGAAAGAGCTTGATAATGATGTGCTGAGACTCCTTACACAGCTGTGAACAAGAAGTCCTTAAGAATATTTTGTTCATGACACAGAATTCTTGAATTAGCATTGTTCTGATAGGTGCCTTTCAGCAAGTAGAAAGATGTATCCTGTAAACTATACAGTTAATGGAAAAATAAAATTAATGAAACTTTTTCAGGACCCCAGTCTAATGACCAAAGTGAGATTTTTGTGAGTCAAGTAAGAAGTGTTACATGATTAATTGAAGCATGGAGTAGAAAAATATAGAAGTAGGTATTAATTTATAATTTGTTAGAGCACAGACAATAAAATATGTTTTCTCAACTGCAACTTGAATCTTGTTTTACAGACAATAAAGATTTCAGCACTGGAGAAGTTGTTCTACAGCCATGTTTTACACCACCTTTGCCTTCACGTAGTATTTCCACAAGTTCTTTCAGTGCAACTACTGGCTCAACCTATGATGATTCTCTATCAGGTATAGTACAGCACATAAAATCAATGGTCTTATAAAGAATGAGCCTCTTTTTTCCACAGTGTATTGTTTTTTTCTTCTTAAATCCCAAGAAGATTTTTTTTATTTACAAAGGTACCAATTAATTTTATTTTTGCATCATTTAATGAAACTGAAACAGAGGTATTAAAATACACCTTCAAGGATGGAGTCACGTAAGTTATTTGTGCTATGAGGAAAATTATTGCTTGTTTTCTTAGTTATCTTTTTCTGCAATGATATTGTTGTTGATGTTAACAACTAGTAGTTGTTAAAATATATGTTATGAACAGATCAGAATTTAGGAGTGAGAAAGCGTAACAGAGGGGAGAAAAGTCCAAAAGCTTATAGATGTAGTGGGAATTATACCTGTACAATAACTGTTAAAGTTAACTAGCTGTGGCTGACAGGCAAAACTGTTTGTGTTGGAACTGTGTGTGAGACTGATCCTTTTAAGATTGCTGGCTGTAGTTTTGTAAGCCATGCCTGAATTTATATTTTGCTGATTGGGTAATGCCTTTTTCTGAAAGTGGAATTATATATCAATATATCATTTGTTCTATTCCTAAGATGTGTGCATGTAATTTAATTTTTTTCCTAAAATAAGTTGATCATTAGTTGTCTGAAAGATTTTTATTCTTTGCAAACAATTGTTTGTTAAATATTTTTGTACTAGACAAAAATGGGAGAATAAGAAATGTTTCTTGATTTTTTTTTTGTGTGTGTGTCATTCAGAGAGTACCACTTTTGAAAGTGAGAGTGATGAATATGGAAGTGAGGAGAGTGAAGAAATAAGTGAAGAGAGTGAAACTGACAGTGGAAGTGATAGTGAAGGAAATAGACGTGAACTATCATTTTTTCCTGATGAAGATAAGGAGGAGTACATCTTCTTTCAAAAGACCCTAAGTGCTGTGAAGACTTGGTTCACGCTCTTTGGCTGGCCTAAGGGACAAAATCCCATTTCAATACCTTATTCACTGAGATGGTAATTCATGTCTGCTTAGAGCTAACTCCTGTCTCTCATAACGTGCTAACAGATCTACTCAAGTGGTTTGAATATGATCTAAAGAATATGAACACACTCTAATGCACGGTTTTCTATTAAAATTTTAGTTTCTGTATGGTGCTTATATGGAAATGCCATCCAGGTGTTAGTTTTTACTTTCTCAAATATATTTTCAACTATGATACCCTCGCGTACACATACAATGCGGTGTATGTTAAATATGCAGTTCAAACTATATGTCACCTTCTTAAGTGAAATTGGTTCTGCTCTAAGACTGAACACAGTTCTAGCCTTTGTCCCTTCTTTGGTGGCATAAGTGAGTGCTTTAACAATATGTCTTTTCTCCCCCATAATCTAAAGATCAAGAAACAGATGTGAAAGAATATTTTATAATCTAGTGTTTTGCAAGCACCCTGGAAATATATCAGTTGTGGTGGCATCACTTAGTTGATCTTATCTAGCTTGGTGCTAAATACTGAAGAAGCCACTCTCCTGGGATACAGTCACATAGACATTTATAAACATGATAAAAAACCAAATTGCATTTGGCAGAAAGATTTTATTTATGAAGGAATAAATATTCCATGCAGTTCAAAATTCTTACTTTATTATAAGAGTTCTGTAAAGATGAAGAAGTGCTGTACTTTTGAACCTTCCTTGCTGCTGTTCTTAATTCATGGTTTGTTAAATTAGCATTGTGATACATGTAATTGTAGCTCATTTTGTGCATTCAGAAGAATAATATCAAAGGCTTTTCTCTCTTAGTGATGTGTGTATAGTCCAGCTAACCGTTGCACAAGAAAAGAATTTTAAACGAAATCTGGACAAATATAAGGGTTTTTATGAGATGTTATTGCGTCTGAATGGACAACCACTGCCAGGCATTGCAGCGAGCCAGTCATTGCCCCCTGATCCAGTAGCACGAATGTTCCAGCTCCACTGGCAGCATTCTGAATTGCTTTCTTTCCTTAAGTAAGTACAAGTATGATGAGATATCCATGCATGCATCTTTTCTTTCAGTTTTTTAAAATTAGCATACTTCAAGCATGATTCTAACTAAATGGTATACAGTGGGTTTAGGGTTTCCTTTATACTTTTTGTGGGATAAGATTTATGTATTATAACCTTTCATTTATTTTTGCCAAGGTTGTGTGCAGTTTACGTTAATCAAATCGTCCTTTGGTGAGGTTATATCCAACACAGGAATTCCACAGGAACTCTCCTTCCTTAATTGCAAAAGATGGCTCTCAACTTCATTCTTTAGACAGACTCAGTAGACAGTCAGATCAAGTTTTTCATTAATGATCTCACCATTCCACTGATGCTCTTGGTGGAGCCTGATGACTCTTATGTGCAGTCTTCCCACTGAGATTTTCCAGGAATCTAGGAATCTTGAAACTAGCATAAATTATGCTTTATTAATATTTAAAAATGATGAGTTTTTAGGGTAAGTGGATCCCAACCCTTTTTGCTAAAAATAACAGCAATTGGAAAGAAATACTTAAGTGTTTCTAGTCTAGTTTCTTGGGAATTTTTTAAAAGCTATTTAATGGCTAAATTTTATTAAAAGCCTTCAGTTTTACTGAGCTTTGGCTATGAAGTCATGGATGTATTCAGAGCAGAATTGAAGGAGCAGCCAGTTGGTCAAGGCTAAGTCCGGTGCCCCTGTACACAGATGAATCAGTGATGGTTGTTGAGGTCAAATGATCAGACATGAAGTAGCAATCCATAACAATCCTAGGAAAACAACACAGGTTTTCATAGAAAAGCATTTCTAGCTGGACTCCTTTGCTTATATGTATTTTGATGACCTTGGAGGTCTTTTCCAGTCTGAACTCTTTTATAATTTATTTGGTGCTCATTTTGTGCTTGACGTTACCACATCCTGTTAGTTTTCTGCCTCTCCTAGTTTGGGTGAATCCTGTAAGATTTCTTCATTGCTCCTGATTTATGGATCTACTTTTTCTACTTGTGCATTTTAGGATCATCTAGAATTTCCTCACAGGTGTTCTTAGATCATAGTATAAAAATGTCTGATATCTGCACTGCTGCCATGACTGTGTGTAATGATGGAAAGACATCTGCAGCCAGCTGAGATACGAGTAACTTATCTGTGATCTGCTATCCTTGCACGTTCACTGTGATCTGTGGAAAAGTCAGTAGATAGTTCTTAGCTTTCTTACACCAGCCACTGCTTTCTGGTCAGTGTAGTTCAAATAAAGCATAATTTGTATTTCAAATTTTCCACTTGCCAAAGCAGGTGGATGGTGCTCAGTGTTTCAAGCAACATTCCAAGTATCAGTTTTATTGTCCTCCACTCGAAAGGTTTCCTTGGTGCATAACCACAGCAGTAAAGGAAAAGTTTGGGTATTTTACAGTACAACTAAGTTGTTGTAAGCCCAGTGTGTTGAGTAAAAATGCCTTAACAGCGTGAAAGTATTGATCTTGGACAACTGGCATCATGTTAAATATTAACCTGAATGAAGTGGAATTCTTTTAAGATAGTGTTCCTCAGTAGCAAAATGCAGCCAGTTATGAGAACATTCAGTTACACAGAGCTTTGCTATGATGACATGGAACCTTGTTCTGTGCTTTTCTTGGAATTAAAATTGTAGATGACACCTATTCCTATGTATTTACCAAGGAAAAAATGTCAAAAGAAAGATAGGACACCTGAAAAGATTAATACTGTATAGCTTTCATATTTTTTTCATTTGTGAGGAGCTGAAGTTTAAGAGGGATTTCATGGAACAGAGTCTATGGGTAAGTGAAAAATGGGAATTTCAGATGTGGTGAGTTTTAGAACCAGACTGCTAACTTGATGCTGGTTTTGTGTCCCTGATTAAAATATTTTTGTTTTAAAAAATGTGTTATGTAATTGTATGAAACATGATGTTTCAATAATTTGAAAAGCTAAAGAAAATTTTCCAAGTAAAATATGGAAACTAAAATTGTACTCTTACTAGAAAAATATAATTCTGTGAGAAGAGTAATTACTTGTCATGATCCTAATTACAAACTGTGCTATTTGACTTTTAATGTGCAAATTAAATTTAGTTTGGACTGTATGGTACTGGAAAAGCATGATCATTTCATTTGAATGAAAGCCTGATTATATAAGAAGAAATGGTAGTCTAATTTTTATTCACATTAGCCATTTTAAAAACTCAGAGAACAATTTAAATCTAGGTATGCTATGATAATCTTCCTGACCTAAAAGTCAGGAAGCTTTTCTGCTCTCCTGAGAAAAATAAACTTCAAAATTCTACATTGTTTTCCTTTCTTTCCAGCACGTTTGTTTAAACTGTGTCATTTGAGATAAAGAATAGTCTTTCTTCACTTGGAAATTAACTTTTTTGGTATTCAGTCTAATGAAGTTGCGTTTTGTTACAGCAATTACTTTTCTTGTTGCATTTATTAGTAACTTGAGAAGAGATGGCAGGTCCATTGAGAGTTTTGAAATTCCTTTGCTTACACCCATAAGACTTCCAGTATCATTTGTAAATATGAAACTGCAGACAGATAAAAGTATCAGCAAGTTTTAATTCTGCTGATGTGATGCAACACTGGTCATTTGGCTTTCACATGGAAATGAATATTATTTGTTTTGGTGCTTTGTGTTATAATAAATCCTTTATGGAGGAGCAGTGCTGATAAAGAAGCCAATCTGTCCAGAGTTGTATGTTCTTTTAGTGTGCAGCTGTAGGCATAGGAATTGAACATGAGCTTCTATTCATGAAGCTTATCTAAAAAGAAAAAAAAATACATATACATATATATATATATGTATATATATATATAGATATATATATTTGCTCATATAAAGCAATGAATAGAGCTGGATCACTAGTCCAGAGGCTATTTAGATAGAACACAGTGGAGATTACACATGGGTTGAACAAGCTGAAAAGCTTGGATTTCTCTTAAAAATAATTATCTTTCCTGCCTATTAACTTTTCCTGCTTCATGATTTCAGAAGCCAAGGAGCATGTCTTTCTCATGTTATGCCAGAATTTCTGCTTGCACCTGAAGATTATCGGATATGGACTGAAGTGAATACTGGAATACGGGTAGGCAGGCTTGGTGTTTTTTCTCTTTTTAACAAAGCCCATGTGCTTAGTTTAAGTCCTTTGAATACTGATGGAAGCTCTTGGTGGACCATAAGTGTTCTTACTGTGGTGGCTGTTTTGGATTGCATAAATCTAAGCTCATGTGTGAGACTAAGTAGGAATTTAAGCTGACTCCAGAATTTACATTGGTCTCCCCTGTTTTTTTTCCATTCCTTCTGATACTGTTGATACCTGATAGTAATGTCCAACAGATATGTTTTAAAGTAGAGATCGGATTATCATACAGATTTTAACATTTTTAAGAAAAATATTTTTTGTGTTTTCCCTGTTTCCTGATTACTGTTTTCAACTCCTGTCAATTCTTTATTGTGGTTCTTATTCCTGAGATAGCAGCAAACTGCAAATGGTTCTAACGTTGGTCATTATTGCACTGTAGCAGATGTTATCAGCCATTTATGCCATTGATTCATTATTGTCCTCGAGTGAATTTCCTATCCAAACTACTGAAATTAATATGAAAAAAATTCCCATCCTTTTATCTGAAGTGTTTCACACCTGAAATGAAGAGAAGAAGTATGAGAAGCTCAGGCAAATTAAGTGGCAAGCGCATCTTCATTCTGGAGGACAGCACGTTTGAGACAATAAGCAAACGAGCTTGGACAGATGTGCTACTGCAGATATACAAGGTAAATTGCAGATACATTTACTACCAGGTTCTGAAGAACTGATGGCCAAAAGCTTTATTTTGAAAAAGATCTCTGATATATTGGAGGTTTATTTTTTTCTAAACACATCTTTAAAACTAAATACTTGTAAGTATTTTCTTTCTCTGTAACAGAGAAGGAAAAAGAGTGAGAATATTTTAATTTTTTTTAAAACTTTAGAAGTGTGTTAATATGTTCAAACTAGGAAATGTTGTATTAGAACAGTCTGCATTTTGTAGAATTAAATGTTACAGAAATATTATCGCAAGTAAAAAATCTCTGTCATGCTTTTGTGTTACCCTGCTTAGAAGCCCTTTTCACTGGACATAATTGCCTAGATGTATAACTGTAGTATTTATTATTGTACATTAGAATGGAATTTTTAAACCAGCTAAGCACTTTTAAAATAATACCTATTCCTTTTAAAATATAATCAACTTGGTCAATATAGACTTCTCAAATTTTGTTCAATTTTACTTTTACTGATGTTAGAGAAAAATCTTGGGTGTCTAAATCATGTTTTCCAAAGTAAATGTGCTCATCAATGATCAGTAACATTTACGTGCCTAAAAGAAATATTTATTTATTTCTGTTCCAAGGGGTGGAAAATAGATGAAAAATAGAGCTAATATTTGGGCTTCCCAGTACAAGTCAGACACGGATGTACTGGAGTGTGACTTCAATGAAGGGTCCCACAGATGATTTAAGAGACTGGAGCATCTGTCATACAGGGAGAGACTGAAAGAGCTGAGATTGTTCAGCCAGGAGCAGAGAAGGCTCAGAGAGGAGGGGGGTGCCTCTAAACAGTTTGCGTAAATACCTGATGGGAAGTTGGTTGTAAAGAGGGCAGTGCCAGACTCCTCAGTAGTGCCTCATGACATAGTAAGACACACCAGGCACAAACTGAGATGCAGGAAATGCCTTTAAATTTTAAGAAACCTTTTTCCTGTCAGAGTGGTCACACACTAGAATAGATACCCTGAGGGGGTTGGGGAGATACTGTTCTTGGAGATGTCCAAAACCCAACTGAACGTGATCCTGGCAAAGCATTCTAAGTGATTGTTCTTGGAGCAGGAGGTTTGGACCAGGCAATCTCCAGAGCTGCCTTCCAACCTCAACTATTCTCTGATTATGTGATTATTCACTGGAAAAGCATAATAAAAATAGCAGAAATTATATTAAAGAAGGTATGTAACAGAGATGTAGAGTTGGTCTAGAACAAAACAAGGAGAAAAATAGCTGAGAGAGGAACAGAGATGAAACAGTATGTGTACATGGGCTGAGACAGATGACCTAAGAACACATGGGAACATGGGTGTGGGAAAATGCAATCATAGTGACCAGAAAGCAAGTCACTTTGCTGTTTTTTCAATTTGCTGTGTTATTCATAGGTATATGACAGACTAGCACAGAGCAAAACCCCACCAAAATTAATAGTATGCATGTATGTTATGTTGTTTGGGTTTTGATTTTTTTTCCCTGATGAGATGAAACCTTAAAAAATAGGTAGCTTGATTCAATCAGGTTTTATATCACTCAGGTCAAGGAAATCTCCAGTATCAATCCAGGCTGGGGGAAGGAACAGATCATGAGCAGCTCTGCCAAGAGGAGGAGGTGCTGGTGGATGAGAGGCTGGACATGAGCCAGCCATGTGCACTTGCAGCCCAGAAAACAAATTTTGCCCTAAATTTTATTTTAGGCCTGTAACGTGAATCTTTTCAGGAGAAACAACAGTGTAACTTGGACCTAAATACACAACTTGGTCATGAAAGATATATTTTGAATGTTGTCTGTAGATTGTTCTGAACATCAGTATAGTAGTTCAGCAATTAGTGCTTTGGATAGAATATGTACAGTAATTCTTGGAATACAGATGACCTAGTGATTTCACAGGGTTCATCAAAACTTGGAGAAAAGTTGAAAACCAAAAATATTTAGAATCACAGAATGTCTCAAGTTGGAAGGGATCATAAGGATCATCAAGTCTAACTCCCAGCTCCTCACAGGACAACCTAAACTAAACCATATGACTTAAGAGTATTCTGCAGATGCTCCCCAAACTCTGACAGACTTGATACCATGACCATTTCCCTGGAGAGCCTGTTCCAGTGACCGACCATCCACTGAGTGCAGAACCTTTTCCTAAGATCCAAAATTGTTGCAGCTTCATTCCATTTCCTTGTGTCTATATTGCTGACCATCAGAGAGAGGAGATTGGCACCTCCCTCTCCTCTGCCCCCCTTGAGGAAGTTGTAGACTGTGGTGAGGTCACTTTTCAGCCTTCTCCAAGCTGAACAAACCAAGTGATTTCAACTGCTTTTTGTATGTCTTGCCCTTGAGACCTTTCACCAGCCTATGTAGTGGTTACATGGGTGCTAAAGTGCAATCTCCTAAACCTTTTCTAAATTAGAAAACCTTTCAAGTTTGAAGTGGTTTTTTTTTCCTTTATCTGTCAGCTCAAAGTTATTTTTACAGTTCATTCTTTCAAACACTTTTTATCATTTCAGGTGTTTGTTCTTCCACGTGTTTCTTCCCGTATTGTTCCTGACCCATCAAGCTTGGAAAGCTTGCAGAACATGCCAGGAATAAAATCAGAACCTTTATGCAGTAATATATATTCTCGATATGAAAGAACCGTCCTCATCTGGTTGAATAAAAATTATGAGAAAAATCGAAAGATTGTGTGGAAAGATAGTCAAAGAGGTGAGATAATTCTTTCACTACGTTCTTTCTTCTAATACTCTTTTTGTAGACTTTTGCAATAGTTATTCATAGAGATATTGTGACAACTTGCCACTGAAAGTATTTTTTTGATATAAGTTTTTGCCTACCCTTATGTGTTTCCTTTGCTCGTGTTTCTGTGTTCCAAGATCAGCGTCTTTTGGTTAGCACTGTTCATGATGGATCTTCTGTGTTCCGTGTGTTCTTGTAGTTTTTAATTAGGCATAAAGGGTGATGTGAACCTTCTCACTTTCTTCTTTCCATTAAGGAAAAGTGCTAACAGTAATTACTTTATCTTAATTTTCCTGTTTATAGTCACACACAGTTGTTACTGTTTGTGCTTATAGTGGTATGTTTGAGAGCTGCCTTTTCAGAATTTTTAGAATATTTTTGTATGTCCTTTATTCAATGACATTTGGGAAGGCAGTAGAGACCAAAGTTCCAGATTATGAATCTTGTCCTGCTTGCAAGGGCAGGTTGACTCTCATGATTGCTTGAGTAAGGTTAGATAAAATTACCTTTTCTATTTAAGACTGATCTAGGCAGTTCTGGTATTCAACTCTGCTAAAACTGTTCAACCACTAGTAATTATTGCTTCTGTTTTCTTTCATGGTTTTTCCCTTTTGCTTCTTGCCCCTAACTTCATTGCCTTTTTCAGCAGTAATTTTGGATGTGTGGTGAACCCCAAGAAAGACCAGTCTGTTGATAAGCAGGGATGACCTCCAGAATGGCTCATAAGCCACATATGGAAAAAATTGTCTGGTGTCATTTTTGCCTCAAGCAATTTCTGACCTGTCTGAATTATGGATACTCTATTTGGATGTCATCTTCCATAAGTCTCATTTGAGCAGAATCTCTATCTTGCATGTGCTTTAAATATCCCTTTGCTTTTCTCATTTTACTGTGTAGAAGCAAATTATAATGGCTATTCTCAAATATGTTGAATACATCTGCTGGTAGGATTGAAATGTTAGTATATATCCCCTGCATCCAACAGAAATATATTCTAGCTGTCAATTTGTAGTTTGGGTCTGATCTTATGATTAACTCAGGGGGCTCCCTAGCTAAATAACATGCCCTGCAGGAAGTAGGTGTATTTGCAATATATTATTTTTTTCTTTCTCTGTGCCTGCTTTAGTGGAGCTTCCTTACAGTCACAAGCACTGCTCTGCTGGGCTTTTCTGAGCCCCTTATGTGTAGATGACAACTTGCAGAGAGAATGGCTCTGTCTGGCCAGGGTTGTGGCTCACTGTAAATGCTGCATGGATAAATTCCCCATCTGTCTGTTCTCTGGGTTGAAGGCTCCAGTAATACCTGGGTCTTGAGGTGTGGCTGGCCTTGTTCTGGTCTGTGGGAGCTCAGTGGGGAGAATCTAAGTGCCAAAATACATCCTATTTAACATTAAACTTTTAATTGAGTTATAATCTCTAAAGATGAGAGGAGTGAATCTGAATCCTAAAGTGCAGATCTAGTGGATGTTACCAGACAAAAAAGCTGCAGATGTCCAAGCAGAATATGTACTAATGATGCATTTTAAGGAGTCAGTTATTGAAAGTGTCATTTTAGTTGCCTAAGAGTATGTAATGGATTATAATATAAAAATGAAGGGTCTGTTTTTAATAAGTCATCATATAGTTATCAGCAATTGTAAAGTAGGGGTTTTTTTACAATTATTTAGTTCTAAAGGCTCCCCAAACTTGGCACCCAAAAAGAAAAATTTAATTACAATATTAGTGTTCTCAGAAAATAATAATAACTTCTGCTGAATCGTGCTGTCAGTACAGATAAATCACTAGGTTGATATATTCATTAGTGCAAATCTGGTTGTAGCTTTGACTCTGGGTCACAGGTGAAGATGAATTCTGTGGTTACTGCCAGGGGACATTTATCTGCATTACAGTTCTCGCATGCAATTTCACTTAATTATACTTTTCTGCTTTCAGAGAAGTGCAAGATTGAAATGAGAAGGCAGAGTTTAACTATACTTCCTGCATATGGGAAATTACAGATACTGCCTTGCTATATCAACTTCTTTATAGGTGTTTTGGTTCATGAGTTCTGTATTCTCTTTTCTGTAGGGCACACAGAAATAGCTGGATGTATGCACATAAGCATGCCCTTTTCTTTTGCTTCTATTTCCATTTCTTTCCCAAGGCTGTCTAACTGAGCATTGGCAAAGATCTAATAATCCAAAAAAAGAGAGAAAGTTCTGAAAAACTCTGAAATTCGTAGTCTTACTGTTATGCCTTTGCATTATGAAAATTTTTAGTTGTACAACCTTACACTGTTTTGTTTCAGAGATGACCTGCCTCAATATGTCTTTGAATCCTCTGCTTTAGCCTTCACTTTCCTCTTGCCTTTGCTGCCTCAGAATGAATTGTTGCCTGTTACTGTGCTGTTCTATCTGCCAAATGAGGCAGAGAATCTGATGGCAAAGAACAGAGAAAAGACCTGAGGGACTCAATGCCTTCTTTTTTTACCTTGGTCTTTACTGGTTAAGATTGGGCACCGAGCAATCCCAGGCCCTTGAGATGAAAGGGAACATCTGAAACAAGGAAGACTTGTGGAGGAGGATCAGATTAGGGAGCCACAGGATAAACATAAGCCCATGGGACCCAAAGGGGTTCACCAAGTGCTGAGAGATCTGGCCAGTGTCATTGCAAGGTCACATTCACTAACCTTGGAAAGGTCAGGACAATTAGGGGGAAAGTTTGGAACAGGTTTGGAAGAGATGTCATTCCCCTCTGGAAAGAGAATCCAGGAAGCTACAAAGCCAATCACCCTCATCTTGTCTATTGAGATGCTGATGGAGTGAATAATCTTTGCAAACATCACCAAACATACAAAGTACAGGAACATTTTTGTGAGTAGTCCCCATGAATGTACAGAGGGATAATCATGCTGGATCTGATACAGGAGCTTGGGGTCCTAAGGGTTAATTGCTGATTGCAGGTATTGCTAAATTTTGCAGCTGCTTGCTAGACAATGTGTATCGTTTGCTCAATACTTACTACGCTTGCCAAGCAGAGAGGAAGGATGTAAGAGAGGATGCAGGGCCGTTGATAAGGGGAAGAAACCATGACCAAAGATCCTGCTTTCAGACCCTGACACCAGTTTGTACCAGCTCTGGGGTTGGGACTCAGGCCGGGAACTCAGAGAGTATGCGTGAAGAGGCAAGGTAAAAACTTCAACCCGAGGCAGACTTCTTACTTCATCATGAAGACCCCTGCCCGTGACCACCAGGAGGCACTGCGCAGGCGCAGACATGCGAAAATGACTTTAGAACTCATTATAATATGAAGCGGAGATAACTAATGAATATGTATAGGTGTATTGTGTGACTTGATGCATATGTAACCTCTTAGAGAATAAATGTAGGGTCTTGAGTTATGGAAGGTGTGCATGTCTTTGGAGCAGCTATCCCCCATGCGTCTTCGTCTGAATAAAAACATACCTACTTTACAACTTTGACGAGTTGTGGAGTCTCTCTGTGCATCAGATCAACCTGATTGCCTTCCATGATGACATGGCCAGCTCAGTGGACAGGGGGAGAGCATGGTTGTTTATCTCACCTTGGACATAGCCTTCAACATCCTGCTGTAACAACCTCATAACCAAACTGGCGGAGTACAGGCCATTTAAGAGCCCAGTGAGGGTGGCTGAAATTAGGCTGAACTGCCAGGCTCAAAGGGTTATGGTCATTGGCACAAACTGGCTGGAGTCTGGTTACCAGTAATATTCCCCAGGGGTCATTAGTGTGAATTTGTTTTTTAAGATCATACACAGGAGAAGAGCTTATCTATCTTGGCGGATTTACTATTCTGATATACTATTGGTCCTTTAAATTTTATGATGTTAAGGTTAATCTACAAATTTATACTCAGGTATTTTGACATTTTAAATTATGTTAGCTTTAAACTAAGCATTTAAGCAGACTTTTCCAGAGGAAGTTAAAAGTGTCATAAGGAAAAATGTCAGAGTATATTAAGTGTTCGTGCAACTCAGCTGAAAGTCTCAAATATCCTCAGTTTTGAATTTTGGTTGTTATTATTTGCTTAATAATTTTAAGAGAAGGATTAATTGGTTTTTTTTTTCGGTTCTTACTACAATGCAGATCAGAGAGCAATTGCCACTTTTTGCTTAACATTTATGTGCCTGTATATTACCATCCAAACACTCTGCTTTGGATACTTAGCCCTGACTAGCAATATGTATTGACCTGATGCTTTCAGCTCAGAACAGTCTATTGGGTGATCAATCCCCACTAAATAGATGACGATGTACCCAGGCCACATTTCTCAGTCTTTCCTTTGATACCTAAGCTCCTTGAAGTGAAATGTGACAGTGAGAAAAGCCTAAGCTACTGCAGTGCAGAGAGGTTTCAAATATTCATCTTTATTACATCTTTCTAAAGTTGAAGATAACTATGCCATTCATCAGAACTTTTCTCTTCCAAGAAGATCTCAATAGCTTAGAGAGAACATTAGCAAGGAGTTTAGTGTCTCCACATCTTCTCTCCTTACTGCTACTGAAAAATAAATACATTTTAAAAGCATCTTGGCGTGTGTTTTGGAAGGGCAGGCTTTTGTACTACGTCTTATTGACCACAAACTGGAAAGCAATGTTGAAACTTGAGTCCAAATGCCATAAAACTGTGAAATGCAGCTATGCCTTTTCTGCTGAGACTTTAATTATACATGAAATATAACATTCAGTGCCCACTTAAAGCATTATATGGACAATGGTAATGATAGCAGAGGAAGCATTAATTATTTGAGCGTAGTAAATTTTCAGTTTGCCTTCTAGTGTTCCTTATCTTCATGTTTCTTTTCAACATTTCTCTCTGACAGACTAACTGCTAATAGTATGAAAAAGAGGCAGGAAAAAAACACTTAAAATGTTGCTAGAGTATTGGAATATTGTAATTCAAATCCTGAAATTCCTAAACAGTAGAAAATCTTCCAGATTGGAGAATTAAATTGTCCCCTGAGCAGCTATATGTCTCTTCCTTATTAATTATGATTCTTACCATGTTGAAAAAAGATAAATTATGTTTTTGGAAATAGGGAATTTTCTTCAGTGTGTCCCAGGATGATTTTGAAAAGAATAGATAATTCTATATTTAATATAAAATTGTTAGAGAATATGACAGCCAGTAAATATCAGCAATACCTGAACAGTCAGTCTATGTCTGAGATTCAAGAGCTGTCCCCAGAGCAGATACATCTTCACTTTACTGGGAAAATACGCTCAAGAGGGAAGAGAAATTCTAATCCAGTGCCAAGATAAGTGTGTCTGGCAATCTTAGGCATAGTGGCATCTCACAAGACTCTTACTTTCAATTAGGAAAGTTTTGGATTTTATGCATTTTATTCACTTCACTGTTAATGAGCTTGGGGCTTTTGTTGTTTTTAATTTTTATATTTTCTAATTTTGATTTTAATTCAGCATGGCATCTGAGTTAAAATGTTGAGGGACGAAATATTTTAGTGTGTATATGTTCACAAAATTGTATGAGAATTAAGTGAAATTCTTGTTTTAAAACTGATTCTGTAGAACTTTTATTTAAGGTTGTTTCTGGCATAGCAATTAAGAAGTACTTTTTTTTCTTTCCTATGTTTTCAGGAATTTTTCTTTCTCTGTCCTTTGTCGTCTGTCTTCTCCCCTTTCTTTCCCCAGATTTTAGGAAGGGTATTTAGGGAGTTCATTGATTTTTGCTTCTCAATTTAATAGTTCTCAGAGAAAATTGAGAAACAAGAGTTAAAGAATACTTTTTATCTTCGAAGTGTGGAAGGGAAGAATCTTTTGTAATTTCACGTAAGATTTTTTTCAGTTAGAATCACTGCAAAAAAGTCTTTTCCAAAATCATGAATCTTTCTTTTTACATACTTAATAAAAAATTGAATTAAAGAAGAGGAAAAGACTATCTAATGAACTGCTGTCATGATTATTAAAAGTCTGACTTCCAACAAGGAGAACAAGAGAACATTCTTCTTGAGTGACAAATCCTGGAAAATGTTTCCTGAAATATAAATTAGCAAACTTTTAAACCATTTTTCTGTGTCACATTTCATGATCTGCACAGCAGAACATAAGAATGAAACATAAGATGTAAATATGGAGTCCAATAAATAGGCTTTTCAGTCCTGCTTGCCTTTCTTTGTTGATTTGAATACTCCATGTTTGTTTCCTATAGCTGAAAACCCCAGAAGATGATATCAGAATTTTATTTAATGAAAAAGAGAAAAATAATTATTTTCTGAGTTTAAAGTCCATATGCCATTGAGAAATAAGCAGAACTCCATGTTTCATTTAACATTTTTGGATTTTTGAGTAGTATAAAAAATTGTTTGTAGAATTTATACTGTCTGGCATTATGCAGCTTCAGGGAAATAAAAGTGTGAAGGGTAATCCTTGGAGTTCTATATTGAAAACATTCAAAGGGTTCATATTTGAAAACCTGTTAAGAAGATCTTAAAAAAAGGAAGTGAGGCCTAAACTCTTAGGCCTACATAAATTTTTGTATACGTTTGTGTGTACATATATGCATACGTATATATACATATGTGGGTTTGTAGACATGTATGCTTGTATAAAAAGATGTGTATATGTGTATAAATATCTGCTGGCCCTCAAAACCCTAATTTTCTAAAGAGAAATAATCAGAAAAATGCTTAGAAAGAAATTTTGTTTCCTTACTTGCAATAGACTGAGATGTCTAAACAGCAATTCTGCTATCAACCAAACAAGGAACTTACCAGCATTTGTATGTTAATTGGAGTACATAAGCATTCTGATTATTTGTGTAATCAATGCTACTTCTGCAGTGCTTGCCAAATATATAGATTGAGTGTGGTATAGCTGAGGATTTAGTAATACAACTTCAGATATTTTGTGAGGAGAAAACATATTTCAGAGTGTGAAGTTTGAGAAAAAATGAATTAACAGAATCTAAGTATCAAACAATAAATTTCATTGAGAGCAGTATTTAACTTTTTTTTTTTACTAAATAAAAAAATGCAGGCATTATAGTATTCATTGTGAAACCAGTGTAGAATCCAGAAACGCTGTAGTGAATTACTGTGACTTGTAGCATTTTAAATCAAAATGATCTGTAAGTGAAATGCCATGATGTGAGGTCCTACCTTAAGGAGAAGGGAGCACCCAAGATTCATAAATACTCCAAATTGAAAGGAACGACAAAAGTCAGGGTCTGGAAAAACTCACAAAGTTTTAGTAGTAAATCACACACCTGGCATGGAACTTGGTATGTTAGTCCCTGACTTACTATGTAAGGATGTGGAAGTGGATTTTGGGTAAAGAGTTATGATGAAAAGAAAGAGAAAAAAAGAAATGAATGAAGGAGAGCAAGAGATCACCAGTCGTGGTTCCAGCACTGGTCCAGCTGATGGGATGTTCAGGGTCCTGGGGGGGCCACACGAGATTTCACCATGTTGGTGGTGGAAGCTTTCTGTTGAAAACCACCAAAATGGAGACCGATGTAAAGTAATGCTGCTCTTATGTGATGCATAAAACTCTCAGGAATCTGTCAATTTAAGATGTTGTTTAGGATAAGAATCAGTGAAAATAAAACAAAACTGCATAGAGATTGAAAGACTGTTGGAAATTTTTTTAGGAGCAGAAAGATGAATGTGCATGCCTCAGGGTAAAAGCTTTCTGCAACAGATGGGAATAAATGAGACATATCCCCAGTGTCTCTGTTTTTGTTATTGCCCCATGTGGTGCTTCTTGAACTTTTCTGCTTCGAATTATGAATTGACAGTGGTATTAAGTTGATCTGTCAGTGATATTTCAAGAGTTCTTAGATGAATAATTATCAGTTTTGATGAGCAAGAGTCGTAGCATCCTGCCTCAAGTAGGAACTGTAATTTTTCTTTCATCTCTAGTAAAATTAGACTTGTTTTTCACGTTAAGATAATTGTAGCTACATATGCTGTATGTTCTGAAGGCAGATACGTTATCAATCTGTTAATCTTAAATTTTAAATAATAAATAATAGCCTTTTCAAAAAATATTCAAAGGCGTATTTCCTCTCATCTTTCTTACGCTCTTGTATACTTCAGTACTATCATTTCAAAGCCTGTGCTGGTTCTAATGTGAGCACGTACAGGAAAGGTTATTGCTACATATTTCTTCTGTAAATGTTTGTATTATTCAGTGCCAGATTTGAGCTACTGAAACAGGACTATGGGTATTATTACAGCTATAGATTAGTTCCAGCTCCAAAGATTTTCAGATTCCAGAGTAAGAATTTGCTGTATAATAATATAAACCATTATTACTGCACTAGTTTCCATTGAAAGGACGTACTGTGATGTGTTAAAGGTCGATCTAGCTTGGTATTCTACCTTCAACAGAAGTTGCTTAGAGATGAGTAACAGTGCAAATGTACAGAAATGCTTTATACACACTCTGAGACTTCCTGCTTTGAAATTCAAGACTCCTTCAGATGGAGGTGGCACTCCTGTAATGCTGTACTAGATTTCCATTCTGTGAATTTAATTGTATTTTCAACCTTTGCAGAATTGTAGTATCACAATATTCTGAAGCAGTAAGTAAATTTAAAATCTCTATTCTGTATAAAATACTTTGTTTTGAGTTTGCTGCTTAATACTGTAACTGGGTTCTTCCTTTGCTGACAAATTCCTGTATTCCACTAAGCTATTTAACAACATCTAGTTCCTACTCTTGGTGTCAGGCCTACTTACACAGACTGCTGTCCTATCACCATTCAATTGCTACTCTTAGTGACAGTCTAATTTATTGATTTCTTATAAAGCCCTGTTTCATACCTTTAATCACAAAAGGCCATCAGTTTCGAGATTTTGGGTGAGTGTATTGGGTTTCTTTGAAAACTCTCATATAATAGTAGCCTATTTTGTGTATTTTTTTCCTCTGCTTTTCAGTAACTCAAAATTTGAAAAAATTGCTTGTGGCTATGTAAAAGAAGATTTATGATTGGTATCTCTTGTGCCTCCTTAGATATAAGGATTTTTCAAGTGATGGCAAGAATTTAAGTTTTTTATTATTTGTGAAAACAGCAGAACAAGCTTCACAAGTACTTTAAATAAAGATTTATTGCTGTTCTTACTTTATTTTATATAAAATAGCTCTTAAACTTAGTAGATTAAACTAAATCTGATCCTTTAAGTGTTTTAATCCTTGATATAAGACCAATTTTTTTCATTGTGCATGGTCTTATCCAGATAATTCCAGTACATCATACTTCTGCTTATCCAGATGATGGATCAGTTAATAAAAGTGAAACTTAAAAAACCCCACAGTAAATCCCAGAAATGGAGAATGAGACCAGAAACAATCGGCTTTATTCTCATGTAAAAAGACTAATCTGAATATACCTGTGGTGTTATTAAACAGGTATTTGCTTAGGCTGTTATACAAATCTCTGAAAAAGGAGATTTCACAATCCACTTAAGGCAATATCTGCCAGAATTTCCACTCATTTCCATTTGAAAGAGTTTCCTATTGTCTAACATAAACTGTACCAGGGGAAATTTTGGGTTAAGTC
This sequence comes from Gymnorhina tibicen, assembly GCA_013399875.1. NCBI lineage: Eukaryota > Metazoa > Chordata > Aves > Passeriformes > Artamidae > Gymnorhina > Gymnorhina tibicen. The sequence goes on from VXAZ01009822.1 coordinate 162,655, forward strand.
CATCCTTTCTCTTTTAAAATATGGTGTGTAATGAATATTTACTTTTCTAGTAACTTTATACATATTTGCAGATTGTTATCTTCTTCAGTTTCTCTCTCTCCCCCTTCTTGGCAAAACATTTCCATTCTTTCAGTCTTTCCATGTACTCAGCTCAGGGTTTTTTTGTTGTAAACGTTTTTAGTTGCTCCTTCTCTTAAAGTTTGGTGCCCATTGCTGGTTTTTATACCAGGTGAGACTTTACTAGAGCTGAACAGAAGCGAAAAGATCAGTCTACCTGCTTCAGATAGAACTCTTCTGTTACTGCATGCTAGCACAGTATTTGCTTTTTCTACCACAGTATTAGATGTACTGCTTTCTCCAGATTCTTTTCTGCAGAAATTCTCTCAAATTTTCCATCTAGCACTTGTGTAATGAATTATTCTTAATTAATTGTACTATGCTGCAAGCATCATTATTGGATTTCATCCCATTTGTTTCAGATCATTACTCCAGTTGTTCAAGAGCTTAAATTATAGTCCTTTCCTCATGAATACTTGCAACCAATTTTTCTTCCCAAAGCCAATTCTTTAAGCTGTTTTATATTATTTCCATATGGGAGTAAGATAATTTTGTGCAATTTTAAAAAATTACATATGAAAATATTGGAAAATACACAGTCTAGGATTTTTTTTTTGTGGACAGCTGATAGCAGTTAGGGTTAGTGTTTTTCAGTGAAGTTTGTGCTTCACTTTACAGGATCTATTTCCTAGAATATGTTTTTGTTGCTTCTCTGTGACAGAGACTGTAATCAAAGTCTTGCTGAAGTTAAAATGTGCAGTATTTTTCCTTGGTCCATCGTATACTTTACTTGTCAAAGAAATAAATAAAATTTGACCTAGAGGAGTTTATGGTGACTGTTGCTTGGCATTCTGCCAACAAATAAGTGTTTTGTTATTTTTTTTTATGTAGAATTATAGGTATTCCCTTGATTATCTCCATTTGGAAAATAGTTTTCATATTGCATAAAAAAAATCTTGAGGCTTCAAATCTAATCATAAATAAATATTTAATTTTGGGCTTTTTGGGGGTTTTTTTGTTTTTTTTTTGTGAAAAATGGATTATGGCAAAAAAAACCATTGCAAAACCTTGTAGACTTTCTATTGATTCATCAGGGTAAGAACATCAATTTTTAAAAAACTCAATGGATCTGGACTTATTTTAAAACAAAAAAAAAAGATGGTGAGTAATTTGAGTGCTGTGGCTCTCTACTTTGCCTCTTCTATGTAGAAATGCTTCATGAATGAAGCAAGCAGTGTGTCTTCAAGAGCTGGCTTAACCTGGCACAGAAAGATGTCACAAAGATGAGGACAACGCTGTTATGCTTGCTTGCCACATGCATGCAACATGATACCATTACAAGTTAAGAAAAAAACCAAAACTTAAATTAAAAATAAATACAGTCAAAAATTAAGTTGGTCCCAGATCACTTAATTGAGCAGGAATGTTACCTTCTTTAGTGCTGAGTTGAATCAACAAGTGAAACAGAACTACTCTCATTTTAGATCCCTTGCAGAGGCCTTTTGCAGTATATTTTTAGGTTTCCATAAGCATAGCAAATGTTTGAGTGCACTCGTAAGTGGCTGCATGTCCACTCCAAGCTTACCCTGCTTAATTATTTTCTTTTACAAAGTATTTTCACCTCTTGTCAGAGGTGAGACAGAGTACAAAACGCCCTGTGGGGGGTCAGGATCCTGGGTTTGTTGTAGAAGCAGCTCTTGCCCTGTTTGATAATTTCACGCATCCAGTTGCTTCCCACAGCACTCTGTTCACAAGGTCTCAAATTCCCTCTGTGCCGGGGAGGCCACTGGAACATCAGGGAAAAGCCATGTCAGTTCCTGCTGTGCTGCTGCTCAGAGACACCAACCTCACGTCCCTCCAAATTCCCTGGACATCCAGTGGCATTTGCCTCTATGCCTATGAAGATCTTTAGAATCTTCTCCCACTTCCAAAATCTTTCCTCCAATTATGAATTTTTTCACCTTCTTTCCAGTTCCCTGTTGTTTCTTCAAGACCACTGATTCTTTTTGGGATTGCTTCTTTTTTGCCTCTTCTTCTTTTCATAGCTCCAAGTCCCCAGTTTTCCCAATCGCATTAGTCGATATGCAGAGCACAGTTCATTATCAGCCCACCTGGGGCTTCTGTCTCACTCCTCTCCATTAATGGGAGATTTGGAATGTGCCATTTTAGTCCCGGTGTTACCAACATTTGCAGCCAGCCCTTTCGGGATGCAGCTAGCAAGTAGCAGGAATCGTTCTCAATTCAGAAGTGAAAGTTCAGACAATTTTCTCTCCCTCAGCCCCCACTCACACAGAGTTGTTTGCTACCTGTTAGCATTCATGTTTTAATCTATTTTTGGTCATGTTTTTATCCTGACATTGGCTGAAAATCTTTATCGTAAAGCTCCACTAGTAATTTTTTTTTTTTTTGCAAGAAATGCCACTACAAATGAAATTCAGTATATTTACATGCTTAGAGGTATCCTGAGTAATAATTCTGATTTCCATTGTTTATTTCTACTAAAATTGACTACTTCTATTTTAAAACTTAATTACTGTAGAGTGGTTAGCTGGCAGATGTTCTGCTAGATTTGATGTAATTAGGAAAAATACATTATGTTTTCTGACTAATTTATTCACAAGCCTTTGAGTTAAGTAGGTTGATTGATAGTAGAAGGATTAACTGAAAAACAACAAAAATACTTATAGAAGTATTTAATTAGCTAAGATGGGAAAATATTCCTCTTATTGGGTTTTTTCTTTATGCTCCCATTTACACAACTATAAAGTTCAACAAATGGTTTTTAAAAAATAGTCCTACCATGTTTCATTTCCACTGGCACGTTTATGTGGCTGCATGGCAAAACTGGATTGGGTGATCCAGATTAAACAGTAAATGAATTTTTTGCTCTTTCTTTTTAAGCCAGCTTTGTTCCCCAGCTACTTTTTTGGCACACAGAGAATTCTATCAGCATGAAAGCAAGGATTAGTGAGGACACAACAAAGTACAAAAGTGCTGTGTGTGGTGTCCCTGGACATTGCATGGGTTTGGAGCTTGATGATCTTTAATGTCCCTTCCAACCCAAACCATTCTGTGATTCTGTCATACAGGCACAACTGCTACTGCTTAAGCGTGCTCAAGTAATATTCCCGCCAGAAAACTAAAAGCAGCAAATAGTAAATTTAAAGTAAAATATAAAGTAGGATAAAAAATAAAGTTACTTTTTTTGATCAAAGCAAGTGGTTTAATGAGTTTCCCTAACCAGGCTCAGCAAATCAATCTAGATTACTAACCAGAAGAATAATTCAATATTGGACCAAATAAAGCAGCAGAAATAGTTAATCTTAAAAAGTTAAAAATAAAAATTCGAAAATGGTGATTTATTAAAAATACCAATGTTGTGTGCTGAGAGTGAGTCTGAACTCTATTAATAAAAAAAGAAGACAGTTTATTGATTTTTATAGGTCCCAACTATGATCAATAAAATGATGAATTTATGTTAGAAAGAGTGACTTTTTAGGGAGCAAGTAAGCTTTCAAAAATGTATTTTGCTATTTTTAAAGTATTTGTTTTTGCAGTGACTACATTAAATATTTTTTAAATAACTGCAAGCAGATTACCAATAAGATGGGATGAATTTAATGTCTCTTACTGTAGATATTTGTAAAATGGATGTCTGAATTTAGTTAAAATTAATACTGTTATAATTTAGATGTTGAGGTCTGTATTTTCTGTAATGTCTGCCTGTCATAGGTAACAGGAAGATGTTATATATCCAGTCAGACTCCATCTTTGGTGCCTTCCAGTGTGGAGTTTTCAAGAGTTGAAAGTTGAGTTTTCTGCTTGAAAAAGTGCATTCAGTTAAACAATAAGGAAAAAATACCTTTGACACAGTGAGATTAATGCATGTTTTAATTTTGATTCGAAAACTTAAAGAAAATGAAAAATTAATGCAAATACTTTTTTAAATGCTGTTGGTTGTTTTTTACTGAAAATATATTTAATGAATCTTTAGATTAATATTACATAAGTTGATTCACAACATGAACAGGACAAAATAAGGGATTATGGGCCAAGCCTAAACATCACCACACTGAAGCAGAGGCCGACTAAAATCATTACCAATATCATGGAGTTAATCTCAGATGGATCTACAGACCTTTGTTTCTGAACTTGTGCAGCATCTGCTCCTGTTGCTTCTTACTAAAGCTGTATGAATATGCTGAAGTATCTGCAAGTTGATGTGGAGTGATGGGCATTTAAGTTTTTCTGATGATGAGTCAACTGTAGTCTATGAATGTCTGTTCTTTTTCTGAATAATGACTGATAGATTTTGCTTAGGATCTGGTACAGGAGTTTGTTGTAGGCTGAACTAATTTTTTAAGTGTAATAGTGAAATTAAATCTGTATAATTTGTTCCACATCAGAAAGCTTGATCCCAGTCTATCTGAAAACCTTGCCAGTGGCTGAAACCCAAAGCATTTCCTAAATCTGGAAGCTTGCTTCTGAGACAGTAAAGTTGTGTAAATGCTGTGTTAATTATTTACAATGTGGATGCTTCAAATAAGAAATTATAAAGAAACTACGTTTAATTGCTTAATAATCAGTTTTACCTTAATAAAAATATTAGAAATATAAAAAATTAGCTAACCTTGTGAGGCATTGGGGTTTACAACACTTGTAGAAGTGGTGACTTGTGCTGCAACAATTAAGCTGTTAACTCTCATTTATATTGCATTTATGCCAAATAATTTAATATGACCTTAAAGAAAATCAGTAACCTTTTCCTTTTTGTGTCTTAAGCATTTCAACTTTAAAGGATTTATGCATATTTTCTTGAGTTTCAGTAGCCCTGTTAAATTTAGGACTATAAAAATAAAAAATTTACAAATTCAGGTTCCTAGTCTATGAGGTTGAGTTTAGATTATTTGCTTTCCATTCTGCTGTGATGAATACTCTTACATGCTGCAGCAGAGTGAATAGTAGTTACAATATTCTAGGTGAGATTTTTCATGTTTTCAGCAACAGCTCTGGAATAGAAATATGCTTGTGAAATTCTACATGTGAATGGATGTTTCCTTTTTCTCTTCTTTCCTCTACTCAGTGATTTCAAATAGTTGTCATATCTATCTAGAACAAAATATGCATCTTGGGGAGAAGAGAGTCTCATGAATCTTGCCTTGTGTTTCAATCAGGTGGAATACCATCCATGAGATGGATAGTGAATTTTGACCAAGATCTTCTAGATGGTCTGGTATTGGCAGCACAGATAGCATCTTACTGTCCGTATTTGGTAAGAAGGTTTTTTAATATTGTGCAAGTTTTATACAATTTATTAGTTTCAGTGAGTTTGTTCAGGCCTTACTTTCCTTTGCAGTACTGAGGAGTGCATTGAGTGCAGGCAGCTCGGGGTGCAGCTGTGGTGTGAGCTGCAGGTGGAGCTCTGGGTGGTGGGAGCCCGAGGAAAGAGACTTGGGACTGACCTGTTACATAGCAAAGGTTCTGGGGACCTGTGGCACAGCCGTGTGACCGGAGAGACATGGCAGGAACTGAGGATCCAGTAGGAAGACCCCAGACTTTCACACACTTAGACCAAGGGTGTGTTAAAGCCCAGGGTTTCCTTTGCACAGGGTCCCTCCTTAGAGGCACCAGCTCGAGGTGTTCTTCTGTTATTGCACCAAGACTAAATTATTTTAAGGATCCAGACACGGAGACTCTGCTGTGGGAAACCTGGGGTTGAGCCAGTAAGGAAACCACATTTGAGAGTGTGAGAGTGGGGTGTGTGGGGAGTCAAGCAGGGCATCCATCATTCACTGCAGCCTCTCACTTCAAGGGGCCTTCAGTCCCAGCTCAGGTGGCTGCCAGTGGCTCCTGGGTGGTTGGACAGGGAAGTTTCCTTAACAGCAGCTCTTGGCCTGTGTGATTTTTAAAAAGAAAAAAAAAACACCACCACCCCAACTTTTGGCAAGTCATGGGGGACTATTTCAGTATTAATTTTTTTTTTTACTGGGTTTATTCTTAACAGGGAATTTCAGTTAAAAATTTAGATCTCATTGATTGCTGAATGAGTGAAAATACAAAATCAGTAATTTTGCCTCGTGGAAGGTTGAGTTTGATTTCTCTGTCTTTTCTAGATTCCCACTCACTTCATAAAGATGTATACTGATCCAAGAACTCATGAACAGCTGCTGCACAACTGTTTGATACTTGTGAAGGCTCTGCATGCTGTGAATCTGGGAATAGACGTAAAGGTAGATAATTTTATACTAGCAGCTCTTATATACATTAATACTTTTATTTTCGCTTTTTGTATAGTAGTGTTGCACATCAAATTAAGATGAGATTGTAGTGAAACAGTTTTGTTTCATGATGTGCTACTGTATGATGGAAACCAAAATACTACTTCATATGAATAGACTTAATTAGAAGTAATTTCCATAATTCCTTGCTTTGTAGAATTGCACATGCACAAGTAGCTGAACATAAATTAATTCAGTTCAGATTTTAGCATCCTAAATCACACAGTGAAAACTCAAATGGAATTAATTATTAGTACTGGAAGGCAATTTAGAAAAATATTTTTAAGAACAAACATCATGCACTTAACCATAAAAAGAAGTGGTGGAAAAAATTATATGAATGTCTGGTGAGAGTTACATGCATCTAACCATGAAGGCCCATGAGAGTTCTGTCGCAGTTTGATGCACACAGAAGTCAGCAGCTTTGGATGCTGGTGAGAGTAGCACTCACTCGAAGCCATCAGCTTCTGGTGTCCTTTTTTGGGAAGGAATGCAGTGTTGTAGATAATTTCTTCCATCAAGGATCTACTTGGGATCTCTTTTATATGTTTAGTAAACATGCTTTACATCTCTGTGTTTTTTATTGACCTATGGCTCCAAATTTTCTCTATATGGTGACCTCACATGTGTTAGATATTATTCCTTTGTTCTTTTTGTTGTCCCCAAAACCAGTTTTCTCCTGCTTCTTCCTTAACTGTCCATTTGTGAGTTATTTATATCCCTGGGAGCATACTGGGCTGGCTGGAAGAGCAGAAGATTCATTAGACTAGACATGGTATTTGAAAGGGCATGAGGAAACTTTCCAAAGGAATTAATGGCATTAGGAATGAGAGGTAGAGCTTGTTCATGTGAACAAAGTAGTATAAAAGGAAGCTCAATTACAACTTTTTTCCCCTTTCCATTTGGTTGTGTTATGATTACAGGGAAAAATTAACCCTGCCATTTCCATTTGTATCAGCTACTGTCTTGCTGTCACCTCCTGATACAGATCACAGTTGGCAATGACTTTGCTATGACAGGCTAAACAAGGAAAATCTACCGCTTCCCGTAGTTGTGACTGACAGGAAGCAAAAAAGTAATCTGGGTATAACCCTCAGAACAAAGGCATATTCTGCCTCAGCTTTTATTAAGAAAAACAGGCAGTTCAGCACATGAAGGCAGAGGCTAGATGCCAGATATGAAAAGGGTGTTGAACACATTAGATATGGAAGCAGAATTCTAGGATATTCTCCTCAGTATACTTGTTTTAAGACTAAATTGTCTACAATAAATGGGAAAACCCACCTCTGTACAGACTAAAAATTTAAACAAAGCTACAATCAGTCAGTACTAGAAAAAGGAATAGATCTTGGATCTTCAAGGTCTGTATTTTAGTTCTAAGAGTACATTTTACATAGATTTATTGAAATTCATATATACTTTTCTAAGACTGTTGTAGAAACTTCTGAACCATGTGGTTCTTTAGTGATAAAAGTAGCAAAATACATGAATCCTTTTGCTGAACTCTCTTAATTTGGGAATTTTCTAATAGTCTCGTCTCTGAAATTTAACAGGCTAAAATGTTCCATTGGCTTCGGCAAAGTTCTTGACTCAGGCAGTCACTGCTTCTGAGCTCTCAGGACAGCTTTGCATTAATTAATTGCACAAGCTGAGACATGTGTTAGGTCTGGAGCAGCTGACATTTTCAATCTAAAAATCTAAGATTGTGTAGTAATAAAGAAGTTCAACTGTCTGGAAGCCTTTGGCTTCAGGTTTAAATGACACTTTTAATGGAGTTCAAGGCTTTAAAATCCTTTTAAGGATTAAGGTATAGATTTAAGATGGAATACTTTGGGCTGGAAATTCCTTGTTTCCACTTTCTACTCATGACTGACAATTAAATCCTGGAGTATTAGTGGTGTCTTTCTACGTGTTTTTTATTTGTGTTTGATATTTTTAAAATGTTTTGATTTGAAGAAGATCCAGGTGAAAGCCTGAAATAAAGTATTACAAGATAGGATGGCAGCGACATGGGAGGGAATGTGTGTGATAAAGATAAATTAGGGTAGAAGATGCAGTGATTTGGAATAGTCAGTAGAGAAAATTTGTTTCAGACTTTATTATTTATTTTTATTTATTTATAATTATTGCTATTGGTTGCTAACATATTTTTTAAAGCAAATAATATTTACTGACTGTGAATCTTCTGATGAATCTTGTTAAGAAATACATTAATTTTTTTTTTAGATTTAGTTCTTAGACTAGTAGATAAATGTCACAAATGGAGTTCTATGAATTAATCACAGGATAGAATAGTATTTTCTGAGGGAATAAATTCTGATCTAATTGGAAATGGGTAGGAAGAAGTAGGTGGCAATAGAAAGTTAGTCTTCAACAGATAATCTACTCTGGCATCTTTGCTATTTTAAATGAAAATGCAGGAAGAGTGAAAAGTAGAGGTGTAAAACCACAGCTATATTGGAATAATTGTTAACATTCAGTAGCCATTACTGAGATAAGTGAGTGGAAAAATCAGAATACTTTTCAGACTTCAGGTTTAAAGCTTTCAGCACAGAAGAAGCTTTTTTACTTTGCATAGTAAATTCGTCCTAAAGTTCAAATCTTCAACCAGTGGTGATGGAATTAAACAGAAATACAAGATGGGACATATGATTACATCAGTGCATGATGAGTATATGAAATTATTCTTAAGAATTACAAAGACAAACATTATCTAGGAAACCACAGAGAGCTGCAGGGAAGCTTCAGATCAGTGCCCAGTTATGTACTCGCTCCCTTGGAATGTTAGAGGAGGAGCTGTGTGAGAACTCCCGGCAGCGGGATGAGCTGCTTGGCTGGGCACAGGGCAGGAGAACTTTACCTTGAAAACTTTAAATAAACTTTAACTTGAAAATAAAACTTAACTCAGGTAGTTAAGATGATAAATATGTCTATACATCTCCCTACCAACACTAAAGACAAGTCCGGAAGAGCAAATGTTTTTTTCTCCTTTTTTCATACTCTGTGGCAAATAATTTTACCACTCTCCTCAGTGACTTACCAGAATTGCTGAGGACTAAAATTTGACACGTTTTGCAGCTGCCATGCAAATTAATTTCTGTAAATCAAATATTTAGGATGCAGGAATACTTGCTACCTTTTATAAAGCAATTTATAAAAGTATAAAAGTATACAAGTATCTGCAGTAGAAACAACTATATGGTTGTTATTTGGAAGGTGACATTGTCTTCATAAATAGTTGCAAAACTGTTTGTAGGAGTATTTGGGATGGTATTTTACATAAACCAAAATATTGTAATTTTTTTTTAATGATAGTAAAGACATATTTTTCCAGACAGTAAATTTTCCTTGCTTTTTCTATTATGCTGCATTTAGTAAAATTAGCATATATTTCTGCTGAACTTGGGGAAAAAAGTTGGGCTTAATTTTAATCCTGGGTTTATCACCAGAGCATGTCAGTGGTTTTCATTAATCAGGGTTTTTTTTGTGCGGTGACAAGCTATTCATATTAGCCATGAGAATAATAGAGTTATTACATGTTAGATTGAAAATATTTGTATAATAAGAGTTACCTTAACGTTTTTTTGTCCTTCTTCCAATATTTAGACTATACAGGCGAAATTTTAACTGAACACCTGGTTATTTTTTTTGTTTTCAATATTAGGCCACTGATATCTGTGATCCACACCCTGTCATGATGCTTATTTTGTGTGTCCACCTGTATGACAGTCTCCCTCACTACTTACCCAAGAACACTATAGTGTTTGCAGGCATTCTTCATACAACTGTGGTTAAACAGGTATTGATACCATTGAATTTAGATTTGTAGTAATGCAAAGGTTAAAACTCTGTTTGTATATATGTGTTTATATTATGTGTAAGCTACAACAAAGAATTAATAGGCTTCGTGTCTTTTGGCTAGTAAATATAGAAGATGAAAGTGTGCATTTTCTGTTTTTATTCTCTTCAGTCTTGGGATTTCACTTCTGCTACTGTTTTTTCCCTATGCTTGCAAGCACATGAAAAAATCTACAAACTTTACAAATCTGAGACCAAAGAGAGGAATAAGAGATTCACAGGCACAGGAGTGCAGTGTACACCACAAATAGAGTACTCTCAAAAATTAACATGGGATAGTCTGTGGGAAATCTACACTCCTTTGGAAGGAAAATTATCTACTCAGTTATTTGAAGTACTTTCTTATTTTGTGATATCTGTAGTTTGTATTTTGGAACTTATCTGCAGAACACACCTTTTATAGTCTAAAAAATGAGTAAAAATAGGCTGATCTTGTCGTTTTTGTTGTGATAGGTGCGCCTGAAAAACCCAAGCAATGTTACTTTGGCGTACAATGCCGTTCTTTTGGGAAGAGATGCTGCTGAGTTCTCTTTCCCTAAAGGAAGCACTGTTACCATTCCCCCTATGTAAGTAATGACATACTACTATTATTATTTGTAGCATTACAGAAATAGAAACCTACTAATTTAAGAGTGGTGGAACACTAGAAATGTGTTCAACTACAAAAAGGGCAAAATTAGTTGGTATAAGGGTCAGGCTTTTCTCCTTAACCTGGAACAAATCTAGAGTAGTATTTCAGTGGGACTCTTGCAGTTGAGCTCGATAGAGCTTTAAGAGCAATATATAAGCCTTCAGATCATTACAGGAGTCATCTGTCTCCTATGTGATTCACATTTTGTGCATCTATGCATTGTAGAAGCATGAGCAGGTAAATTTTTTTTCTTCTGAAATCTCAGATTTTGGTTCTTATTCTTAATTTAAGCATGAGTGGGAATTAAAGAGACCATGACACGGTAGTGTTACACTGCATCTTTTTACTCACCTCCTCCCTCCCCACTAAGATGGGTGTGGTGTAGTTATTTGTTCATCTTACATATCTGAGAGCCATCTAAGGTTTTGGGAGAGATTTAATTTTGGGAAAGCATTAGGATATAATTTCTGGTAGCAGAAATACTCATGGTATATCACCATCTCTTTGTTTTTGTTCACTAAGTACATTTTGCTCTTTCTATGCTATGCAGCTTTATGAATAAATACAGGAATTTCATTAATCCCTGTTTAACTAGTGAAGACAAGAGGGTTGTAGTGGTGATTCTGGCTGTCAGTTAACAGTTTTTAAGTTTATCTTCAAGATATTGATTTACAGATAAGATGGATTAGAGATTGTAAAAACGAAAAAGAAAAGGTCAACATTTGTATGTAAATAAACTGTGAAGGAGAAAAAAAGTTCAAATATGGTCAAATTCAAGAAGACTCAACATAAATACAGTGCTCTTTAAGGACCATCGATATGTCAGTATTAAGTTAAATGCCTATTATAAATATATGCGAAGGGAACAACAAATAATTGTATGGTTTCAGCAAGCTGTGAGGCTGATTTGATTCCATTTGCTTTGCAATTACTTCAAATAGGAGTTATCATATAAATGTAATCCTTGAAAATATCATGTGTTTCTATGAAAGGTCAATACCATGGCTGTTTTTCACTTCACCTTTAAAAAACACCCAAAACAAACACAAAGCAAAATCAAGACAGAAGAAAATGTGCACAACCTTGTTGCTGAGCTGCTTGGCATTATATATAGCAACAAATATTTGAAAAATTGCATAGAAATAAAAACCTGTGGAAATGCCAGTCATGCATGGTAACCTCTGCAGAGTTTATCATAATGTCATGATCACTAAATGAAAAATGGGTTCTTTGTAATGAGTAGCTTTTTAATATTCTGGTGCAAGTGTTTAAAAACTCCAAGAACTGAGGAGACTTGTGGAAGCCTTGCAGATTCTTTATGTTAGATTATAATGTTGTAGGTGGGTTTGGAAATTATAGTAATGTGAATAACATTCTCAGTGTAGCTGAATGTCATATGTTGCATATGGCATCATTAATTCTTGATCTGAGATTCCCGCTCTCTGGGGAACTGCACTGTACCATGCAGACTTGCAGTTCACAACAGGAATAGCATAAAACCCCAAGATTATAGAACAATTCCATAAGATGAATTTTCCCTCACTTTACACTGACCACAACACAGATTAACAGAGATAAAAACTAAGCAACTTTGTGGTTTTGGCACAGAAGGCAACAGTTCAAATCCAAATTCTCAGCTGTTGCATGAGTCAGAGGGCAAAGATCAGGCAGAAAGTTCTGTACACTGCAGTTGCCTGTCATTCTTATTTGTGACCAGAGCAGACTTCTTAAAACTTGATCCTTAAAGTGGCTTTGGGAGCGTATGTCTCACGCAGTTTGTTCCTCTGGGTGCTTGCATCACAGCGTGTTTTTTCCAGGACATTTTGAATGGTGAGGTGACCTAGGAGCCTCAGACTCTGAGGGGCTCGGCAGCTCTAAAGTGTCATAAATGGTGCTGTCTGGGGGCTCTGCAGCAGGGACTTGAAAGCTGTAAGGGCCACGTTCACAGAACTTCCAGGATTTCATCAATAATATTCGGAATTGACAATCTGAGACTTCCTACCTTCTTAAAACTAATCTCAAAATCAGAGAGACATTTTGAGAGCTTCAAAGTGAGAGCTTCAGGCACTAAAGTTTTCTTATTGTTCCTGCTTCATTGAAGGACTGATGCAAATAGTCTAAATTTGTACCTAGTCTAAACTCATTCTGTGTGGTCTTCTCCAGTTTTCTCATTAGAGAGAAGCTGTTGCTTGTACAAGAGAACTTTGTTTTTTCTGCCTCTTAGTTACTGGGCTTTACTAATTATTCTGAAGAGTTTTTTGAACAATTTCTTTCTCACTCTTCAAGGATAATTTGATTAAGACTATCTAGATCTGCCCCATAAAATGCATAACAGGATGTCTGACTTCTTAACCCAGAAAAACCTATTCAAATAGAGCAGCATAAATTGGATCAGTTATTAACTTAGGGTGATACTCTAATGAAAGAGAACTTCCTGTGCTAATGTGTGTGTGAAGAAAAATTAGGCTATGTGCTGATGTAAAACACAATAAGGATTCAGTATTGTTCTTTATCTATATAGTTCTTTTATTAGAATGTTTTAAGGTACTCTTAGGCAGAAGATTATGCTACAACAAAGTATTTCAGAAGAAACAAATTACTTTCTTTTCTAGGACCCTTCCCTTACAGAGACTCTGAAATGTGCTCCTGAAATTTCTGAGTAATTTGAGTCCCATTTTTGTGCCTTTTTTTTTTTTCTCCATAGGCATCAAGGCATTTTAAACGTGGAATTCACAATTCGTTTCCTGTACCCTGCTGAAGCAGTGCTGATACTCTTCTCAAATAAGGTTGCTAGAGTAGATGGTGCTACAATGGCATTCTCTCTGAAATCTGAAGTTAAGAATATTGAGCCTGGTGTAAGTTTATGTGTATGATTAATATTGTCACAAAAAATATTTTTATTCTGTACATGATATCAAACGAAAGGGAACTGAGATACAAATGAAAATGTGAGTTACCATCAACATTAGCCTTCGACTTGTGAATTTTCAGATTTCTGGTATTAGGCTATGTACATGCAGAAAAAAGCCTAGAGAAATATATAAGATTCCTAAGGACATAAATCACATTTGGATCCTGAATAAACTGTAAAAATTTGCATTGATTGCTCTGAAAATAAATTTGGAGCTCTTTCAGCATGTGAATGTTATTGGAAATTCTGTTATGGAGGTGTTGATGTGTTTCAGCCTAGTGATTTCAGATGTCACATGTAGATGGACCACAAACTTTTGTTAGATGTTTCTGAATTTATTTGTGCTTTTTAACCACAGGGATTCTGTAGTTGTCAGATATGTCCCAGTCAGGGCAGGTAGGCCCGTGTTTGTAATCCACATTCATCGAGCACATCTGGATAGACTTCTGAACTTAGATGGTGTTTATGTGATCCTCTCTTTTTTTTAGCCCCTCTGACTCTGTTAGAAAGGAAGGTTGGGGCAAGAGAAAAAATAGAGGACATGTAAAGATAAGAAGGAAAAAATGATGATAACTTGATTCTTGGCCTTTTTTTTTTATTCTCTTTTAGGGTATGATAAGGTACAAATCCCCATGTTATGAGCTGAAGAAATTTAACCTAAATGTTACTAATCCCTTCAAAACCGATGGCATATTCAGGTAGACAGTGCTGTAAAGACAAGTCTTTAATGATCATGCTGTTTTATCCACTTTTTTCCGTAATTTTCTTCTCCTTAGAACTGTAAAACCTGGAGGTTAAATAATAGGGATTTACATTCCCAAAATTGCTATAAGCACTATGAAGTGGAAGCTATCATAATGAATAAAGAAGATAAATAAGCCTTAATTGAAATCTGTCTCAGTGTAAGCAGTAAAGCTGGAGCTTTAATCAAACAGAGTTCGTGAACCTGGCTTGTATTTTTGTGTTTGGCTGAGGTCCAGCAGAATTACAAAGAGAAACAAGCCATGTTAATTAATAGTTGGTTATTTTTTCCCGAGTCTGCTTTATCCTGCTGTTTAAGTTATTAAGCATGCAAAAGAAAAAAAAAGCTTTTGCCTTGGGGCTTGCATCATTATCACTTAGTCTAATTTTTAATTTGTATTCATCATAGCTGCAACAACTGCAGAGTTATAAATGTTGCTTTCCTTAACACAAAGGAAATAGATTGTTGTAACCCTTTAAAATCTATTTATGTGATCTGACTCCATATTTTGTCTTTAGTCTGTAGAACTAAGCTTTGGTTCATCTCATTCATTTATTTGCAAGAACCATCCTTCATAATTTAAACTTTTTTTTCTGCAACATGAATATACATGTTGCAGAAGCTGCAAATTAAATTTCTCTTTCCCCCACAGAAAAGGACTGATATATACAAATAACAACAACAACAACAATAACAATCCTGTAACAGGACTGTTTCCACTGCTCCAGCAATGTCCTCTGGCACAAACCTCGTGTGTAGGAATCATATGAGTTTGATTAGCTTCTGTCTCTTTATTTTGAAGTCCTTGAGGTGGTCAGTGAGGCTGAATCAGTCCTGTGATTTGGATCACTCTCTTGGAAATTATCAACGAAGTGATGGTAGTTTTAGAAGTTTAGAATGTTTTATGTAATCAAGTTTTATATCATTCAAAAGCTACTTGACAACTATGTTACATCATTATCAATTTGGGCAACATTTGAACCAGTAATCTAAAGTTAAAATTCTCTGTATCATGCTTCCAGTGTTTTGAACAATCTAGTGTTTCATCAGAGGGTATATTGTTTACTTGCAAATAACACTAGGAAATGCTAGTTTGATAACAAGGGAGAAGACCTTTTACAGAAAAACTGGGGTTAAACCGCAACAAGTACTTTTAAAGTATCTTTAATTGAAAATAATAATAAGCTTCTTTACTGAGCCTGCATTTAAAAGTTCGAATAAATTGAGTTTCATGTTCATTCTGCAAGTTAAAAATGCAGTCATTATGTGTGCTTGTCATACTCCAGGGTAATTTTGCTGGAATCCACACAGTATTTAGTGCACCCAGAGAAAGTATGTCAAGCCAGACAAGTAAAGCAAGAGCAAAAGTTTAGGTAAGTTCCAGATAAAAATTGCTAATTATAATGTATTGGATCATACAATTCTATTAGTATTACCTGTTTGTGCATAGCTGTGTGCTACCTGTTGTAAAGAATTACAGTTTAGGACATGGAAATATCACAGAAGATGCCCAACCATTTCCTGAGCAGTGGAGGGCTCTCCTGGCCAGCTCTGCCTGGTTTTCATGCTGAGCATGATGTTCTGTGGTGTCCCTTTGGCCACTCCAGTTCAGCTATCCTGGCCATGCTCCCTCACGGCTTCCTGTGAATCTGCTCCCTGGCAGAGCATGGGAAGCTGGAAAGTCCTTGACTTAGAGTAAGCACTGCTCAGCAGCAACTAAAATATCAGTGTGTTATCAACATTATTCTCATCCTATTTTAAAACAGAGCACTGTGCCAGCTACTAAGGAAAAAAATGAATTCTACCCAGCTGAAACTAGGACAGTACTGCAAAAAAGTTATAAACAGATTTTAAAACATAGTTCTTCTTTAGTTATTCATTAATTCTTTGTTTAATAATCTAAATTATTTTTGACAATTTGGGTGATGTCATTTTTAAATCTCCTGTAAACATTCAAATTCTTGAAACATTTGTTCGAGGATTATTGGGAAATATCATAAACTACCTCATCAATACTGTAGGTTGAATTGTAATTATAGGGATGGTCCACAGCCATGTCATGAAATGCAGACTGTTTTACAAATTCCTTTTAAAAAAATTTCAGAAATAAAAAGGAAAAATTTAAAAACAGAAAACTAATGAACATTTCATTAGTAAGAAAAAATATACACATATTTTAACTGGAAATAGTTTTCTAAAGGCTAATTTATACTACACTTTCTGGTGAATTAAATAAGTGTATAATAATTGCTGATATAGAAAAGGATTTTTTAATCATCTTGCATATTTTGGCTTAATTTATCCCCAGACAATCACTCTAAATAGTGTAATTTTAGTCACCCATCCAGATCTCATTCTTACTGAAATTGATTTCAGGGCATGTTAAGTCTTTAGAAATTTTCAGCACTGATTTGCTACTTTATAGATGTTTCTGTCATCTGTGATAACATAAGCCTCTTAAATGCCCCTTTACAGAAGATTTTTTTCTTGAATGGAACAAACTTCTGAAATTTGTTTTAAAAAACTAGTGTATGTATATTTCATAATTGATCACTAAGAAGATTTTGCCCTCAATCATTTTTATTCTTTTGGTGAATCCAGAAAATGCTGTGTACAAATTGAGGGCCAATTACTCTAAGTGCTCTGTAAGCATAAAACTACCGTAAAATCAGTGCTTGCCCTTTGGGTGACTGTGTCTGTGAGACTGTTGTCAGGACCAAGGCATGCAAATGACAACTTAATCATCCCAGCACGACCAGCTGGGCTCAGAGCTTCTTCTGCGTCCTCATCCTGTGCCTCCAGATATGTCAGATCCACTTTAAACCTCACTGTAAGAAGCATTGCCTGGCAGGTGACCATTTTATCTCCCAGCTTTGCCCTCTGGCAGTGTCACAGGCACCCAAAGTGGTGTCATTTAGACCAGAGAGGAGACCAGTCTTAAGTCATTGTGGCATGGGCTCATCACAGTGTGACTGGAAAGGTCGCAGTCTGGAGCTAGAGCCCTGAGGAACTATGTCCTTGCTGGGACACAGCACTGTCTAAGCCCAAAAATCTAACAGTAGCCCGTGTCCTTCAGTGGCTGAAGGCAAGACCTCTTTATTCATGGAAAACTGGATGGTGTTTGGTGAGAAGCACAGTACTTTTTTTTTTTTTAATCCAGTTGACATAGTTTTTCTTTTAAGTATACTAGGCCAAGATTTTTTCAAGTTACCCACTTTTCTGTGCTTTTCCAAGCCCTTGACACTTCAGTTATTATCCTTGGTCTACATCTGTATGCCAGCGTGGTCTGCTCCCTGTGGGAGAAGGAAAACCAGGTGGAGAGAAGCACACCACATGGCCCAGAAGTTCTGTATAATGTAAAACTACCCATAGCTTTCAAGCATATTGGTATTTTTAGATTCTGTCCATTAGGAAAAAAAGTATCAAATGATGGTAAAAGTTCAAGGTTACATTTAATAGCTAACTTTTCCTTCATAGATTTCCTAGTGTAAAACTGGAAAGTGGTAAAGATATACCAGTGTTTCAGTAATAGTCCTGTCCTAAGACCATGACTAAGCAGATTGTCATATGCAGTACAGTGTCCATAAAGCTGGTTCATGATTGCACAGATTGATTTGCAAAACAAGCTGTGAATGTTGATAAATATTTTTACATTAAAAAAAAATCTAAACCAAAAAAAGGAAAAATGAATGAATGAATTTCAAATCAAGTTCTGCATTATGTGTAGCTTCTTACTGTTAAATTAATTACCTTTTTTTTTTAACTAGAGATAATATCAGGAATTCCAAAGAATTTCAATTTGCTGAATTTTATTTGTACACATTTTGTTTTAAGCTGTTTCACATGCCAAGGAAAGAATTATGTTATACAGAATACCTGTATTTACTTACTGGAAGAATAAATAAAAAATTAGGATCTAAAAATTGTATCCCTGTGTAATATGAAATGCAGCATTAATACTTGTTTTTTTCAGAAAATACAGTTTACAGATATGTTATCAGGAGTCATTACAATTCTGGTTAATATTTGATATAAAAGAAATCCATCTACTCTAAGCCTTACTACCTATTCTGGGCAGCTCCTGTTTTAGTTTCTATTCTACTCTTTGTTCTAAGATCACAAACTGTTCCACAGAGTGTGGAAACTAGTGAATATGTTAAATGTGAATTTTGTGTTCAAATGTTTCAGTATTTTCAATGCATTTCTAAGCAGTTTCTGGTATCCCTTCTCTCTAATAAGATATCTGCTTGCTAAACATCCTAAAGTTCATTGATTAAGTTGCTGCTCTGTGAATATAAGATTTCCTTATGGTGTCTGGCACTTTTTTTTTTCCCCTCAGTAATATATAAAATCTGGAGCTATAAGGGACTGAAAAGATCATCTAGTAAATTCTGTTCCAAATACATAAAGGAAAGTAATTTTCTTTTTCTGAGAATTTTTTGGATGGAAAACAGATTATTGGCTTGTTTGGAGCCTGAACTGAAGAGTGAAGGCACACCATTACATATGGATAGCTCATATGCCATGATGATGTATGCACACTCCCTGTGTTGACTGCAGAGATGATTTTCCTTTTAATCTGGATTTTTGGCACACCTGATGACATGGCAAACCCAGTGGCTTTGTGGTGTTATGTTGGAACAGGTATCTGACAACTCAGGTAGCAGGTACTAGGCTCTTACTGATGCAAATGTATGGAAGTGGATTGGAACTAGATATCTTTAAGGTCCCTTCCAATGCAAGCTATGATTTTAATTTGAACTGGTTAGAATAAACCACAGCAAGAATGAATTGGAAGTATTCACACCTCAACCAGGCAACGGAGAGGTGCCCTCTTTAACCCATCCTCACTTGTAACATACTCTTGAACTTTTTGTTCATTTAATGAACAGTAAAATAATCTTGCTTTGTTAGCAAAAAACCCAAAACCAAATGAGGGGCAGTTGGAGAAGTTGCTTGGTCCCTCTGTCTTTCTTATGAGATGCTCTTCTCTCCCCCTCCATCCCCAGCTCCCTCTGCCCTGGCCTTAAATATTGAAAGACCACAATAAGGTCTTCCTAAAGCCTTATTTTCTCCAGGATGTCTTCCTAGGAGAGGTGCTCCTGCAGTCTGACCATTTCTGTGGCCCTCCTCTGGTGCTTCTGTAGCAGGTTCATGTCTTTCTCATGCTGGGACCCCAGAGCTGGATGCAGCACTGCAGGTGGGGTCTCACCAGAGCAGAGCAGAGGGCCAGAGTCCCCTCCCTCACCTGCTGCCTGTGGGGCTTTGGATGCAGCCCAGGGCGCGTTTGGCTCTCTGGGCTGTGAGTGCACATTGCCAGCTCGTGTGTATTTTTCCATTTACCAGTATGCCACACAGGGCTGCTTTTGAGCCATTCATTCCACATTCTCTGCTGAGCCCAGGGATTTGCCTGACCTAGGTGCAGTGAACAGTCTGTGTAGACTTATTTTATGGCAGCTTTAAGCTCTTCTGCCTAATCTTTTTCCTTATTTCTCTGGGTATTGAAAGAGGATGTATTGAACCAGACTTTGATCATAACCAAGCTTCTTATACCTTCTGAACTTTATTCCTTTTGGTTTTGTTACTCAACAAGATGCTGTTTCTTTTTGTTATGGAAGAATGAGACACAATGTTCATGTCTTCCACAACACAGGTTTGTTTTCTTTTCCCATCGCTTACCTGCAAGTGCTTTGTTCATTGATGTAAGAAAAAAATTGATATTGAGAGAAGTCCAATACCGTGCTAAATCAGTCTAATGAGTTTCTCAGTTGTTCAGATCTGAAAATAGGACTTATTCAATGTATAATTCGCACCGGTGAAAAAATGTAATGAAATGTATTTTGTTGTACTATTCTTATTTCATACAGCTCTTGAGCTATTTGTTACTTTTACAGTGATTCTTCTGCTGTAGTCTCTGTTCTTGCAAGCATGAATTGACATTCTCATTCAAAGATAAAGTATTGAGAGAAATGATGTTTTATATAAAATTTGTATTTTTTTTAATGTGAGATACTTATTTGTAAAGTACAGAATAAATAGTATGTTGTATGCATATAACACAGAGATCATTTTCCTTTCTGAAAAATGGTCTTTAAGTATAGGTAATAAATCAAATCTCCAGGGTAACATATCCTGAGAATTTTGCAAGTCCATTTATTTAAGGTTGTGATTTTTTCTTACCCCAGCAAGATTAACTATTTATTTTGAGAGACCCAACATCAAACACTGTATGTAATAATTGTTTACTATATGCTGGTTCATCAGATTTCACTGCTGGGTGGAATGACTTTTATGTGTGGATATTATTAAATCTGAGTCTTGAGCTGAAACTTGCAGTATTTTTTGAGATATATTACAGTGTTTTTTTCAGCATTTTTGAGCTCTGTGCTTGTTGTAAATTAAGCAAAACTCTCCTTCCATAGATGTAACTGCACAATCTTAATACCTGTCAACAATGGTAGAAATTACTTGTGAAGACGGATAGAAAACTACATAAAGTCACATAAAGAAAATATGATGGTCAGGAGTACAGTTTGCTTTGGGGGGATGGGAGTTCAGAGGAGATTTTGTTCTAAGCTTGATTTTTCTGAGTATATCTGTTCTTTTCAAATACACTTGAAAAGCCGTATTGTAATGAACAGAGTTAAGGTGTTTAGGTTAGGAGTCATCCCTTTCTCCTTTAGACAAATCCTTGATTACATTAGGTTTCTTTTGAATGATTAACTGCAATGCTAGTTAATATAGGTCATTCCTGTAGCCACCTCAAGTGGATGAGGTGGTTTTTAACATTATTGGTAGGAAAATGGTTCCAAAATGTAGTGGTCTATTTTGGTGCGTTTTTTTTTGTGTTGAAAACTTTTGCTTTTCCAGTATTTATTCATAAAAAGGGGAACTAAGCTATCTATTGGTAACAAATGTATAGCTTTAGAATATTGCTTTATTTCTTTTCCTTTTAGTTCTGAAAATAACACATTAACTTCAAAAAATGCTGCACTGCCTGAAGATTCAAACAAAGACACTTCTTGTAAGTACCTCTATGCAATACCTCGTGTCTCACTACAGGAGAAATGAGATTATCTACAGAAGCAAGATTTTGACATCTAAGTATGTTCAATAAATATTAATTATGGGTATGCTCGTTAACTATTATTTATAGTTTTCATAAAATGTTGGCCTTAAATTGTGCATCACAGTCAAAAATTCAGCCTGGAGAAGAAAGGTTCTGGGGTGATCTTATTGTCACCTTCTGGTACCTGGAGGGACTACAAGAGACCTGGAGGGGGACTTTTTACAAGGGTATGTAGTGATAGAACAAGAGGTGATGTCTTTAAGCTGAAGGAAAGCAGGTTTAGGTTACATCTGAGGAAGAAATTCTTACTGTGAGGGTGGTGAGGCACTGGAACAGGTTACTCAGAGAAGTTGTGGCTGTCCCATCCCTGTTCTATCTATTTGGCCAGAGTCTGGCATAGTTTTCTTATGTGATGTCACTCATTTCTGCTGTTTTCACTTTCACATATATTCTTAAGTCTGCTGACCTGCCTAGAAACCCAGCCAGCAAAGCTTGAATGAAGGTCTGGTTCTGCAGTGTCAAAATGTGCTCAGCAGATGAAAAACACGCAGTGAGAAAGTCAGACTCTGGCAGATTCAGCCCTAAGATTCTTTCTCAGCATAATGTTTTTGTGAAAGCAATGCAAAAAAGCCTGTGTGGCAATATTTAGGCTTGGCTGTTGTAGAGGATTTAAGACATAGTTGCTGCTCTGAGAGTGAGATTCTTTGTTTAAACAGCAGTAAATTATACTTTTCCTTCTGACGTGAGTAGAACTTTTTTTAGAGGCTGTACCTCCTTAAGGAATTTTTAACAGTGAGAACTGTCTGTTTTCCCCAGTTTTGTTTCAGTGCACAGAATAAGAACACAGTTAATTAGCAAAATGCATTTAAATAATACAGCGTGCAATATTGCAGCACATCTACACAACTCTAACTGTAAATACTGTTACTGATTACAGGTGTGCCTTAAATGCTGATTGCTACAGGACGCTGTGTACAGTATCCTTATATTTAAACTCATGCAACTACTTTATTTTACAACCTGTGCTGTTGTATCTAAACATTCAAATTTATTTTAACAGCTGATCAATCTGGCCTCCTGCATGAGTTCTTCAGTCCAAAGGAAGAATTGTTCTTGAAAGGGAAAGGTTCTGCAACCTTAAATATTCACTTCCTTCCCTTTTATCAGGAAAAGCGTTACTGCGTTGTCATTCTGGCTAATGAAAAGGTAAGGATAGAATGTGTGTTCTGTGTTTATCATGTCAGGTGAGAATCAGGACGTTTGCCAATTATGAGTGAATAGGGTAAATGAGAGCAGTGCTGTGAAAAGGGACTTGGGGGTCCTGACCAAGGGCAGCTTGAACCTGATGCAGCAGTGCCCTGGCAGCCGGGAAGGCCAAGCATGTCCTGAGTGGCTTCAGCACAGCATCACCAGCCGGGCAAGGGAGGGGATTGTCTCACTCTGCTTTGCTCTGGGGCGGCCTCATGTCGAGTGCTGGGGGAAGTTTTGGGTGCCACAATATAAAAAAAGACCCTAAGCCA
Organism: Gymnorhina tibicen; assembly: GCA_013399875.1. Classification (NCBI taxonomy): domain Eukaryota; kingdom Metazoa; phylum Chordata; class Aves; order Passeriformes; family Artamidae; genus Gymnorhina; species Gymnorhina tibicen. The sequence goes on from VXAZ01009822.1 coordinate 185,721, forward strand.
TTAGAGAGCTTCCAGAGGAGGGCAGTGAGGATGGTGAAGGGTCTTGAGGGGAAGCCGTACGAGCAGCAGCTGAGGGCACTTGGTCTGTTCAGCCTGGAGAAGAGGAGACTGAGGGGAGACCTCACTGCAGTTACAACTTCCTGGTGAGGGGAAGAGGAGGGGCAGGCACTGATCTCTGCTCTGTGGTGACAGTGACAGGACCCGTGGGAACAGCCTGAGGTTGTGTCAGGGGAGGTTTAGGTTGGATCTTAGAAAAAGGTTCTTCCCCCAGAGGTTGGCTGGGCAATGGAACAGGCTCCCCAGGGCAGTGGTCACAGCACCAGCCTGACAGAGCTCAAAAAAGCATTTGGACAATGCTCTGAGGAACATGATGTGACTCTTGGGGATGGTCCTGGGCAGGGCCAAGAGTTGAACTTCAAGGATCCTAGTAGGTCCCTTCCAACTCAGCATATTCTATGATTCTGTGAAGATACAAATTAATTATGTGCATAATTTTAGGTAATGTTTTTGCATGCATGTGTAATTATAAATATGTGATCTATGTGCTAGTGTTTGGAAATGAAACCCTTTACCTTTTTTTTTTTCCATGAAAATATAGTATCTCTATAATTCATGGAGGACGAAGTAGCTTACAAAGTTGGTTGGAGATTTACATTAGATTACAGGCTTCAGCTAAGAAATTTAAACCAAAGTTTACTGTCCTTTTATCTCCTCATAATTAGAATTATATGAAATTCTGCAGGCAACTTTTCACTTTAAAATCACTAAATGATAAAAAGTAATACTGCAAGGAATGTTATTTTGGTGGCTTTTCTAGGCATCTGAGCTTCAGAAAAGAAAAGAAATTTAAATAATTTGTCTTGATGTGGGCACAAGAATAATGCATAGGCAGGGAATGGATAAAGACTTTACTGTTCTGTACTTCTCCATGTATTTATCACTGTATTTAGGGTATGCTGTCAAAGTAGAATAATAATTTTCCTTGCTGTCTCTTTTTAAATTCTTCTGTCAATCAGAGTTCCATTCAGAAAAGACTGTACATGAATACTCACTCCACAGCCTTTCAGTCTCTCTTGACTCATGACTGGGTTTTGCCATATATACTTAATTGAAATTCAATTAAATTACGAAGATCTGATTTTGATCAAACTTCAGAACTTAAAACCTTGCAATCCAGCTTTTTGATGTTCCTGTAATCCTTTTTCTCAGTAGTCAAAATCTTATTTTTGTGTCTTTAGTCCATCTTTTCACCTCTTTAACCTGTCTACTGTGTTTTGTCTCTGGCTGTCAATGTTTTTCAAAACCCTGTTGTTTTTCTAATCTTCTTTTATGTGTGGCTGATATCAAGGCTTGCATTCTGCTTGTTACTTTCATAACGTTGCCTCTGTGTTGCAGCTTTCCCTCTGTGCAATTACATGCCTCTGCCTTTCTCTCTGCCACGTTTTGATGATTTGTAACAATGCATCTAAAACTAAATGACTTTTTCTCCTGCACGTTCTCAGCTTCCATATTTTTCCCCTTCACAGAACATGGAATTTCTGCTAGTGTCTGGTGTTTTTATGGTTGATGGGATTTTTTATTGTTTAAACATGACTTTGGCTATGCCACCTGGCGAGCTTCATTTTTTTATCTTGTTCATAAAGGAAAATAAGACTAATACAATGATGCCCAAGCCTGTCTTTGTGACTCTGTCCAGTCTTTGAAAATACTGGCCATTTTAAAAAGAAAACAAACCATATGACTGGATGTCTTAAAGAGTGTACAGTTATCTTGATTTTCTTGAAAATTAGCAGAGAGAAAAGAGGGATTTTCTGTTGAAAGTACACTGAAATAGCGAGCTCACGCCTTACTGACACCAGGGAATCACCCACAGAGAGGATGTATTAATGTCCCTATGTCAGAGGTTATCAATCTTTGGGAATGGTTCAGCGGAAAATCAATCCAGTGGTCAGCATCATTCAAAGAGAGCAATTATTAGGGAAAAAATACACATCAACAGCAGTACATTCATAAAGGAATGTTGTGTCCATCAGTTTCATTCAATGAAATATCTAGATGCAGTCTCTAGACAAGGAAGAACCTGGCCTACTGGCTCTCTGGGAGCAAATCTGAGAAGAATCTCCTTTTACCTGCTAGGATTCTTTAAATCTCCTTTGCAATTGACAATTTACCTGTTTGATTTTCTATATTAGAAGCAGAAATACACACCCTGGCTGAGAAGAGTAGTTTCATGGAATATTCATAAGGAATAGAGCCTGAAAGCTAAATAATATAGTGAAGAGAAGGGAAACTGAGAAATGTTAAGGAAAGAGTGTTAATCTAAGAGATGTGGTCAGAGCTGTAGGACGGTCATACTTCAGGTGGAAAAGGAAAAGTACATTTCTGACAGCCCCAGTGTTGCCTTCAATGGTGATGTAGAAATGAATTTAGACACCTAGCTACTAGTCACTGTACTTAACAAAAATTTAGTTGACCTTTTCACAGTAGGGAGCATTAATGCCTCAGAGAAGCTGCTGTTAAGTCCTGTATGGTAACTTTTTCTGGAACACCTGGTCCTTCCAGCTTAGCTGAGTAGATGTGATGCATTTAAAGGCTACTCAAAGTGCAAAATTTGTGATATGCAGAACCTCAGGTTAGAAAAATTAGCTCCATCTACTTAATTGCATAATTTGTAAGGAATTGTATTAAATCTCCTAGGGGAAGATGAAACTGCAAGATAGCTAACATGATTTTAGAGCTGTACAGTAATGGCACAGGAATAAATTGACTTTCTTAAATATTGTGTATATGGCTGCAATATTTCAGTCATGCCATTATCTAACCGACAAAGAAGTGCAGCCGCGTGCTGTATGATGATCAAATGACTTTACACAATGAGGCGTCTTGTATCCTTCAAATATGGACTTGTGCTATGTATAAAATCTAATAAATCATTTAATTTAGCATTTCTGTGATTTCTTACTACATACCTTTCCTACCCTTTTTGACAAATAGACCAAAACAGTAATCAGAGTAGGTCTGCTCCTTCATTACACTCAGTGAAGAAAGAATTGAGAGTTAATTCACTAGGCTTGAATCTGATTAGGAATCCTATCCATCACTGCAGCAACTATATATCTGTAAGAACAGCAAGAGGATACACTGAATCAAGGTTTCTGGCTTCCTCAAGGATGTTCCTTATTTTGAAATAATCTTTATGTTAACTTTTCTAAGGTTTGAAATGGCAGCACAAGCCATTTATAACTTTTCTCAAGCATTTGTTTCAGTATTTCATTGTTCTTTACGAAAAACTGAAATGGAAATTTTTCGGATTTTTAACGTAGATCTTTTCATAGACGTTATTACATACTGTTAAACATAACTGGGTTGCTTTTTTAAGTATATCTGTTTCTGGGAGCTAATTTAAATGTGAACCCCATGGAATTTTTAATGATAATAATTTATTAAATCATGGTTTAAGAGTGCCAGTCCAGACTTTTACTAAATGTCTAGTATAAATTAACTGTTTATTGAGAGAGCACTTTGCTATCTGTTGCTCTTACTTACTGGCTTGCATGGGCAACTGCAAATTCCTAGTAGCTTTTCATTCTTTTGAAATATCAGTTAGCAATGGGATTGGATAAATAGTTCAACAGCTCCTTTATTAACTATTTTCATTAACAGTAAACCCTACACGATGTTGATGCTGCTCTGTTTGCAGCTGATGGAAAATGGAAGTATAAACCATTAAAACCATGGTCATACGAGCTAAATCTAAAAGTACAGTGAAATACCCATTCTATTCCAAAGCATCAGGAAAAAAGCTCAGCCGAAAGAAAACAGGATTTTCATTCTGTGGAGATCAAAACCCCAGAATTCTTCAAAGCAAAGAGGAAACTGGGGAAGTTTGTTCCTTCCCATAAGCATATTGATGTCAGCAAGGACAGGAAAAGTAACTGATAACAGAATGGCACCCTAGCAACCAGCACCTTCATAAAATTAGTTGCTTGTGCTGTGAGCTTGTTAAGGGCCCTTATGGAGCCAAATCACTGTGTCAAACAGGAATAATTCCTGTTTAAATTGGTTCCCAGGAGTGGCTATTTGTGTGTGGGAATCCAATTTTGCTGCAGGTTTCTTTAATCCTTCTCAAGGAAGATTTGTGTGAGCTCTTGAATCAAGGAAGGGGAGAAAATGCCATCAAATTGAACAGCTTTCCTTTTGCTGGCTCAGAAATATAATTGCAGTGTTTTCAGCTTTAACATAAATATCTGATGAAACTACAAATGAAGGCAAAGGAAAAAACAGGGTTTTCTTATGTTATTGAGCAGTATTAAAAGGAAAACATTGTATTGGTTGGCAGATGCACTAAATTATAGAACTAAATTATTTCTTTCATATCTGGAATGAAGAATAAAAGACACAATATGTGTTTTTAGGGCAGAGTTTTACGGAATATGGTTTAAGGAAATAAAGACAGACTGACTGTGCAAATTATATTAGTTGTTGTGGAGGCATTTAATTCTTTATCTTGCGATCAGTAGAAGCTACAATTGTCTGAAAAAAAAATTGTGGTAGACACAAAGAAGTTATCAAAGCAATGTTAGTATGTTACGTCTCCTGCCTAGTTCAGATAGATATGTGGTACCTAACTTAGATATCTTTTTTATTTTGAGCTGTTCTGATTGTGGAGTTTCTAATGTGGAGTACTCTCAGTGGGTTTTCTTTTCCTCAAAAATACTTTTTCTGTGTTTCATTTACACCTTATTTTTTTCATTCCATCTATAATTCAAAGTGTTATTTCTCTGTTAGTTAGTTTATCCTTTCCTCTGTGAAAAATGACTATCATCTTTGTTCTAGGTCATGTTTATATTTACTTTCAAGCTTCTGTAGGTTTTCCATTTTTTAAATGAAATAATTAAGATTTATTAACTTTATTGCTTTTTAAAGGAGAATTTGTACATGATGCTAACGTGCCTTGACTTCAGCTCTTTTTTGCTTTCTAGAGATATGTTTCTGGCTCAAAACTATTGTAAACATTTAAAAAAAAATTCTAAATGGTGAAGAGCAATGAAGGTTCCTCATGAGCATATTTAAATTAGAAGTAACTGTAGCACATAGTAAGAATTCACATTTTTTGCTGTATTTATGGGTCAGGGTACCCTTATTCAGTTAAATTGTATGAGGAGTTTGAAAGGATTCTGCTTTTTGAAATTTCTTGACTTTTCAGATTTAATATTATCAATTAAAGTTACTTTTTTATCACAGCATGGCTTGAAATAATAATTTTCTTCTATTTAGGCGTAGTTTTAAAAAACAGGTCTCCTGAATATGTGAATTATTGCACAGGTCAGATCTTCAGTGTTACTAGGATATCTTTGCTTTTACTTTTGATATTTTGCCTTCTGTTCTGCATGAGTTACTTTCTGAAGTGTGTGGATGTGTTTCCTTGTGTTGCAGATTGGAGACTTTGTATACCTGATTGAGGGAGTGGGTGATTTACCTTTGCCTTCAGAACTGCCTGCACTGGGTAGCCCAAATGTTTTGACTGCTACCAATACCTCAGAAGGTACAGTGAATAGAAGCGAGAAGAGTAAAATAGAGCAAATTTTTTTTTTGTAAATGTTCTTTTATTTCCATGCATTTTTCTTAAAATTAATTAAGTATATGTGGTAAAAAAAGTTGTTTGTAGTGAAGTATAAAAAATATATTATCATTTAAATATGCAATATTTCTTCTAATGTTTTCCAGTCCATTCTCTCCAGAGCATCAGCTGGTTGTCGGTGATCTTCATCTTTCTTGTATTGTTGTGAACGTAGTGTACATAAATACTTTTTCATGATTTTTCTTATTTTCTTCTTCTGAATACAGGTTGCTAGCCAGATGAACCAGGACAAGTCATCTTTATCTAGAATTTTTCTAGCTTTGAAACACATGAGTTTTGTGTGCAGTGATGTGATTTGACAGATATTCCAATGCTTTTGTCTTCAAACAGCCAGGGATAAACTTCTGTCAATCCTATTTCAGAAACAGTGTAGCTGTTACTTGAAATAATTTCTGTAGGTTTCTTTTAGAGGGGATCTAACATCTTCTAGAGGGGTAAAAGCATGGCTGTGTTGTGTAGGTAGCAGGAAGACTTTGGTAAACTTTTAATATTGTCATAATAGTAACACTAAAGTCTGGGATTTTTTTATTAGATAATTTATTAGCTATTTCTTAGCTCTATTAGCTAATTTTTGGGTTGGATTTCAGTCTGCTAATTTTTGCTTCCCTATTAAGTTTGAAAAATAAAGTATTATATGTAATAAATGGCATGTATTAGATTAATAGCATGGAACTATACATTGAAGGAATATTGTGTTCTGACTTTTCTTTGGCGATTAGAAATTTTAAATACTCTCTGCAGTTCCACCAGCAGCTGACAAATGTGGTGTGTGGGGTTTTTTTATTTTACTCTTTCTTTTGTTTGGATTTTTTAACAGATGCAAGCACAGTACAGCCAGTTTTATATTTGAAATGCGGACTTGATCAGACTCTGGAGGAAAATCTGAGGATTCCATTGATCAATGAGTCAAGAGAGAGGGCCCTGGCTCTTGCTGCACAGCAGCAGATGTCAGCTATTGAGTATGAAAGGAGATTGATGACTGGGACTCTGCAGAGCAGCAGTGTTCGAGTTGCAACTGCATTGATGGGGCTGTCCAGAGTAGAGGTGAGGAAAACACTTAATCTGGTGCTGCAATTAAATTTAGTTGTCCTTGGTTTGTAGGACTGAATTGTTTTTATGTTTCAGGAAATAGTGTGAAGTTATGTTTTTCTCACACATCTGATGAATATTAATCCCAATTCCCCTCAGACACTGCAGTATTTGACATGTTCATCCTGAAGCTACTTTGTCACCCCATGCTATTGAGAAGTGCTTCCTTTAAGAAAACTTGTCTGCAGTTAAGAAAACCACTAACATTTTACTTACTTAGCTTCTGAAAAATACCTGTTGATTAAAAAAGCTTTCATATTCTATGTAATAGGTATCTGTGTAAGTATCCTTCATTCTACATATTTTTGTAAGAAATGGGATTTTTTTTTTTCAAACCAGTAGACTGAGAATAAGTGGAGGAACAGGACAGATTTTTCTTGTCTTGCAATCAATGCAAAATAGTTTTGGAAAACCACAAGTTTTTTCTAATAAGACATAGCTCCCCTCTTATGCATTACTCCAACCTATACATATTTTCCCAAGATTTCAACATCTAGAAACAAAAAGTCCTCCCAAGGTAGTCCACTAAACAATCAGTTATTACTTGTGAATAAATTTGTAATAGTAATATTGCCATATAAACAAGACATTTTCTCATTAAGAGTTCAAGTATAGCCTTCTATGGATGATTGCCACACTCTGGGTTTTAATTTCCCTTGTGCCCTGATGGTACCTGGCCTCACACCAAATGCTGGGCAGCAGTGTTATTCCAGTTTTCCAGTTAGACATTTCCCCAAGTATGTTTCCCAGTGCTAAGAGGAAAAAAATGTTCCCTCATGATTTGATGTTGCTAAATTTATGCCTTTTGTTTGAAAAGTAATATAAAACAAATAAAATGAGGGAATGTTACATCATAACTTTAAGCTGTTGTGTATTTCTAGTGGGATGACAATTGTAATTGTGTCATCCAAACTCAAGTAGTTTCCTTTGGGATTATAGCTAATCCACTGCTGTGGTAACATTTTATTGACATTTCATAATTAAAGTCCCTCAATATAACAGTCACTAAGTAAATACTTGATGAAAAGTCCAGTTGCTCTGAAGCTGTAGATGGGATCAAGACAGAACATAATAGGAACACTCCTTGCACCACTAGACATGCTAAGATGCAATATGAATTCTAAAACCACATGTATCGGGAAAGAGTGGAGGATAATTAGCTTAATTATATTATAAAATACATGATGGTGGATAATAGCACTGAATAAATTATCATGTGAGGAATGAAAGTAATGTGCAGAAAGAAGTATTTTGTTCCATGTAGAGAAAGTCTTATACTTGCTTATAACAAATACAGGGGAGAAGTTCTGCTACTGGCATAGAAAAGTGTTTACACATTAAAAATATCTCAATATCCACTATACAGACTAAATTATGAAACATATTCCTAATAACTTTTTGTAATAAATTTTTGTCAACTATCTGTTTAAAAGTGACAGCATAGAAATTCTGGTGGCATTGACTGGAGAAACCTTTTTTGAGGGGGGTTGGTGTTCTGCAGTGAAAACTGGAGGTGAAGTATGCTTTTAGGTGATCTAAATTCTCCCATTTCCCCACCAGAAAAAAAGGCAAAAAAGAAAAAAAAGCCCATCTACAGCTCCTATGGTTCAGCGAATTATTTAGACTCACAAAATCCTTTGGGACACATGTTGTAGGTTAGAGATAAACCCAGAATCTTTGGAAATCTATTATTCTCTTTTGGATTTTTATTCCACCTTTCTACTTGCTTCCTGCAGGTATAATCATGTTAGACAATAGATGGACAGAAGGGAACATACCCTTACATTAGTACTACTTGGTCCAATTTTTACCTGTCAAATTGAAGACTAAATAAATAATCGCATGGTTTTCAGTCTCTCTAAACTGTAATTTTTTGTCATGTTTACTTAAGTCACATAGAAAACAGTAATAAAGGTAGGCTGTGTTTTTGGAGTCAAACTGGATATGTGTAATCAGTAACATAATTAGTGCTATAATTTTTTACTCGACCCACCTATACATATGGCTAAAAGTCCTAGTTACTTTTGTACTATTTGTTTACTGTTTCTTTTCCTTGCTGAAAGGAGCAAAGATCTATTTTGATTGTTTAAATGATTAGAATTAGTAAAACAAATAGCGACTTTTTTATCTTTTTCCCATAAAATTGTGTTACTTTCTTACCTCCTAAGTGTTTCTTTAATTCTTCCTAAAACATTTTCAGGTAGTAGTAAATATACTATGGGGTGGAACTCTCAGACAAGAGAGGTTAAGGTTGGGTCTGGAGTTATTGTGAATAATTAACAAAGGCTGTTTTGTGGATAATTTGTAATGATGAATGAGAGAAAGCTGAAAGTGGGAAGTTTAGGTGAACATAGATAACAAGGGAAGGAACAGGGTATTGGAAAAAAGATAGACTGTGGAAGAAGAACATGTTTAGACTGAAGTTGCTAATTGTGGTAAATATAGGAAAGTGAAGAAAAGAAAGAAATAAGAATAATGAGAAGTCATTCACTTGGGACTGTCAGGGGAAGGATGCTGCAGTCAGTGAAGTGAGATTCAAAATAAAGTCCCTCGTTTTAGACCCAGTTGCTAGGCACCTGACTTTTTCTTCATAGTCATAGATGCCAGTAATCTCTTTGTATAACTAGACATTATGATAGGAAAAGTCCTGTTCCACAAAAATCCCAGTGAGCTAAAGCTCTCACTTCCCACTGTGTCCAGATGTGCCCTCATTGTTAGGCTGTAAAAAAGTATTTACTTAGGTTCCATTTTGCTTCCTTTTGGACACACGTCCCATCTGAATATGGACACCACATTTACCATATTCCAGCTGTTAGGACATCATGCATTTCCTGTCTAAACTGGTTTCTGTGTGACTGAGAAACATGGAGTGTTTTTATCTTAGTGGTGTTGATGAGTTTTAGTTTTGATCAAGGCGAAATGAGCAGGGACCTTGTGCACTTGGGGCTGTGGCTTGTGCTGGTCGGCTGATGTGGCAAAGTCACATCCTACAGCTGTCCAGCTCGGATCTTCAAAGTTTGGGCTCTTCATAGGCCCCCAGGGATCAAGAAGGATTTTTTTGTATTCTTCTGTATGATTATGGAAATTTGTAAGCTCAGTGTAAAGAATTTGCTTTTTTTAAAAACTGATGCGGGCTTTTTTGAGGAAGAGTCATGGTGTCCTTGAGCAGAGAAGGTACTGGAAATAAAAAATTGAATCAGATACGTTTGAGTGGGAATGAACTTTTCACAAAAGGACCTGTGGTCAGGTTTCAATTTGCTGAATTTACAAGTGAGACCAATGTCTTTTATATTACATCACTTATCTTTTGATATGGGATTAAGGGAGATGGCAAAACAATTGATCACAGGGGTTCTGAGAGACTGAGATAATAAATTTCTTTATTCATGAGGAACAGTTTTAGAAGTTAATTTCTGGAAGGAGGAAATGGTGCTAAATTAGGATTTGAAGAACAGTAATATGCAAGGAAAGAGAGAGGTGCCTCAGCACGCTGTGACAGAATCTACCACCCTTCACACATAGAAAGTGCAGATGGTATATCTCAGAAAATACCTTGGAAAATCAAACAGTCCTTGAAAAATATCAAGTTTAATTCTGATGCTTTATATATCCTTCATTAATTTTTCAAAAAATTATCCTAAAAAAGTAATTAATCCTGGGAACTGAATGCAAATGCTATTCTTAGCTGGTAATAAGACTTCCACACTTGGAATATCATGAAACATCAGGCTAATGAAGTAGAAGTGCTTGGAATCTGTCTTTTTTGTAACAGAGTGGCCTTAGATTTGCATTGATCATGAGAGTTAAAAAATATTAACTTCTATTTAACTCTCACTGCCCAGAAAAATATTAAAAATTGGAGCAGTTGCAACATTTATCTGAATTTTGTTGACATTTTCTCTTGGAAATGTTAGCCTCTGAAGCAGCAGTGTTTAGTCTTGTGTATGTTTGCAGAATTTCCTTTTTCCACTAGGTCTCTCATTAAAAATGTTTTCATCCTTTACTTTTCTACAAGATGCCAGGAAATATTTGAAATGTTCATAGACTATGTAATACTAACCAACTGGGTTTTTTTCCTAACATATATTTAAAAATGAGATAATATGAACAAGGATCTCAAAATAAGTATTTCAGTGATTTTTAAAATCATAAGACATTTCTTGAAGATAATTATAATTTAAATGTGTTCAGTGCTCCAGGAAAGGTCTTCTTACAATTATTTTTTCAATTAAGATTTAACAAAGCTGTGTAATCATGTTGGATTTTTATTTCAGTGTTGGAAAATAATCTAGTTATGAAAATCAGGTGTATGTATAAATTTATATTTGATTATGCAGAAGATAATTCAGATTTAAACTGGTAAATATATGTATTTCTTTTGATTGGGAACTCCCCATTACAAGTGAGAATGAATTTTTTTTTCCCCACTGCAAAATCTTCTGGCATTTCATTCCTATCAGAGAGAAGTGGAACTTGCAATTAATATGGCAATTGAATTATTTGTACTTATTGATTTTTTTTATTCATTTTCTGTGTGTGTATGAGAGAGTAATGTCGGAGTCCAGTCTTGTATGACAGAAATTAGTAAATACCTCAGATTTTCAATTCACATAACAATTTTTCCCTTTTCTTCTGTAAATTATATTTGCACCATAAATGTTATGCAAATACAGTAATATGAGACCTATCCTAACAATTTGGTTTGATGTGAATGTGTTTAGTCAAATACATCTGTCCAGTTGCTCTTCATGGAACAAGAATTTTGAATAATTATCTGTTTCTATATTTATTGTGCCAACCCCCCTATATTAACAGCTAAATCTTAACAGGTTCCCGAAGTCCATCTGTACTTTGTGTTTAACATTATATTGATGCTTTGGATGGATAGATTAATGGTCAAAACAAAGTAATGTCAGAGGGTAGGTCTGCTGTCTAAAACTAGCAAGGGAATGTGAGATTTGTGTTAAAACAGGAAAAACAAAAAAGCAAACCAAAAAACTCCACCACCAACCCAAAGCAGAACCCAAGCCTAGTTGATTTAAACAATAATTGGCCCATGTGACACCTGACAGCGATCTTTAAGAATAATTGATTTTCCTTTTAAGTGGAGTTCTTGAATTCCCAAAATGGATTTGCATTCCTTGGCCCACTGAAATATGACCTGTGATACCTGCTGTCCCGGCAGTATTTTAAAGCAAGGGACTTTGGGAATCAACCAGTTTTCTTAGCAAAACAGGAATATTTCTGTATTTATCTCCGCCCTAGATTTGCTTCAAGATGGTTCACAACAGTTATTAATTCAAAGCTTTGTCTTTAAAAAAGACATTACTAGGTTTTAAATTTGTTCAACTTACAATTACTCTTGAGCATTGCAATTATAGTGTGTTATTGGATTGAAAATGGCAATTTTGAGCAAGTAGTGTATTAAATCATTGCAGTATTTTTGTAATGTTATCCTACAGGAGTCAAATTGAGTTCATTAAGAGGTTCAGATGCCTACATTGAGCTTGCCTTAATATACTGTGCTAATCCTTTACTAATATGTTTCATGTTGTTGATTAGCAATGCTTTTTACCAAGAGGAGGAGCTTACATGTCCCTAGAATTGATTCTAAATGCTCTAATTTCTAAAATATATTGTCAACATTGAAATATCATTTAACTCAGCTAATAGTTGTCCCTTGCCAAATAGCAAAATAATTTTTCTTCTTCATGCTTCTTATTGCTCAGAAACTTTATGAAGTAGGAAAAGAAACATCTTTCTACAACTGATACAAAATATTTTTCTTTTTATTTTTTTTTTTTTTTGTTTTTTTTTTTTTCCCTTTTCTTGCCTTTCCTGCGTATGCATAAAGGCTAGCAGAGTTTTTTTCTGGGTAGGATGTGGTTTTACTCTAAATTTAAAAATGCATTTTTCTTAAAACAAATGTTTCAGAATCATGATGTCTAAAAATATTTTACAAGACAGTTTTTATTTGGAAGGATCATTCAAAATTGCTATGTAAGTTGCTTAATTGACAATTCAGTTTTAGAATTAAGCCTATATAGTTTTGCATTTCTTAACCTGAAAATTTTATATGATTGTTCAGATTTATACATTATTGCTTCACTTGCAGAGACGTGCACTTCTGAAACCTCGTAAGCACCCCTCACAGCTGAAGTTCGTGGATTACAGTGTAGAAGTGAGCATGAAACAGTTCTTTGAAGTTCCTAAAAAGTTCTCTATTCCAGTGATAGCTTCAGCCAGAGTTAATTTGGATGCTTCATCAGCCAAATGCCCTACATCGCAGAAAACAGGTAATAGTCTTAAAGGTGATGAATTTGACTGTATTCTTTTGCTAAGATAATCTTTATTTTTAAGGTTTTCCTGAATAGATCCAGAAAATGATCTTTCTCTCCTTTCTGCTGTTAATCAACTTTGCCTTTCTTGTCACTACTGAAGTTCTAAATATTAGGTCAGTCCAATGCTTTCCACTTGCCATTGGTTTATTGGTTTTCTCAAAGGCACACAAACACAGGAGACTTGCTCTAAAAGACAAATTAATTTGGCCTGTTCATATGGCAGATCCTGAATTTGTGCTCCCTTCCCACTTCTCCCTTCCACTTCTCATCCAGCACTGATCTGTGTTCAAACTGTGCCACTCATATCACATCTCCTTGTTTGCCCTCCTCAGTTAGCTAGAGGGATATTTCAGCTAATGGTGTCCCTCATCAATGAACAGTTGTGCATTAGCTTTCAGAGTGATCTTGCCATCTTTGGTCACTCTCTTGTCTCTAATTTTTCCAGTATCTTAAATTTTATACTGAAATCTTATTGATTTTTAAAAATGCTTTATTTAAACCTATAAAGCACTCTAGTCTGCATTTCTTATAAAAAGCTCACAAACTTGAGCTGTTGAGAGAGCTGGAGTGTTTATTCTGGAGAAAAGGAGTCTCAGGGGGGAACTTCATTCAAATTTAGTAGAAACTTGATTATATACAGTCCATACCTAGTTTTGTTTCATTAGTTCTTTTCTTATTCAATAGAATCCTTCCGCATGTTTCTGCAGTTCACTTTTCCCAAGTGTCACTGGAATCAGTCATGTGCTTTCATGGTGTTTGTTTTGATGCTTGATGTATATCTTGTGGTTTATGTTTCTTTTCTGGAATAAAAAAAAAAGAATATATTTTTTTATGAGAAGTCTTTGTTACAAATACTGTAATTGAAATAGAATGTAACTGCTATAAAACACTTTAGGGTGTGCTTTTAGGAAGAGGGCAGCAATAGTTATGGCAGTATTAGAAGCAAGATTGGTGAGGGCCTACAGGACGAGCACTCAGTAGGAGTTGTAGAATAGATGTAACACTGGTAGAAAGCTGAAAGATTTCATGTGTGGCAGGATATTTAAATCCCAGTTTGAACTCTTGTTGTCAAGTTAAAAATAACATGTGTGAGTTTGTAATAATTAGTGTAGCGATGAACTAAAAAAAGTCAACGGCTTTGTTGAGTGTTGTTGGAGATCCTTTGGATTGCATTGTAGAAGATGAGAATAACAGTTGGGGGAAAGAGAACAAAATCTGCACACACAGATCTGATGTCCTAACAGGATCTCCACCATGATCTCATAACAAAGGTTGTTAACTGACCAGTCGGCAGATCACTGTTGCTTAGCAACTGCTCAAATTATTTTAAAAGTTGAAATGTGAATGAATATAGCTGAAAATGTTAGAATATTAATTGCATTGTATTCACTACAAAAATGTAGTGAATAAACTACATTATAGTAAGAGATGTAGTAAGTAAACCACATTACAGTAAAGAAGTAGTTACTTTAGTCCTAGTTCATGCTGCTTCTTTATTCATCAAAGGATATTAAACAAATACTTGAAAGAGGAGAGTAACCAATGTAAAGTCAGAAATTAGATCATACCGCAGTGTACACAATATTTTTGATATATATTTTTCTTTCTAGGATGGTTAATAGTTACATGAGGAAGTAGAAATGTCAAAATGATGCTTTTGTAGTGAATTCAGAGAGGTGGTGAGGTAAAGAACATCCAGAAAGGGAAGCTGAGCTAACCAGCTGATAGCATGAAAACAAAGATGTGTTCAGTATAAAGAGTGCCAGGTGATTCAGTGTATTTATTGTACTAATGAGGAAACACAGGAGGATTTACCGGCTCTTAGAAAACCTAATATTGTGACAAAGTCCCCAGCTGGTGTTCCTGTGGACAGAGGCAAATCACTGGTCTCATCTGAAAATGTTGACATCATTGTCTGAGAAAGCAGCAGTATTTTAGCCACGGTGGTAGCTTTCCTCAGGGTGGGAGTAGCTGGTTCTCTGAAAAGATAACATAGTGCTTAGATTTGTGAAGGAAAACAAAGGTGGAAGAAAGCTGACTAAAATCAATCTTTGGATCAGAATTTCTTAGATTGCAGTAGCAGGAAGTGTGCAACCAATATTTTAAGAACTCTGCCAACAGGGAATTAGAAGGTAAAATCAATTCCACTCAAAACATTTTCTTGTAAAACAGATCTTGTTAAATGACCTTATTACATTTTTGGCAGTATTACAGATGAAATAAATAAAAAGCATACAATACATTTGCCTTACTTCAAGTGTGATATCTTGATCAAAACCCATACTGCATACTTGCATAGATGTAAAGTAATTAATTTCCCTGATTGAAAACCTTTAGCAAATGTTGTTAATTCATTATTGGAGAGTCATCAGAAAGGGAGTCCTTAGGAACCAGTAGTTATTGCACAATGTTAAATACATTTCAGTAATTTGGAAGATTATACAAAGACTTTGTTGAGTCAGGAATGGCACAGATTTTGTGAAAGAAGTTAGCTGGAACTGTTAGATAGTTACAAACTCTGAATTTTAGTGCAACCAAACATATAATAGTATATGTGGAACAGCATCTGCATGCTAATCCATTTGGTATGTAAGGAGATTGTGTCACACACTGTGGTGGTTGTTCACCTTTGTCTCAAATAGGATTCCTAAGACCTTTGGTTTCCCTGTATCATCAGAAATAGCCTGGGAAATAATTCAGTCCTCGTATATAGCTCAGGAGAAAGGTAATTGGCAGTAGAACTTCAATGCTTTACAAACCAAAGAATGGTAGATTGAACATTTAGAAAGTCATGTTAGGCTTAATTGAAAAACGTTGCAACACTGAAATATGTTGCCTTTTTCTTTGGGGTGTGTTATGAAAGAATGAAAGGGATAAAATGTCAAGTGGAATTAAAATAATGGCTCCAGATTTTAGCAACAGAGAAGTAGCATCCAAAACCAGCTCTATGCTTCACCAAACGAACAAGTTCCTTCTAAAGGCGAAAACACAAGAAACTTTGAATAGAGAGGTTTTATGGCTCAGAGTTGTAACTTGAGTTGTAATTTTACTTGTCAGTGTCACTGGCTTTGGAATGCATATATATGTTTATAATCTCTATAATTATTTAAGATTTCCTGCCATGCAATCGTGTTTTACAAACTGTATCTGTATAAATGAGCAATCTCTTCCTGCCGGTAAGGACCATGTTTGGTAAGTCAGAGCTATTCTATTATCTCTGTTGGATAGATTTTATAAGCATTTTTTCTGCTGTATATATGCTGGTCCTGTCCAGCAGCACAACACCCACCATGGCTGGGAAAGAAGGAAATGGCTGTGGATTTTGGAGTAGGTGAAAACCAGTACAAAAGTCAGTTCTACTTGTCTTTTCAGCAATTAATGAAAGATCAGCTTTAACTAAGTTTTAACTAAGCAGAAAAACTTCCTAGGCAGTTTGGTTTATTTGAATAACATGGATTTTATGCTAAATAATGTTATTTAAAGATGAAATAACATAGGTAGAAAGGGTAGGAAGGGCTTTGTTTTGCAGTGATGTCTCCCAAAGTGTTTGAGAAATCTGCAAAGCAGCAGAGTACCTATCTCACAGTGTGAACTAAAGCTGTCAGCCTTACTTCCCACTCTGTGTTTTTCTGACATCAGCCCCCTTGTTCTTTCATCAAAGGATTTGTTGTAAAATTTTGAAAAACAAGGATCCTTGAATGCATAACTGAAAAAATACAGTGCAGGTGTTGAAAAGTGCTATTATTGTATTATGAAGGAGAACATAATACTGGAACAGCACATCCAGTTCTTGTTCCACACTTTAGATGGAAGGTTGCAAATGAGGAAGGGTTCAGCCAAGTTCTATAGTAATTTTCAAGGTCTTGAAAGACTGAATACCTTGACCTCTCCGTGCTCTCTGAGGGAAAGAGGTTCCTTTCAGGTTACCTGTAATTATTTAAAAAGGGAAAATATATCTGACTGTAAAGACTGTTAAGTGCTCTATGCAGAAAGCACAGCACTTTCTACATAAGACAGAGATTTGTAAAGAAACAATTTATGATACCTGTAAAATTATATGGATGAGAGGTTTATCAAATATGAACAAACTCAAGAGGAACAAAAATCTTTCTACCACTCAGTCTTTTAAAAAAGAAAGTGGAAGCTTTTCTAAGATACAGTTTTGCTCCAATTGTCAGGTTAGGGCTTAATATAAGAATTATTTGGTTAAATTCTAATGCTAAGACAAACATCCAATAATATGTGTTCTGGTACTAAGTAAGGATTTATCCCAGAATTAGGAAATTCTGGAATTTTCTGGAATAGGCTATGACTTTATATGTTGTAACATGACACTGACAATTGCTTTGAGTAATGGAAAGATAAAAGTTCCTGAGACACAGCACCTCAGAGAGCTGCCTGTGACAGTTCATCGATACTATAGCATCCCAGTACTTTGTAAGAAGGGCTTCCTGTTTATTTGGTTTTCTTTTTTTCAGACTGTTTTTTTGTTTGCAATCTGCTGCCTTGAAATGACTTTAGATTACCACTTGTACTATTAGCAGGAAACCTGATAGCAATACCCTTGGACTAGAAGTTTTCTAAAGAAAAGAAAATATATGGGAGTAAGTGATTGATAGCAATTGCTGTTCTAAACATTACAGCAACATGTCAGTACCAGCATATCATTACCTTATTTTATACCTTTAAATAATAACCAAATCCCAACAGCTCTGGTCATGAAATGATAAATACACAAATATATTCCATCAGTTATGACAGATTTGTGCAGTTCTATAAGGTAATGGTAGATTTTAATTTTCAAATGGATATGCACTTAAGCAAGTATGTCTTGATAAGCACTTACTGTATTTTATTGTCACGTGCATTACTGAACTTTTCTAAGGCAAGCATGCACTGGGAATGCTTTTTGTCATGCCATATGGTTTAGGTTTTTTCCTAGTTTATAAAAATAAACATGGAAAACCTAGGCATGAATATAAAATTAAAACCATTTTTTTTTGATGGCTAGGTTGAACTATTTCACATCAAAATTGTCCATAAATAAATAAAATCTCACCATTTATTTTCACTGAAAAAATGTTGTTCCACCTTGCTATCTAATTTAGATTCAGTATCAAATGCTAATATTAGAATTCTGTTGCCTCTTCTTACAGGATTTGACAATGTTGTCTCCCTGCTGTTATACTTGTAAAGAATATCCAAGAAGAGTTCACTTGTTTTTCTTTTTCCTTTCCTCCCCAGTGAATGATGAAAAATCTTTCTCTACAGAACTATCAGGAATTATTAGATACTTTCTACTTTCTCAATAATTGTTCCTACAGTTAATTTATTCAGGTTGTTCTGACTTTGTGTCTTCTGTTAAAGCAACTACTGGTTTACTTTTTTCTTTTTTGTTAAAAAAGAAAATTTCTTTCCTCAGAGAAATCTAGATTTCAAAGAGAAGGGAACTGCACCACAGAAATCTCTAGCTAGCTCTTTGTCTAGCTCTTAGCTCTAACTAGCTCCTAGCTAGTTCTTATTATATCACTATAAGCCTTCATTACTAATTTTGCATTAACTTACTATTATTGCAGTAAGTAATATCCAAGACTTGGTTTTGATTCTCTCTCCATGTAATTTTCCTTATGCGTTCAACTCTGTAATAGTTCAGAGCTCTCTTCCTTGTTTGTAGGAAATTTTATTTAGTCTTCCAGTCAGAAAGAATCAGTTTTAAAATTTTTTTGTAGATTTTGAGTGTATGTTTTAGAGCGACCTCAGCTCTGACTTTTCTTCTGGTTTTAGATCAAGTCTTCGGATTATTACTCTATTTTATCAGTGTAATTCCTTATCGTTTGGCTAATCCCTTTCAGCAGGGCCTTTTCATCAAATGGCTTAAGAAAACACCTTCATGTCATGGTTTTTAAGGCTGTATTAAGTAAACTTTTTACTCGGCATTGCCCATTGGTGTAGTGACTGCTTGTTTCTAAAGTGTCTGTGAATATTTTTCATAAATATTAGGGACAATGATTATTAAACAACAAACCCCCTACAACTGCTTTATTGTAGTGCCACACAGCTCCTCACTGGCTTCTGAATGATACACAAACATGGCTGCTGAGTACTCATAACAAGACATTGAAAAAAAAGTGTCTCCCATTTTCATTTTTAGATCAGTTGAGGAAAACCTGCTTTCATTCTTTTTTCTCAGTAGATCTTCCTTCTCTGGTTAAGTGTATTTAACTGTTTGTTTAGATGTATGAGGGTATACTGTATTTAAATGGAAAAAGGAATGAATAACCAGTTAGTAGGTTTTTTAGAAACTCTTCTACAAATCTGTTTCATTAAGATAAAGAAAAATCATTTGATGAAAGAAAATCATCAAATAAACATGCATAGTGATAGCAAAAATTTCAAAACTTATCAGCACTCAATAAGGGATATAAAAGAGTAGTTGCTTTTTCAAGACTTCTGATTCTAGTGATGTTCTAATTCACATGAACCTGTTTGAAAACCTGGTATATAAGCAGAAGTCAGAAGAGTCTGGGCTCTTCATTAAGGTTGCTTATTTAACCTTCTAGGAGTCCATACCTGCAGTCTTCAGGTTAATTTAACCAGTTGTTTGTGACACATGCAGAGTGTCAGAGGCTGAGATAAGTTCAGTGAGAAATTTAGCTTTGAACTACTGAATAGATAGAACCATCATTGCTGAACAAAAGCTAATATAGTGTGCAATTATTTGACTAACTGCTAAAGGCCCCTACTTTCCTACCTTCAGAAATTATGCCAACAGATTGTGGTGTGGAAGAGTAGCGCTTCTATTTTTACTCATTTCATCCACCCACAGTTTGTAATAAGGCTAAACAGTGATTAATAAGGGCCATTATTACTACCTTACAGAATATGTTTTTTCGTACATTTTAATGTCAAAACAGCTGTCATTACTTTTCTTTGAAAGGTAGTGTTTTTTGGCTAATGCAGTTAGAGGACTTTGAATTCAGGCAGATCTAAGATGATGAGTTATAAGATTTTTAAGACCCAGAAGACATGAACTGTGCTGGTTCCAGGCGGTGATCAGATTGTGTTTTGCAATAAGTAAATGGCACAAGATGCCAGGCAGTTGCCAGAGGACATGACCAGTGCCTATGTGCTGTAATTTAGTTTTCCAAGAATGCCTAGTAACATTGCACACCAAAACTTTCATTTTTGCAAATACCGCTGTTTTGACAACTGTCTCACAACAAAACCCACTATGATCGAGTGAATGTTTCCTGTAGGCATTTGTCAGACATAAATCTAGAAAATTGTCAGCTTATTTCACATGGAATGTTTCCCTTTCCCTGTCAAAGAATAAAAATCCTGTGTAGGGATAGAAACTAGCAAACCTCTGTATTGCTCTGCCTGACTTTTCACTGTTGAAGAAATGCTTGCAGCCCAATTCTTTCTGATGGATGCAGGCTCTGCTTCCTGCTACATGGGAATTAAATAAATGATGGCCATGGCTTACTGTTAACACTTTTGTCTCAGAAATTGTTAGGTATGCCAGGTGTGACCCCATGGATTATGTTCATTAAATCTTTGAATATATCCTTAATCTTCCTTGAATGTCTTATGAGACTGAGAGAAGAAAACATGCTAAGCTGAGTCACTTTTAAGCCCAGTTTACTTTATGGTATTTAAAATCAGCATGAAAAACATTTTGCAGGCAAAAAAGTCAATCTTCACCTATAGTTAGAAGACAAATGATTTCTGTATTTATTTCGATTTGGAGGAACCATGTATTACTGCAGAAGATACTTATGTTGAATAAACGTAACTAATTTACTTGCTTTCCTTTTCATTCATTGAAATTGAGCATAATATTTAAGTTATTCAACTGACTTACTCTAAAACGTATTTTTTAAAATGCATAAGAAACAATTTTTTTTTACCAAAGTAATACCATACTAAATATTATAATTATGGAATGTACTTTTCTATAGGAGGCATTTCTGTTTGAAAGTGTGCATTTCAAATATGGGCCCAACTGAGGGAAAAATAACCCTAGTTATTAGTAATTAAAATTTCCATTTAGTGCCAGAAAGTAAAGCTCATGTAGAAATATTTTGGATCTTTCAGTACACTGTATTATCTTTCTTCAAATACACATTTAAACATCTACTTTAACTTGAAAAGCAAGTATTTAAAATGTGTACTTTAAATTTGAAGTAAATATTTTGTTTCAACATCTTAAAATAATTTTTGTGGACGGGGACCATACTAATGAACTGAAGAATGGAAAAGAGTTTCATTCCTTGCATAACTGACAAACTCAGGTCACTTCTGTGGAAGATAGCCATGGGGATAATAATTCAATGCTAAAATAGGACAAAACAGTAATAATTTAAAAATTACCAGGCCATTAATCTTGTCTTTAAAAGAGAACAAACTAATTATTTCAGAGAGGGTTGAACCTGAGGTGCAATTTGTAATCTTTCTCATAGTCTAGTAATATTGAAAGATGAATAATGTCACTCTGTATGATTTGTCTCTTGAACTTGAGCTTTTTTTGTGGAAAACCTGAAGTAGTGATGACATAAGGCCACAAGAAAACTTCAGTTGGGTGTTCATTTTCAGAGAGGTGAGACCTGAACACATGAGGAGCACCTCTGGGTGGAAGAGAATGAGCAGCATTGCAAATGAAGACCGATTGCACTTTAAAAATTCAGTTGTTGTCACTGAAGATATCAGAATAGTTTGAATTCAGTTGTCACACATACCATCAGAAAATAAGCCAAATGAAGGAGAAAAGGGAAAATTCCACACGACTTTGTCAGGTGTTCCCCCTCAGAGGGAATTGCATTGTTTGGAGTTTTATCTGTAACGTTCTGCTGTGTCGTGATGTTGCCTCTGACTTTCCTTGTTATCTTTTTCCAGCTTTAGGCATTGGTTTCTAACCTTGGAGAACAGTGAAGAGAATCAGTCCTTGTTATATATAAAACTACAGTGAAGTTTTTTACAGCTGCAATCTTCATGTGGTTTTTCATGTTTCTTAGAAGCTCTTGGGAGTGGGGAACTCTTTATGGCCATCGCTGGAGTTCCTCACATACCTTCCTTTCTCCTTTGGAATGTGTCCTACAAGGGCTACTGAGGGGGTTAAAATATTGTGGAAGAGTGTGATCTTTTCTGTAAGAAGAAGAGAGGAGGAAGTGTTTGCAGCAGACTTGTTAGACCTGGCTCTGTGCAAAGATAGACAGCTTTTGTAGTGCTTCTTCCTTGCTCTAGAGGATACTGGGGGGAGTTTTTCCTGTGTGCTATGGATTGGGAAAATGGGACTTTGCATGAATCTGTTTCACCTGGACATCCCTGTTAATTTTGGAAACTCAGATTTTCAATCCAGTATTTGGCATAGAAAAAAGTCTAATGAGTTGTCATGAGAACTAGTATGTTTAACAGAATTTCAGTAATTATTGGGAATATTCAGCCAAATATACTGTACTACCACGGATGTCTCTGATGGTAGCTGTTGACAAAAGCTTGTATAGTTTTTAAAATATTCACAGAAATTCATACATGTTAAACTCTTCTACTCGATTTAAGAGCTCTTTTAAAATACATATTTCTGTGCACTACTAAAATCAATAGAAAATATTGTTTACATGCTTCAATATACCATTTTTTAGGAAACTAACTTATATGGTAACACTCCTAAAACTCCTTTCTTTTTTAGAAATTTTTGCATGTACTGCTGGGAAGACTCTCCTACAGTTTATTGGACACCTCTTCAGATTCAGCTTGTGAATTTGATGTTTCTGAAAAGCTTTAAAACATCACAATTTGTTTTTGTTTTTTTTTTAGGTGGAGGTGATACAGTTGAGTTTCCTATAAAATTCACTCCTAAGCATGCTGGTTGCTACCGCTGCCAGATTATTCTGAAGTCATCCTGTGATATTCGTGTCTATGAGATTGAATGTGTGGTGAATGCAGAAAAGGCTGATGGACAGCTTGAATTTCAAACTCCAGCTTACCAGACAGTGACTCAGGAAATTCCAATTGTAAGTTCACTCTACTACTGCTAACTAAATTAAGATTCAGGATTTTAAAAAACTGGATTTCAGATCAATACTGTTAAAATTTACAGTCCTGAAATGCAGAAATGCATGTAAATACAGACTTGAGTATTATTTCTCAAAGTCCATTTTTTATATAATATAAAGCCTGTTGGGAAAAATAATTTACTTCAAGTTAATTATTAGTTTGATGGGGTTAATCCTGATGTTTCTCTTCTGACAATTGTTAGTCTAATATTTAATAATGTTATCACAATGAAAGTGAAAAAAGTAGTTATTTATTCTAGGGAATAAATACACTATTTCTGAAGAAAAAAAAGGAGAGATGCTGAGGAATAAAATAGTAGAACAAGATTACATATAGTTAAAAAAATGTGGTAAACATAGTATATCATATATAGTTTTATCATGTTTATTTTGTATATTAAATCCTTGACATGTGAGAAGTAAGACCAGAGAGAGAAGATGGGTGCAATATCATCTCCCTCAGAAAATTATTGGTCAAATTTTAGAGAACTTCAAAATAAAACAAAAAAAGGACAAAAATTGTAAGGAAGGAACTTAAGCTGTGAGAGAAGGAATAAGGATTCTTTAAGAGATAAAACCAGTAAAATATTTCCTGAGATCTGAACTAGAGTTTGGTCTATGTACTTTTCATTGTAGAGCCACTAAAGAATACTAGTGAGTTAATTTACAGAGAAATTATTCTGAGATTTTGTAGTCAGAAGAGTGGGGGCAGATTCAAACAAGAAGACTGAATATCTGGGGAAAGACTGTACTGAATGCTCTGTCAAATATTGAGAGTAGACAAGGGACTAGTACATCAGAAAGAATAAAAGGAAATGAAAGGAAGCCATATTACAGTGCTATATCTTCTTGCACAGAAGTTTTAAGATATTAATAATTTATTTATTAAACACTGATTTTTTTTTTAATGTTACATTAGCCTAAAAACAACTGATACATAACAGAAAAGTAAGAGAATTTTCTACCTTGTTTAAACAGACAGCTTCTAAACAGATTTACTTTATTCTTCTGATGGATTTCTTTTTCACTTCAGAATGTTTCTAAGCATATGCTTTTAAATGTCATGCAGAGAGTTGTACTTTTATAAAGTCTTGCACACTTTCTTAGCACAGAAGTAAGAAATACCCCAAAAGGAGCATATACTCTGTGTGAGAGAGAGGGAATGCATATCTCTGTTAGTGTCTCTCTTTCAGTGAAATGCATATACATGATCACAAGATCTGCTTTAAATGTTACGCCCTAAAATTGCAAAATCAAAAATTGATGGACAAACACAAGTGAAATTGTTCCTGTTCTTTTACATCCCAAGGTTAATTTTGTAACTGTACATTATTTTTTTCACAAGGATTCTTTCGTGTTCAGTATACAAAATGTGTGTTACTCTTTTTAGGAGTTAGATACTTTACATTTCTATATACACTCATTCTAGTTGGAGCTTCTCCATCCATCAGAAATTTTTCCCATATTTTTATATTGTTAGCACTATTGTTTTGTCATGTAAATTTCTTAAAATATTCTATGGAAAAAGATATGCTCATTGTGGAATGGAAGATGGGGTTGTTCAATCTGCTAAAATTAGTTTCTTGAACCAAATATTTATCGTGCAAAGCACTTTTTACAGACACAAGCAAACTAACAGTCATAACGTGTGGTAGGTGGAACACTTTATAAATGGAGCAAATTAAATGGTCAGCTGGTTTGCTTAAAGCCAGGCAGTGGATCAGTCATAGAACCAGAATAAGAACCCAGCTGAATCTGAGATCTGTGATTAGTTTCTTTTGGAGTTTCCATAATTTTCTCAAGCATGAGATGAATGTAACTGTTCCATCTCTGCCTTTCAGACTCTCCAGGTATAGGTCCAATACAATTGTTATGTACCTTGGGTTGAACCACCTACAGTCCTGTGAGGAGATTCTGACTCCCTTAGCATTAATTGTGTTTAAATTAATTGATTTGACAGGCTTTGGATAAGATTTTGCATTAAGCAGAGATCCTGTAGGAATTAGATGATTAATTAATTAAAACTGTTAATGAACAAGTATAAAGGAGTGGAATTTAACAAATATTTTCTTTTAATTTTCTAATGTTTATGGTTGACCTTAATATCTTTCTTTAGAAGATACTTTTAGAAAAATTCATGCTGTGTTAGAAGGATTTGTTACAAAGGAATTTCAAAGTGACCATGTTTGTCAACTACATTTCTCCAGATGACAAGTTTTTGTGTTAGAGATTAAGAAGAAATATTTGTGCTACATATTGATGTAAACATCACTACTGTGGATAAAGGAAACATCTGATACCAACTGTACTAGAAATCACTGAAAAGAAAACAACTTAAGCACCCAAAGTTTCACTGTCCTCTAGAACCTAGACCAATCCTGATTATGTTTTTCCTTTATCCCAACTTTTAAAATGTTAGATTAGCAGAGAGTGATGACCTGCCAATTTTAAAGCTGCCCAGGCTGCAAAAGGATAAAGTTTTTCCTGATATTGTGGAGAAGAAAAAGCATGATAATAAAAATAAACTTTTTTTTTGTATTTTTTTCCCCTTTCATTTTATCCTTGGCATGAAGACATCAGTCAATTACTTTTTCGTTTTGTGTTTTCTACCAGAGATGATGTAATTGTTATTGCAGAATTGGAGACATGGTGATTGAAGTTTTTTGTAAAACTGAGGCACTACACAAGCCTCAACATTCGAAGCAGGCATATGTGCTCAACTACCGTGGAATTTATCTCTTAACAACTAACACTGAAGCGTTAATCATACATATTAATCAAACCTTAGATCTATGATACTGCAGGTGTGGGTAACTCTGGGGTAGATCTGATGACCACAGATTCTCTGTTTCTGAGACTTTCATAGAAAAAAGCAAAGACTGAAGTATCATCTCTATTCCCTCGAATCCGTTCTTTTTCTCTGATGTTTATATACAATTTTCCATTATAGGTCAAAAGACTACTTCATCTTTTCACAGATCAGATGAGATTAATCTCGATTTGACAAAGCATGAATTAGCTCATGAGTGACAGTTTATTTACTCTTTCAGATGACAGTTAATTTTTTTTTTTTTTGGTCAGATTGGATGTTTGGTCATCTGGTTCTTTCAAATAGTAGGAGGCTGAATAGCATTATTTTAGTTTTACCATTTTTAGGCAGCCCCTAAGCGTCTATTATGAAATATCTCACTTTTTACTGTAATCAAGCAGTCTTGTGATACATCTGGATGCAAGATAAACATGTTCCTTGAATAGGCTCAGGGTCCTATTGCTCAGGACAGTCATTCTTTAAAGTAGTTTAGTCTCTTGAAAGACCAGATTCTGAGAACACAGGAATGTAAATTCTCCTTTGGCGATGGAGTTCTCAGTTTACAAGACTGATCCTGTAACACTGTCAGTGGCCAAATGAGGCAATATATGCCAGCATACCACATCAGCACTTCAAAGGGGTACACTAAGATTTTCTACAGATGGAATAGGAACAGAGTTTTGGCAAGCATTAAACAACACCATAAAAATACTTGTAAATCTTTATAATGATATTTACAAATTCCATCTTGACCATTAGCTAGATCATGCTCATGTTCTTCTAATGAGTATTCCTGCTGACAGTATTGCTACTGAAAGTAGGGGTTCTGTACATCTGACTGCCAGGAATAACAGATTTATTATTAGCTTAATTTGTTTTTAAAATACACTGCTTTCATTCTCCCCAAAGCCACTCCGAGCCAGTACTTGGAGCAAATGAGTACTGTGCTCTGATGTGATGATAGCTGCAAGTGAAAGCTGAAATGCACATTAAAAAATTGAAATGCATAATCTAATTGACATCTTTGATTTTATTTCAGAGTAACATGTCCAGCCAGGACTGGAGGTTTGAAGCCATTTTGGAAGGACAATGTTTTTATGGCCCTCCCGTAATAAATGTGTGTGTAGGTGAAACAGCTCAGTATCCTCTCACGTTCAAGCCGGTGGCTGAGTGTGTAATAATGGTAAGAGAGAAATTACTTTCAACATTTAAAAAGGATGCTTGTACCAATAAAATTATCACCAGTATCCAAATTATGGAAGTATGTAGACAGTTGCTAATATTAAAGCATCTGCTTGAGAGAAAGAAGTGGTAAGATTTCTTACTATCTCAAGTGAAAACCCAAATGAACTAACTTTGTAAACCTTAAGATTAGGTATGATAGATTTCCCCACTACATATTCTCATGTCTTCTTTATTTAATTTTCTGTTAAGTCCTTCAATTCTATTTGTTTCTGCTAAGTCCTTCAATCCTACAGTTATTCTGTAAAAATTTTGAACTTTTATCACAAAAATATAGATTGTTATTGTGAATTTAAATACTTAAATTGTATTTTGTTACCTAAGTAATTAAGTACTAACATGAGTATTTCTCATTGCATGCCGACATCACAAATTAATTTATGAGTACTTTATTTAGTAAAATAATTTCTGTTGCCAGTTAAGCCACATTTTCACAGCTGCTTTTGCCACCAGAGTAATCACTATTCCAAATGCTAAAATGAAGAGCAGAGCAAAGGCTATTTCACCTTCAGCAAGAAGTTGTATTTGTAATTTTGTCTCTGTCCCAGCTGAGAGATTCTGACTGCAAGTTGCTGTTGAAATATATGAACTGCCAAAGACAAAAAGAAAAAATGTTCTTTGAAACATAAGTAACCCTTCTGCATGTGTTACCAACCAAATATAATGCAGTTTTAAACTGAATCACAAAATCATCCGGGTTGGAAGAAACCTCCAAGGTTATCTAATCCAGCTGTCAACCCATCACCATAGTCACCCCTACATCATATCCCAAGTGCCACATCCAGATACCTCTGGAGATGGTGACCTCCACCACCTTCCTCGGGAAATTTTTCCAGTGTCTAGCCACTCTTTCAGTAAAAACGTCTTTCTGATATCTAATCTGAACCTCCCCTGGCACAACTTAAGACCACTTTTTTTCAACCTTTCACTTGAAACATAGAGAAGAGATCCATCCCCAGCTCACTACAACCTCCTCTCAGGTATTTGTAGAGAGCAATGTGGTTCCTTTGAGTCTCCCTTTCTCCAGGCTCAACACAGTGCTCATAAGGCAGGTGAAGGACAGGTGGAAACACTCAATGAGCAAAGTTAAATATTATATGAGACACAAGGAGGCATGAGAAGATATGTTCTTGGATGTTTATTTTTCAAGAAGAAACCAAGAAGTATAAAACCTAGAAATGTGAAAAATTTTTAATGTTGAATTTAATAATTTAGAAAAGTTTAAAATAAAAGATTTTGTTTCTCTGGTTTTCTTTTCTGTTTAGCAATGTATTTTACTTAAGAACTAGAAAATTCAATAGGAGCACTTTCTTGTAAGCTTGCTTTTTGCTTTGGCAGCTAAAGGGGACTTGTACAGTAATGAAACCTTTTTCTTCTCCTTTCTTTGTCATAGGGAAGGCTTATTCTGAGAAATCTTACAGCTGGAATTCAGAATGTCTTTACTCTTAAGGGAATAGGGAAGAAACCTCTGCCTCAGGATTGTATTGTGGTAGAGTGCGAAGTGGGAAAGGTCACTCATAAAATCTTATGGGTGCACAATTATACCAAGAAGACATTAAAATACAAGGTAATTTTTTTGCTATAATATGACAAATATTTTTTCTGTCCAAGGACCTATACATTATGTATTACAGTAGCAGCAATTACTGTAATTGCAGGTACACTAATAAAATTCATGTATCCATCAGAAAATTTTCTATAGTTTATAGTATATGGATATGTTTATAGTCAGGAAATCTGTGTGATAATGTGTGATTTTACTCTATGTTTCAATGAAAAAAGGAGATTTCTTTGTGTTTTAGTCTGGTTTCCAAGGGGACAACACTTCTGCAATTGTTCTCTGTTCATTTGCTGATCTTTCCTCCTCCAGTGATTTGAAACCAGTGGCCAGCTCCAACAGTTCTTAAATCAGAGAACGGGCCTGAGAATTACTGGGTTCCTAAAATCTTCATAAAATATTGAATATCACATGAAAAGGACAAAAAATATTATCCTGCTAAGGGAAGGATTGCAGCATGAGCTCACTATACATGAATTTCTCATGGCCCAGTGGCCTGGCCCATTATCCCAATTACTGTCTATTGCCCAGCTGTTGTTTCAGCAATTTTGGAGGAAGTTGGCAATACTTTGTGTGTTTGCTGATAGAAGAGAAAATTCAGAGGTAAACATTGGAGTTGTTGAAAGGCAATGGGTCACTGGGGAGGTTAATACAAATTCTTAGGAAATACAGTTTTGTTAATTTCCTTGCTCAAGAACATATTTTTACTATTAAATATAATAATTATTTTTCATATTTTCCATTAACTATATTTTATAACTGTATTTACACAAACACATTTTCCTATTTAAAAACACTGTTGTAGTACTGAAATATCATAATTTTTCTGCTATTTATCTTGTTTGTATGTCTAATTTGAAAGTGATAAAAGTATTTCAGCAGCATTCCTCAGCTTCTGTACCTATATTTTGGATCCCATGTCCTATACCAGCAGAGGCACAGAGGTACATTAGGGCAACGAAGATGAAATTCTGCTTTTCTTCTCATCTGCAAAGGAGTCCTTAAGTAGGAACATCTTTGACCTTGCTTAAGAAAATCCGTATTTGTGACTCTATCATGGCATTTAAATCTAGAGTAGATAACATCCAGATATTGTGACCATACAGTGTTTGCCAGGAGGGCTCAATCTATTGAGGCAATGCAGGAGAGTGTGAGCTAAAAATTGTGAGAATATGTAAATATATATATTTAATTTTTTCTTTTGGTGAAGGATTGAAAATGGGACAATGTACATCCTAGAAGATAAAATCTGACTAGTTGACTAGTGTGGACTTGCAAACTGAGTGATTTTTGTTCTCTGCCTTGGTGCCAGTAGCTCCAAATGGTGCTTTATTCAAATTGGAAGGTGATGGTAATGAGTGATTTGATCTTATGATATAAAGACAGATCATGTATATACCAGCAGCAGTGTTCTATTAAGTAATGATAATTCATGGCAATGTGAAAATCTTTCCTTGGATGTCTTCTTGCTAGTCTCCAGTTTTCCAGGTTTTCACTTTTATGGGTCAATCTACATTTAGTAAACTTTGTATATCACAGAAAGGTCCAGGTTCATATTCCTATTTTTTGACTCATTATCATCCCCCAAAACAAAGTAAGAAGTGTATTTTTTTGGCATCACCAGCTTTGACATTTTTCTTTTCAACAGTCTTAGTTTTTTAGATGTGAATGCATTTGCATTTCTAATATATTTGTACTTTCATCTCTGGAAGAAGTGAATGTTTTTGGCAACAGAACTATTTTTTCTGCTTTTCCATTTTGTGTGAACTCAATTTTTTTTTTTTTGCCAATGTAAGTGAAATAACAACAGAAATAACAAACTCTAAAATGAATATATTAAAATTATTCATTGTATGTCTTTTTCAGAAATTTTGCATTAAATGAATTTATGACAGTTGTAACTGTTCCAGGGTGAGCTGGGTCTGACTGAACTTTGACCTCCTTGATGGTGTTCTCTGGGCCTTGAAATCTGGTTTTGGTTGGTTTTGTGATGTGGGGGTTTTTTGTGCTCTTTTTATCTCTCTGAAATATATATCACTTTATATCAGTGAAATACTGCTTGACAGTCCAACTGTGTGTGCTCTTTTTGCTCTGGGACTTTTGGGAGAGAAATAGTAAGGTCAGCTATTTCATGCTTGTATGCATATAATAAATTAATCAATGTGAATAATGCATTTTCTCTATGCTAGGTTCTTACCCAGAAGCAGTTGCAGAACAGTTGTTGGAGCAAGGTGGGCTGGAATTGCTTCAAAAGGCATGGTTGCAAAGACTGCTGGAGTCTGGAAACTGTCCCCTGAACAAAGCAAATAATATTAATCACTTCCAGCACTCTCCAGCAGATGTCATGTAGCGTCTTGCGCTATTGGAGTGAGCAAAGATCATTTGCTTGCTTTTATTTCCAAAAGGGTCTGCCTGTAAATTAGGATTTAATCACTAAATCCAGAACATGATCACAAGTATCTGTAGTTATTAGGAGAATGCAGAAAACCTTCTCGTAGAGGGAACTGTGACCCACAGCCTTGTTAGAAATGCAAAATAAACTTTATTTACTCAGATGTGTATAGCACAAAGGGCAACAGGAGAGAGAAATGATTCTAATTTTGTTGCTGTTGTTCATTCCCTGCTGCCTGATTGCTGTAATATCTGGGTAGTCTGTGGTGAAGCAGAGCACTGGTTTTGTCTTTGCTGGTGTTTCCCTTGGGGGCAGTTGCTGGCAGTCCAGTAACTCCTCCTCCTGTTTAATCCAGCATCTTTGACGGTTTTCTGTATTGTGCTGTAGCTAAATTGGTGATTAGGTAGAGGAAATGTTGTCAGTCTTGGCAGACAGAGCAAAGATCATCCAAAAAGTAATAGTTTTGGGTATGTTTTTGATGGGAACCTTTTGTAATTTTGTTGGCTAATGAATATCTTCATTATTGAATTGTTGGTTGATATGCCCCACACACCCTGCATTGCTGGAGTACATCCACCATATGAAGTAATTTCTTATAGATTAACTGGGACATACTTGATATTAAAAAAAAAATAAAAAAAAAATCTCATTTACTGAAGTAATAAAGCTCAACCTATATCAAGAATGTTATGAGATGTGCCAGTAGCTAACAAACACAATAATTTATGGGCACGTCCATAAACAATTTACTGCACAATGAATACTTAGCAATAAGTAATTTAGCTGAACTAATACTTGGGTAATTTTGCCTTTGAGGTGTAAATTTAGCTTCACTATTCCATTTTAATAACTGAATATATTAAACTATAAACTTAACAAAACCCCTCACTTCATTAAAAAAAATTACATTGTATATATACTACTCTGTTTCTCAGTATTTGCTGTATTTTTCTAATAGCCTAAGCCAAAATGAGGGTACTACTGCAAAAGTGACTATTTAAAATGAAATTTAAGTCTGGAAGGAGGAGGAGGGAAATAATCCTTGCCTTTACTGCATAAAGACAGCTCTCTTCCAGCTGAATAATGCTTTTTTCCTTTCAATCATATACAGAGGGTTTATGTCTGGGGCAGCAATAATTTTTGTATATGTGGTTTGATTGTCTGTGCAACCATTAGTGTGGATCTAGAGATGGGAAGAAGTGCCTTTGCAGTTCTGTGGAGGTCATGTGCATGACTCCATCAGTCTACCTATAAAACTTCTATGCAAAACACTTTCAGTTCCCACAAAGATTTCCACGATTAAATAGACAATTTCCATAAATTCCCTTGAAAAATGTGAACAGTTTTATGAATTCTTTTCTACTGATTGGTGTGTAAACCTTAGGGAACTGCTGCCACTGTGCTCTTCATGGTTGGTTCTAGGGGATCTTACAACAAATAGTCTTTCTTGTGATTAACTTACTCCTGGATATGAAAAAAAATCACAGTAGAGTTCATAAAAAATTTGTGCCTGTGTAACATCAGCCAGAGAGCACATCCTTCTCTAATGATGAATTAATATAAGGTAAGTGACTGCAGTGTAAATGGACTCCAGTGTCTGTAAAATTACATTCAATTCCTCCTACAAGAAAGGAAGTGTAAAGCGTTTCTATGAACATCCAATCTCTCAGTCTCATGACAAAATTTTTAATGCAATTTTCTAGTTTATTTATATAAATTTTTGTCTGCTGGGTATAAATAATTGTCCGATGAGCTGATGGCTCCTTCTAATGATATCTTTGATAGAAATTTTAGCTAGAAAGGTGCCTATTTCTTTCAAGGCACAGTTTTGCAATAAAAATATAAAACTGTGCAACTGTTTTTCTCATTGCTGTTCAAAATAGATGTCATTAAAGTAAACTCTCCAGGGGAATCTCAAGGCCCAGGTAAATTACCTTTCAGGCATTAGGTTATACAAACTGTTAGTATTTTATAAAACTATTGTAGAATAAACACATGAGAAAAAAATATGAAATCCCCTGTTCTTCAAGGTGTTTATGTCTCTATTATTTCCATTTGCGGTTTTTACAATGTCACCAAAACAATGACATGAAGGTTGGGTATTTGTAACAAATGCCTCAAAGTAATAAAACTACGTACCATAAATCTTTAATGAGGGGCTCTCCTGTTCAGCCTAACTCTTGTTTGGTAATGTATCTGACATTTTCTGAGAATAAATTCTTTGGAAAAGCAGTAACCTGATTGCTCAAGGTCACCAAGTTTACATTCTTTAACCACAAGTGGGTGTGTGTTTTCCATAATCCTTCAATTTTTATCTGTCCTTCCAATTTCAGTCCTTTTGGCTTCCACACTATCTACCAGAACTTCTGTAACAGGGCTTCTTTTCACTAAAGAAAAGGCCTTCTTCATAGCAATAAGGAACGGTGCAAAGGCCTGCAGAATTTAAGAATAACTGTAATTGTTGGCAGGTGTTTTTTTGATGACCAGTTGTGAAATTTTTAGATCAATTAAGGGCATAGTAAGGTCTTCAAGATTTGTTTCTTGAAATTTGTTAGTGGTCTTGACAGGTGGCCTGGCTTGGGAACAAATCTGGATTATGTAGCACTCTTCATTATGTAGAACTCCAGATTGCATCTGAACAGGCAGGAATTATTTGGGGAATATACTCAGTGCAATGCAAAGATGTTTTACTTCAGTGTGGTGACATCCTGGTGGCAAAATAAGAGTGATTGCAAGAATTGAATGACTCAGGAATTTGGAAAGTTTGCACTGAAAGGTGGATGAGGGAAAGTAATGGGGGCTTTTTTGGAAAAATTGCCATTCTTGGGAGCTTTGGAAAGAATCTTGTTGTTAGATTGATCAGTGACTCTCACAGACCCAGTTCTGGCCTAGTGTCAAAGCACATTGACTTTTTGCTGAGTAGAACCTCTCAATGTTGTCAAAAAGAGAAACAATTTTCAAATGGAAACCTTGAACATATTACTGTCTAACTTTGTTATACTAAGAGACAATGGAATTTAATTATATTCGATTATATTCTTACGTCCATTCACCACTTTGCCTTGAAGTTTTTGGAGTTATGCTTTATTGGGTTATTCAACTCTGGAAAAAGTTACTGTAATTTTGAAGTTTGGTTTTCCATTTCTATTCATGTTAAATAGCCATATTACAGTTCTGCAGAAGGAGTTTTCAAACCTGTGACTGATACATTAGTTTAAAGTTGCAGCATTTTATACATGTACTCCATTTATACTTTCTGGCTGTGTGTAAATAATGACTTGAGGTATGAGACGATAGAGAATACTATAATTAAAAAAAAAAAATTATTGGGCATGGCTTGATTTGAGCAAATTTTGTGCAGGGTCACAATGATAACTTTAAAAATAATTTACATTTTGGGTCCATTGTGTTATTCTGAAATTCTAGTTTCCTGGGTGATAGTGAAATGATGTAACATATTTCAAGGAACTGCAGTTATTTATGCCTGATAAGTGTGCCTCGGTGTGTATGTGCAGATCTACCTGTTTCTCTCTGTATAAGTGTGTAATTACTTATCTCTGCAACCCCACCCTTGGTGTGGGTTCTGGTTAATCTGCCTGTAATTGTTCATCAGTCTCTCTTTGCAAATTAGGACAAAAGCTGACAAGCTGCCTCTCCCACTAACTGGAAGAAGTAATTCCATATCTTGGCTCATTTTGAATAGCTTGTAAATCAATATTATTTTTGTTTTGTTGTTGTTGATAAAAGCACCCCAATTTATGCCCTATTTTCTTCCTTCAAAATATATTTGCCTAACAATAGTGATCCATAGAAGATTTTTTAGGCACATTCAAGTACGTTTGGGAATACAGTGTTGTAGATTATTATAGGATATAAAGTTATTCAGTGCTACATCTCTGACTAAAATGGTGTCCTGTTCTTACATACAATCCTCATAAAAATGCATTCTAATAAGAGATGGCTCTCTCTCTCTGATATTCAGAAGAAAGTTAACTTAAAGCTTACTGTATATAAATTCTTTCGTTGCATCATTCCAAGTTTTCCTCTAAACTTACGAAATCTTTGTAACAAGTTATTGTTATAAAAATCTGCAGTTGCTGGCCTTTCCCCTTGATGTACTTGTAAATTCTCCAGCTTCTCCCTTTCTGAATATTCCTGGATGTATTGTTATTTTGTAATAGACCTACAGTTAAGCAGACTGATGTTACACAACATGATGCCATACTAGAATCCCAAATGTCTGTGAACAAATGAGAATGATTCTTGATATGAATTCTGATATTAGGATAAATTGCCTGTGTGCATGGGCAAGCGTGGGCATGCAATTTTATACCCATTAGTCATCTGAGGTTGATCATTTAATTAGTCTCAGTAACAGAGCTGATAAATCACATGGCCATTAGAGCAAGACAAAGTTCTGTTTAAGGAACACATGAGACGTAACTGGTGAGTGATGCCTGTTGCAAACATAAACCTTCTTAGGAGGTTGGGAATAGGAGACTATATTGTTGTGACCACTGCTTGGAAATTGGCTAAGGTGTAAATAACTTAAATAGTAAAGACAAGAAAGGTTGGTAAATGAATGGGAGTGATGCCTTAATAAGATGGTGAGTATTTGTGTTGGCTGGAATAGCAAGCAGCATGAGGAATATGAGTTTAATGACTGCAGTAGGAAAGGTGGTAGCAGACTGAGGCAAGCATCAGTTATGTACAAGTTTTAGTGAGTATCTGATCCCAAAAGATTGAATTGATGCAGGGGAGGGAAGGGAGAATTCCTTCATGTCTCTTGATACAGGATCTGGATTCAAAAACTGAAACAGTGACCATGTGTGTACTGACATTATTTCATTGCTTATACTCAACCTTTTCCTATTTGGTTATACTGTCACTTCCTTAGGATTAACAACTTCATTTAAAAATAATTTAACTTCTGTTAGTTCACTGCTCTGAAAAGGTATCCAAAATCTCTCTTGAATGACTGAAAATCAAACTTCCAGTCCATATTTACTCATCAGCAATCCATAGGCATTT
This sequence comes from Gymnorhina tibicen, assembly GCA_013399875.1. Classification (NCBI taxonomy): domain Eukaryota; kingdom Metazoa; phylum Chordata; class Aves; order Passeriformes; family Artamidae; genus Gymnorhina; species Gymnorhina tibicen. Next base: position 221,879 of record VXAZ01009822.1, read on the forward strand.
CCTGTTTATAGTCAACCATGCCAGTAGTGTTCCTTTTACTTTGACATCTTTTGGTAGAAACTAGTCTGATATGTCCAGTCTTTGACAGAAACTGTATTACCCTACCCTCCTGCTTTTTATCCAGTTTAAATTAATCACATTTATCCTACTTTTGCTTCTGTCTCCATGTTACTTTTCCCTTAAATAAAAATCTCATTTTAACTAATCTTATTTCTGTCCCTAATAATGTGCTTTCATTTCTGTTATCCTAGCTGTATTTTTAGGTACTTATCCTTTACTTTTGTGTACATTCATTGTAAACTGAAATGCAATAATCTGTAAATATAGGAGTGTGACTAATTTATTGTTTATATTTTAATAATCTTTCCCATCTTCAGTGTGTAACAGCCCCAACTTTCCTATGCTTTGCTCTTAGTTGACAACTTAATTTTTTTTTTCATTTTTTTTCTCCAAATGCCAATTCAACAAGGCTTTTCATCCATCTCTTTTTTAGCCTTTCTTTTTTTTTCCTCTTGACGAGTAGTCTCTTCCTGTTCTTTCTGGTTGCTGGACTTCTAATATCCAGTTTGAAATGCAGATTTATTGGGGAAGAGGAAGATTGTTGCTTTAAAGTTTTTTTCTCTGTTACTTGGAATAGAAGTTCTGGGTTTAGAAGAACAAGCACCCGAAAAAGGGAGTATGTTAACATAAATGCCACAGAGAGGGAATGCATTTTAGGCAATGATTGTCTGTATCAGAAGAAAAGGTGATTTAAGAATTGCCTTTTTTACCTACAGAAAATAATAAAAAAATATATTTACTTAAAAAAATGAATGTGCATCTAATGCTGTTAGTGTTGCAAAACAAATCTTTGTAGAATGCAGCTATCCACTTGGACTTGACAGGTTAGCTGTAGTCATTAATGAAATGAATAAATGAGCTGGAAAAAAATTCAAGCTTTTCTGATTTGACTTCTGATTTCACTCAAAACAACACAGAGACAATTCTGGTTTTTAATGTAATATGAAATGGCAGCATGCTACATTATTGCATGATATCCTGAGGAGATTTTTTTAAAAGGACTCCTTGCCTCAGTGGAAAACTATCACCTGTAGATGAGAGCAGAAATTGCAGTGCCAGTTTAAACTGCTGTCACTCAGGAGGAGTTTGCCTCACGTAGTGGCAGAGGAAAGGAGGAGAGGGCGTGAGCAGAGCCATTCCCACACCCAGCTGCTGCTGCTGCCCCACCCGTGGCTCCAGCGGGCACTCGCCAGCTCTGCCCAGGGATGCCTCTGACCTGAGCGCCTCTTCCACGAGCAGCTGCTCAGAGAACCCCTCTTTAGCAACCCTGTTCAAGAGAGAAAGAAATGAGATGCAAGTAAAAAATACTCAGCCTGTATCCTTGCAATGAGCTTTATAGTTGTGCAAAATCTAAAATTCTGCATGTGAAAATTGTACTGGTCTCTCAATTGCCAAGATAGTTACCATGCATGCTGTGTACAAAATGTGACATATAAAGAAGCACAGTTTAATGTCACTTGAGGTCTAGAAAATGATGTTAAAGTGATACTTCAGATTTTGCTTTGCTCTGTCTAGTTAGATGGATCACTACTGCTGAACCTCTTTGTTATATTTCTAGCGAAAATGTAAGTAAAATATCATGGGCTTAACTGTGCAAATCTATGCATATGTAAGTAGTTCCATGGTCTGAGCAATATACTGCTGATCACGTTGAGCAACTACTTCAAAATTTGTGCTTGATATGATCAGTATATGCCAGCATTTCTCTTACAGCGTGTATTCTTTCATGTGCATAAAATCTAGGATTTACTGATACCGTATTTTCTATTCTGCTCTTCAAAGCAGGTAGAATGGATATTGTATTGATGGTATTCTTGCAACAGTAACTTGCTTTTGATGAGTTTTCCTCTTTGTGAATTGTCTTCCATAGGTGTATTCAAATCTCTCAATGCTGAGTGGTGCCCCTGACCTGACTGTCAGCCCAGAGGACACCGCTGCTTACACTTTGAGTATATCTCCCTGCAGACGAGGAGTCTTTCAAGGTACTGTTTAGAACTCAAATGTGTAAATATCCCTAAAAATTAACAGATTAAATCTGTTTACATCAAATGGTTGCATTTGTTCTGCATCACCTTCCTTCTGGAAGTAAAGCTATAATTACTGGGGATTCAGGTTTTTAAGGTGGCTCATATTTTTATTTGTAAAGGTATCTTACTGCTAAATATGTGGTCAGGTCCTTCAAAAATATGAATAACTTTATGCATTTAATTTGTCTCATGAAAGTTTACTAAATAGGAAGTAGTGATTTTGAATTATCACCAAGTTTGTGGATCTAAATTTAATTTTCCAAAACCTGTTCAGTATCTTTAGTTATGTTAGCACTACCAGAAACAAAGATTTAAAGGCAGAGACCAAAATTTGATTTTTTCCCTTAATTAGTGTTCAATCTCTTGACCACAAGGCAAGAGTACATAAATAGAATGCAGTGAACTCAGTGCTTTCTTTGACATATGTGGAGGCTAGGGAGATCTAAAATTATTTGTATATAATTTGCATCCATCCATGTTTATAATGGTATTCTTATGATAAAATAGCAGATCTCTTGACTGTTTAACCAATCAGTGTCAGCATATCATAATTAATGTTTTGTCCTGATTTTTTTTTAACAGTTCAGATTTCATAATTTTTAAATGTTTGGTAATGGTTCTGAAATTCCATGGTGCTCATTATTGGCCTCATAATAGGAAAAGCATAATTTTGGGAATGAGGCTGTACAATCAGTCTTTGTCTTCCATGTAGGGTAACTACTGTAATAACTCTCAGCAGAGGAAAGTACAAGGGTGTTTGGGAGGGAATTATGGAAACAGAAGAGACCATCCTAAAGGAACTGAATAGCACTCAGGAAAGGATTTGAACTTCTTAAGCAAGGGGTTTCCCAATAACGCATAAATCTCTCCATACAAAATGCTTAGTGTGTGTAGTTTTGAGTTTGTGGGTTCCTAATGCCAAGCACTTGATTCTGCTATATTCTTGAACAATTGAGATTAATGACAGCTGTTTTCTCAGCATTAAAAAGCTATTAAGTCTTGTCCCTAAGGATGTCAAACTACTTTGCTCCTTTGGCCATTTTGTTTTTAGTACCTGATATGTAAAATGTAACTAATAATGCCATCTCAATTCACAAGTGATTTGTGCAAGGAAATTAATACTTGTAACAAAGCTTGGCCTAGTGCCATAGGAAGACTTCAGTGCCCTGATCTGTAGCCCTGAAAAAAACAAATCACTTTATATGAATAGTAATCAGCTTTCAATGAAATTTGTAACCATCAAAAATGTGCACGAGGAAACATTGAGGATGTACTATATTTTAACATGCCTTTTTTTTTAAGCATTAAAGATTTAGGAATATTCTCTTCTTCTGCCTTAGAAAATCCCCAGTTCTTTTATGTATAATGAAAGTTTCAAAGAGGCTCCAAGGGATCTGTCATACAGCAAATTAATACCAAGGGATAAAAGTCATGCCTTCAAAGGGACATAGATGGCATGTTCAGATCTACATCTCCAATGTTCTCTCCTTCCCTTAACTTCTATTACAATGGTTTCCATTATGTTTTGAAGTATTATATGCTCACTGAGCAAAAAAAGAGAGAACAGTCAGGTTCTCTAACCAAACAAAAACTTACTGGTTCAAACGCTGGGAAGCCACGTATGCCCTTTTTCTCAGAAAAGTTCATATATTTTACACTTTAAAATAGCTTGATAGAAGGCTAAAGTTATCCTTTGAAAAGAACAGGGCCCAGTTATTCACAATCCACCCCCTGGCTCAGTGCTTGCTTTAATCACTACCTCAGGAAATAATGTTCATCCTTCCTCTGGAACAGAGACAGGTTTGGCTCTCACAGAAATCCTTGCACACTCTCTAATCATTCAGCTGCTGTAGCAGGGAGAGGGGTGGAGGGAAGAGAGGCCACTGTCACAGGTTTGAAAAGCAGCATCTGATTTTGCTGTCTGATGTTAGGTTTGAAGTAAACCTAACTACCAAGTGTCCTCTCTAAGGTAATGTGTTAGGAAGTGCTTTCTTTGTGGCTTCAAGGAGGATGGAGGTCTGTGTGCTTCAGACTGTGCCAGGCTGGGAAGTCACATTTGTTCTCCAGAGCAGAATTTCCAGGTCCTAAGAAACTTCAGTGTCAAAGCTGATATATAGATATAGATATAGATATAGATATAGATATAGATATATTTGTATGCATTTTTGGCTTTCAGGATATTTCACCAGCCAGCCTGAATCTTGAGGATCACAGATAAGATGTAAGCATTTCAAGCGGGAATTAGGCAGGACTCAGGAATCTTAATCTTTTCTAGGTTCAAGATATGTTATGATCCAATTATTACTATTATTAAGGTTCTTTAGAAATTCCTCTGCCCAAATTAAGGTGCAAACGAGACCATATGCCAGTGACAATAATATGGGTTTTATTGATGGTAGGTATGAGAGAGAGAGAGAGAAAAGAAAGAAAGAAGTAGAAAATAGGTGGGGGGGACAGAAAGAAAGTGACAGGGACAGAATAAGGAAAATGTCACCATTCTGTGGATCCCGACGATGTTCTGTTGATCCTCTCCAGCTGGTCTTCTTGGCGGTGAAGGTCCCCCTGAAAAGTGTAGAATCTGATGGGTATACATGCTCAGGCTGGGCAGGCACATCCGGGCATGTCCCCCTGGGGGAGGGGGCACTCTCTTACAGCAGTCTCTGGGGCTGTTGCATCACCTGCAGTCCTGTGGGGCAAAGCCTCTCACGTGGATGTCCCGTGGGGCTGGGGGTCCCACAGCTGGGCCAGTTTGTGTAACTGGAGGGTGGGTGTTTATTGCCTCTCACCAGAGGTTACACCATGCACCCAAAACCTCCTCCCCCCTCGGTTGGGGGGAGTCTGTGTAAACCTGGCCCCCACCCCAAATTCAGCTGGGATGGCAGCTGGAGGTTTTGACTTATTGTGGATGTATACCTTTCCTCATCCTGAGGTGATTGAACAATGGCTTTCCTTTAAGATAATCAGCAGTTTGACTTACTGTCCAAAGTTCTTCAGGGAGGTTTCTGTGGTTGTAGCTTCTTTAAAACTTTATGTCAATATTTGAGGCATAAAGTATTTTCAGTCTCTGAGAAGATACTACAAAAAAAGTATAATTTAAACATCCCTTCTCCCCCTCCCACCCAAAAAAAAAAGCAAACTGAAAAACCAAACCAAAACTATTTATTCAGTCTTGTGAATTTGTTTAGAAGGAAGCAAATAATACATGGGGTGAACAGTTTGAATGACTGAAAATAAAAATCAATGCTCCAAAGCTATCTGCAGAGGGAGTAAATTTTATCCTGCTAGAAATAAAGAACAACTGTTTTGATATCTAGCTGAAGACTCTGTCAAAGTGCCGATGAATAATTTCAAGTCTACAACTTCCTAACTTGTAAGTGTAAAACTAGACCTGGTGTTCTAATACTGTTTTTGTCATACTAAAATGAATTCTAATAAAATAACTTTTGCCATGTAAGTTGTTGTATTGAGCAAATGGTTTGCATTTTTCATTTACTTTCAAAGTCCTTTTATTTCCAGAATTATATGACTGCAAAATTATGCTGCTTTTGCTTTCTGTCTTGCTGTTTTATGGTTGCTAAGCTAAAAATGGGCCCAGTTATTTTCTAAAGCCCATTTGGAAGCATTCCAATAGAGGGCTAATATTACATGCTTCAGCTAGTTTGTAGGTGCATGACAGCTTTAACACAGAAATAATAGCAAATAAACACCTCAAACAAGATTCTGTCACTACATAAAATTCTTCAGCAGGCTGTTTTCTGAGTAATTGAGCAATTTTCTTCAGGTTTGATAAAACATCTTCTACAGATTGCTTTATATTTTATCAAATTTTTATTTCTGCTTTCCACAGAATAGATCAGAATTTTCCAGAATAGAGAAAAACTCATAATACTTGAATATATCTTGTGCAAAAACCCCACACTTTATAGTCAGTGCCCTTTTATTCATAAAACCCCCTAGCTTTTGGAAAGGAGCTGTCTAACTTTATGTCTCACCTTTCATTAATTTTTTAAACTAAATCTATGTTCAGTAGGCAGTGCTTTTCCATGCTGCTTGGAAACTTATATTGAGGAAAAAAGGCAGCATGTTCCAGGCCTGTTAGGTGCAGTTGTGGTGAGGTGATGGAGATCATGCCAATGCATTCTGGTCTGTAAATGAGTTGATTCAACTTGTTTGTTTAACAGTATTTTCCATTCAACACTGGCGTTAAAAAAAAGTATTGTCCATTTCTTTGTTTGCCGGAATTCTGCAAATTGATTTTCTGATCACTCTAATTTCAATGGAATCATAAACACCCATGAGGGAGAAAGATCATCTTTGTAGTTTCTTGTAGCCTTTCTGTATTTCCAGCACCTGCCTGTTTGCTTTGAGCACTTCCTCTTCACCTGCATCACCCTGACAAATTGAGTCTAATTCATTGGAAGCAAAGCTTGAAAGCTCTTCTGGTTGCTTGATTATTGTGAATGTCTCTGCTGGATCACCAGAGTGCACTGGAGGAGCTGCTCTACTGGGACATGGCACAGCCCAGCAAGATGATCCCTGGCACACGATTTCCATCCATCCCAGCGCAGTTGGAGCTGCAGGCTCCTGTGCCTTCCATATTGTAGTTTCATTGTCACATTAAGAACAGGCAGTGAGAATTATAAACAAAACAATTCACATCTTTATTAAATGCTACAGAGCCAAACATGAATGATAGTTGACAGCAGCATTTGCCTCTTGCTCATTTCTCCTACGTATGAGTCTTAAAGCTTATTCTAATTTTTTTTCATTGATGTAGGGAGCAATTCATTTAATCCTAGTATACCAACAAGTAGTAGGATTTACAGAAACTCCTTAGAATTTACATGTCTCATAATAGAGGTTTTTCTAGGAAAACAGATATTATAAAGTTTTGTTCTAACCTACAGTAAATATCCTTTTTTTGTCAGTAGAAAAACTGCAAGAAGAAAAAGCGGCTAAGCAGCTATATAAATTACACTCATCTTGTTAATTTGTCTTATCTCTTCTGTGGAACTTTTCTGGAGCAGCAAATATACATAGATTTCATTGGCCAGAAAAAAAAAAAAACAGGAAAAGATAAAAACCCTCCTTCTACTCCCAAGACCTTGTTAAGTTCATATTGGTATATTTAAACCACAAGCCAAATGTTTCTATATCTTTTCAGATTTGTGAGATGAATTCTGTGGCTGTATAGCCTTCTGTTCTTTTTTCCAGTTAAAATATAGGGATATTGTGGACTTCTATCATCTCTCTGCAGCAGAAAGTAATCATGCACACTCTGCATCTTTCAAATACTCCATTTAAGTTTCACGGAAAGGAGAGAATTGAGCATTTCTTGCTTTCTTAATTGTATTCATGGATACACGGGGTGTTGTAGTGTATAGCCAATGAGTCAGTCTAACATGGGGTATTGCAATTACAATTTTATTGAGAAATAAAACAGCCTGCCTCCTTTTAAAGGGATTCATCTTCTCTGAAGCAATTTAAAGCAAGGCTTTGGTATCAATATGTGGACTGTAGTTGTATAAAATGTTTAAATACTGTATAGTAAAACTAGAAAATATGCAGTGATGTTTTGACCAAGAAAGCTTTTAAAGGAGTGATATGTCAGCAAAAAGATAACCTCCTCAATTTATGTAAATATTAATTATTCATTTTCAGTATAATTCTAGAAATACTTGTATTATTGCTTTTACAATTTTCGAATTATATCTGCAAGTTTAGTATCTTATATATATGCAAAAGAACAGCTAAGCAGTCTTGTTTTCTAAAATAGTTGATGATGGCATAACTCTGTGGCCAGCTGAATCCGTGGGAATTGTGTCCCTGGGATGTAGATGAAGTCTTTTTTGGTCTTGAATGTATGCTTTAAAAATTGTCAGCCATGACATTTTGGCAAGTTACACTGTTGTGTAATGTGTGACATAGAAGTCAGAACTGAGCAACTGGATACAAGAGAAACCCCTCCAAACACTGAGGACAGTTGTGCATGAATGAATTATCATTTATCAGTTGTTTTGTAGCATCAAAAAGTGAGATGCATCAATAAGGAAAAGTTCTGTAGGATGACTGTGTATTCACAGCCCGAAGACCAGAACTTTCTGTGTCAAAGCTCTTTCAAAGCATAGGAGCCAAGCTGAGCAGAACTGCATGAAAAATGTAAAATTGCTTTTTGTATTTGTTATTTGAAATCTGTCATTATTGATACAGTGTTTCTGCATTTCCAAAATGTATTATTTTTCAATAATACATTTCCAATGTATTATTTATGACTTCATAGAGCACAAAGTACTTTTTATTACTCTTCATTGTATAAAACTCTTTTTCTCATCCTGCAACACATCTCTTGACAGGAATATTTTTGTAGCCTGTAATTTGAATAAATTAATATATTTATGTATCATCTGCTATCTTAGTCTCCAGTAGGGGTCAGTGAGTTGCACCATTTACTCCCAAACCAGGAAAGTATTATAATTAGGAATACTTCCTAGGCAAATGTTCTGCCTTAATTTATAGACTCAAGTCATGCAGATCATTCTATGTACTGTCCTCACTGATAAGGATTCTGCATTTTAGATTTGACATGAAATTGATACACTTTTTTATATTGTTATTTGCAGTTCTTGCCAGCACTGATTTTCTTTTATTTTCCCCTAATAAAAAATTCAAATAGCTTTAAGCCAGTAGTAGATACTTTGATGCCCATGAAAATTATGAAAGACGATTTATGAATATTTTAAGATTAAGCAGATAAACTGAGTTATAAAATGTATGCCATCTGTAGTAAAACTCATTATTTTTTCTCAAAATACTTTGAGAGATTTAATTGAGAGCCTTGCAGAGATCTGTATTTACCACATCAGTTCAGTCACCTTTATTGATCAAGATTATAACCTCATTGTTATTAATTCTGTTTGTTTGAGATCTGTTTATCGTAAAGGAGCAAAATGGAGTGTCAGCAATTATTGTGCAATTCCTCACTGATGTTTTGATTGTGTGATTTCTGGATTATCGGCACAGTGCTTTAGCAATTCAAGTAGTTTTTAGTTACCATAGTTCCTCTCATAGCTCTTTAAATATTCTTGAGCATTAGCAGTTTATTCTTTTGGAACTTTTCAAGCATTCCAGTATTTTCTGCAAATAAAAACTAATTATTCAAGTGCTTCAGAAAATTATTTTGATGCTTTTGAGACCACATTTTGTGCAGAGAACAAAAGTCACTGTTTGTTTTACCATCTCGTTACTTAAAACTGTGATCACTCCTGTTCTGTCCCTCTTTCTCCCACACTCCCATATGGGTAATTCATGATTCTGAAATACAGACAATTGGTAAAGAAAATCCTCCATGGTCAGTGGAAGGATGAACTATAAGGAAAAATGACTAACATTTTAAAATTAATTGGAACAAAATATTCTTGACTTTAAGAAGGGTGTAGAATTTATGAATGTATTGATTTTCAGCATTTAGCCAAGACTTTTTGATCACCTTCAAAGCTATAATTTTGCATTTATTTACTAATTGTCTTACAATTGTTGACATCTTTCAAGCATATTGATGGTAAGGATGGTATTTAAAATTAATTAATTCTCTCTTAGACTTTGCTTCTCTCTAATATTTTGCTTCAATAGACCAAAACAATACTAGGATTATATATTGAGACATAAAATCAGATTAATTAGTCAGTATCCTATATTCATTAGTCAGTTATTAGTCATTTATCCTATGATTCATTAGCTATAAGTGCCATTCAGTGTGTACTCTTACATCAATATTTATATACCTTGAGCATTTTCTTCAGACTTCATTCTCCTTTCCATGATGGTTTCATTTTTTTATTCTTCTTGCACATCTATCTTATGTTTCAAGATTTTTTAAAAAATTCAGTAATTTCCTGAAATTGCAGTCACTCCTCTGCCTATTTGAACCCAGTTTCTGGCTTATTTACTGTAAGTTTAATAATCTATAAAACTTTTCCATTTAAAATTCTTTTCTTTTGCTTTTAATTAGTTTCGTTTATATGTATTTAAGTAGAGTTCTCTTAATGAAAGAAAATTTGGGATTCTAATTTTTTTTTAAATTTGAAGTTACATATTATGTTGTTCCTCTGGATTTAAACCTATTTCCATTGTTTTGATTTTGTTTTCAACTTCAGTGTTTTATACCTGTGTGTCCCGGTTGCTGTCTCTCAAAGAAAAGGAGATTCTTCCTTGTAATCATTTAATGTAATCCTTCTTAGTAGGAATAGTTTGTCAGTATTTGACGTGTCACACCTTTGCTCCACTCTAAACTGCAGAAACAGAGGATACCATTAGATGTAGGTATTTTCAAATTAGATTGTTTCTGGGACTCTCATATTATTAATTCCCCATTTCAAATTTTAAAAGTTCCATTATTAATAGTTTTACCAAGTCATTGGCAAGACACCATAAACAAATTCCCTTTTGGAGACATTTCACATAAATTCTAATAATCTCAAATGAGAACATTTCTTACTATATAATAGCATAAAGTAAGTCAGCTCCTCAAATTAGTTTTTTATTGTATGTATGAGGCAAGAATTAGACCTGCAAAATATATTTATTTTGGCTTTGAAACTCTCCAGAATGTATTGAAACACTGAGGAACAGTATTTTAGATGCAATTAGAATGTTCTGTGGTATTTCCAAAACTTTGTGTAGATTTAGAATTGTTAGAAAGAGGCACAAAATGGAAGAAATGAAACCTGCTAATTTATAGCCAGTATATCAAATCTTCCAGAATAACATTGATATTATTTAAAGGAACCCTATGGATACTAGATTTTATGTTATTAAATAGAGATCTGGAAACTCAAAAATTCAGAGTTTACAGTCTGTATTTTATCTTCCTGAAGTACTTAATTACAATATAATATGCAATGCAAACATGTATCACAGGAATATTTTAACTATTACAGTTATTCTCTTGTAGCACTAGAATGAGTCGCTATGATTTGAAAAAAAAAACCAGAAACAATGAAGATTCTGCAAGGAAAATTGAGCTGGGAAAAAGATACAATTAGTGACCACCAGATTTTGTAACTTTTATGAAGTCAATTTGCTTCTATTTTCTACTACTGATCTTTTTCAGGTGCTCATTATGGATTTCTTCAGGCAATTAGAAGAGCACTTTGGGGACAAAAAATGGTTAATTTCCTTGTACTCACTCCAGAGATATTTTTTAATATCATAAATTATAATTGGATGGCTGACACCTGGAGTGGAAGTTTTACTTCATTTTGTATTAGTTTTGAACTGAGGAGGTACTTGTACATGTCTGGCAGTCAGTTTTTGTAAAGCTAATGCCTGGTAATGCAACACCTGGTATCTATTTGTTTTAGGTGTAATTTCATTTGTTGCTCAAGATGAAGACCAACAGCAGTCTCAAGACAGCAGCTCACCACAGAAGACAGATGGTAAACGAGCCCTTCAGAAACTGCCAGCGGGGACTCCACCAGCTCTTGATGAGGCAAAAAGGGGTATGTTTGTTATTATGGATGCATTTGTTGTCAATTTTTATAAAATTACATCATAATGCGCTTTAAAATTAAATGAATATTTAGTATGCACGGCCTACAAACTGTATGAAATTCTCCTTTTATGCTTTTTGAAACATTTTTATGAAATATTAAGCTGAGTTTTTGCTTTTCCTTTTTTTCCCCCCCTATTTTTACAACGTCACTGGTTGTTGCTTGTTGTTGGGGAGGGGCAGCAGGTTTTTAATGCTTTCTTTATAACTCTCCAGTAATACTGATAGCGCTGATGTCAAAGCAGCCCACTTCTGAAATTCATATTGCTCCACTTATTTCCACTGTGGAAAAAACTCTCTTACAACAGTCAGTCATAGATACTCCTTTGGCACAATAAAATCAAAAAGAGAAAATTCCAGAATACTTTCTTTATTCGAAGCAATATCTGCATTACTTTTGAGATTTCCAGTGTTCCAGAAGAATACTTTTGTGGTTACACCAAATGGAAAAAAGCAGACTTTTTGTTTGTTTTTAGATTAATTTCTGCACTTTCTTATTTATATTTGCAAGTATCACTTTACCTATAGAACAGTGGTTTTTATGCTTTTAATATTTAATTTGGTGTGTATTTAAATTATCAAGCTTTTTTTTAATGATTAAAGAAATTTCTTGCAAGGAAAGCTATCAAAGAAAGTATTAAACTAAAAAGGTTGGTTTAGTCAATATTGAGTTTTTAGGAAATTGAGAAGGGCTTGCAATTGGAGATCTCTTTGTCTTTATAACTGTATTTTCTAGATAAAGGAAAACTAGAATTTATCAAGCTCTAAAAAGAATTAGAAGCTGATTTGATCAATAAATTAGAAATAATTTGAGTTAAGTTAATGTGAATATCAGAAAGTCTGTTCTTTTATAGTCTATTAATGTCTGTACAGCAACATGGAAGTCGGTTGACTTTAAAACTCACACAGCACTTCATTGGAAGTTTACAGAAGAAGGATTTTAACAAAGATTAAATTAAGGTGATATATGCAGATAATACAGTAGAGACAAGAATTATAGATTTCCAGATATTAAGTGAAATTAATAATAAAAACAATACAGAGAGTGATGCCAGGTACATGGGAGATAATCTTCAAAGCTCTACTGAAAGCATGAGAATATTCATTAATTTAGTTAGGCTTCTATTGTCCAAATGAAACATTTTTTCTTACGAGATATTTGTAAATTTAGGAATCATCAGTCCAAAACTAGTAAGGACTGTCACTGAAAGTAACTGAACACGGAAGGCTAAGTAAGAAAATAGTTAAAGAGAGTGGATGTCCCAGTACTGTCCCTGACACTGATATGAATTGAGGGTGCTGTGCTTAGGTAGAAAATCCAATGTGATTTTATGTTTTGCTGGTGTAATTACTGATGAGCCTTTTGCTCCATTTGGTTCCCCACTGACAATGTGAGACTGACCGGTCTATTTATGCATTTGAAATGTTTTTCAAACATGTTTAACACATTTAAATTCAATAAATTAATGCAATAAAATATTAGTCTAGTAGCTTGCTGAGAGGAGCCAGGTAATCAGCTCCAAATCGGCTCCCTCTTTTGCTGCACACTAATTTACATGGATATAATTACTCCCACACAGAGAATCCCATTGGTAATTGGAGCAATCTCCACAGCTTATTCCTATATGGCTGCCTCAAGTTACTGCATCTTCTCTTTCAGTTGCCATTTTTTGGTATTTTTGTGCAACTGTAGTGTTATAGCTTCGTCTTATTGTAACCTATGTGTTTCCAGTAAGCTGTGCTGACTCAAGCTGCAGGACTGCTGACAATGTTTAGGGCATCATTAGGATTGCTTTCCTAAGTGGACTTAAAGTAGGATGTGACATGACTCTTCCCTAGTACTGCCACTTAATAAAAGATTTTTTTATTTCTTCATGCAGAGGATATACCCTTACAATGCTCACGTCCCAAGCTTCAATCTCACCTTTAAGCCCACTGACTGCATTTAGTCATTTCACAGAATATTATCTGACATCACAACCGCTCATTTGTACTAGACATCTGTAACTTTTGCAGCTGTGGAAAGTACCTGCTGAAAACAGCTAAATAGAGATGGAATGCAGCAAGATCTGGTCTAACATACATGATAGTCCTTTTCTGGACTTACTTCAAAGAGGAACTAACAAAGTCTTAACTTTATCCTACACAGTTTTCTTTTACACCAATATTTTTTGCGGTAGTTTTATGTTAAAATTATTTATTGCATGACTTTTCAAAGTAGAATGACTGATGGATGTTTCCAAGATTTAGGATATATGAATAGCAAGGTACACACCACTAGTAGAATGCAAACCCCTTGCATTTGACCAGAGGCATCAGAAAATGGAGCTGAGAATCCCCAGAAGATTGTAACAGAAAATATTGGACTTCTGATGTAGAGAAAATTAATATACAGCCTGGAATCAGTATAGCTCAAAACAAGTATGAGGTTATCCGCAGCTGAGTAAGATTAGGAATAAACACATGTACACCAAACTTCTGTGTCGTGCTGTTAGTCAGAGAAAATTATTCCTTTTAAACATACTAGAAACTACTACCTTGTTATACACACCTCAACATTCAATATCATCTTCAGGTACACACACATATGCATTATGTAGATATAAATTACTTTTAACCTTTTTCCTTTTTTTTTCCTTCTTCAAATTACATTGTAGGTAGGACTGCAGCAGAAGATGATTTCCAGAGGAGCTTTCATACATTCTTTTTATAATTTGTATCAAAATCACTCATTATGCTCCTCCTAAAACCTAAGGATTCTGAAATTTGTTTGTAATCTTTTCTTTCTTCTTCAGATGTATTTAAAAAAAACCCATTTAGTTCTTGCAGTAAAAAACACAGTGTTTCCTCATGACAAATCCTTTTTATGATGCCTTGTACAAGAGGGAAAAAGAGACAACAAACCAAAACCCAAACAGAAGAATGTCTGCAGAACAGATGTAGTGACAGGGGCTTGCCCCTTTCTAAACTGATGTGGGGTTTTAGTTCTTTCCAAAACATTTTTCTGTCTTTGAAGAGAGGAGGTCTTAGGGTTTCCTTTCTCATAGGGGGCCAAAAGTAAAACAAGGCTAAGTGGTAGCTAAGACTGGAAATAGGAGGCAGCTTGTCTTTCATGTAAGACTTTAGATATTCCTGTATTATAAACTGCTAAAATCATAAATAAATATTAGCCATTAATAGGTATTTGTTTCACAGTCTCACTAAATGCTGTGAAGCCTCCTACACTCTCAAAGTGGAAAAAAATTTTCTGAAGTTCATGGTAACTTCTCGAACTGAACTGGCCAAATCCCCCTGTGTTGTGCTCTTTGCTGTGCAGCCCGTGGGCCACAGGGAGGATGCTTGGCTCAGCACAGAGAGTGAAGTTACTGTGGTTGCTGCAATGGCTAAAGCTTGCACTGCAACTGCAAATCCCCCTCTCCTCTTCCAGCATCCCTCACAGTCTCTCCAGCAGCAAGACAGCATACACCTGGCACTTAAGAAACAGCTTTTAATGTTTCTACTGGCAGTGATGTCTTATAGTGTTCGTTTGTACAAGACTGGGGAATTTTGCCTGTGCTGTTGTCTTACGGTGGCTGCACTAAGCACTGCCTTTATCCGAAGATTGTACTTCCCATTGTGTTTGTCTCATGGAGTGCATTTAGATTTTTATGAATTTTCTTGTGCTTGAAAGGCATAACATGAGAAAGATACACCACTTGTGAATAGGCTGTGATGAAAAAGCACAGTCAAAGGGGCTAGGCCAGACATTCATTTTGGCAAAGCCTGCTTTAATTGTCTTTTTAAAGCTGATTTGTACTTCAACCAGGCCTTTGATGACAGGCAATGCTTTCTAGCCTAAGTTGTCATTGTAGTTCTTATGTCTCTGAGTTGAGAGTCTTTTCTGTTGAGTTTAAAAACTGCTTCCAAGTGATTCTTCGAGCAGCTGATGCCTTTGGAAGGTAATGGTACTTGCACATGTGGTTCTTCTGGACTTCCAGGCTTGAAATCAATCCCTGAGAGCTGAACATCTGTGGGAGCACACTGGGGTACATAAGGAAGATAGTGAAATAATGTCTTTGTTCTAGCAACTGTTGAAGTGATTAATAGGTAAACAGTACTCAGGATGGCAAAAATATAAAATAAGACTTAGCATTTGTTCATTATAATTTTTTAAAAAAATCATAAGAACTGAGTATGCAATGGCAAATGATATGATTTATTCTGTATTAATGCCGTAAGGTGTTTCACATACCTTTACTATATTAAAGATATAATTGATACATCTAATGTGCATATTTCTTTCTGGAATTAATGTCTTTTTTAGAGGACTGTTCTTTAAAATAATTTTGAGTTACCAACCCCTAAACTTTGGTTAGGTAGTTAAGCTATTTTTCAGTCCAGTCTACATTCTGTATGTTCATGCATGGTGTGCTCCACCTTCAGATTAGTTTGAGTCTCCCTCTTCAGGGGAGAAATAAAAACCTACCCAGAGAAAATAATCCCCATGTAAATTGCATGCATATTTGCAAATTTAAGATACCAACCATGGCTTGCTGCTTTTTTTTTTTTTGATAGCATTTTAGCACTTGCAGCTATACTTATGCCAGTGCATACAAGCTTCTGGGGATGGTTTAGCATATGTAGAACATTAAATATTAGACTGTTTAATGCTTTTTGCCTTTGTCAAAAAGATTGTTCAAGTACTGCTGGCTTTCTCAGTAGGTGCCCTTCTGCAGTACTGCAGTCTGCTGGATGTTATGAATTTTCCTGTGCCCTTTCAAGACTCAGAACAGCTTGATTCTCCCAATAAACTAACATGTTGTTTTGAAACAATTCAGATACAGCAATGCTTTAAGGACCAATGGCCCACATGGAATTTTGTAGGGCATACTATTGTGTGCAATTAAAAATCTGTGCAAACAATGCGTGGTAGCCCATTTAAAATTAATAAAAAAGCAGTGTGTAATTGCTCACAATGTAAGGCTGCTGATGAACTTCAGGTTGCATCACCCTTCCTGCAGCAGGTGCTGTAATATTGCTGTGCTGAGAAGGCAGGTAATGTTGCATATGCACTAACCACAAATTAGTCACTGCTCTTGTAAACCTGTGCATCTGTGTATTTTTGGGTATCATAGCATATAGGACTGCATTTGCATATAAACAGATTAAATTTTATTACCCAATTTAAATGTCTGTGATGTGCATTATGCTTGTTTTGAAAGTCTCTATAAGCTATAAACTGTATTACTGAGAAACACATCACTCTGTCGTGTCTGGCAGACCTCAAATGTGTATGTATGGAATTTTGTCAATTAAAAGCCCATTTAATAAAAAAAGATTCTGAAAAACAAAATCCTTAGCAGAAATAATGAGTGGGGCTCATTACAGGGCTCACATGACAGGTGTAAGCCCTTACTAGTTGTCTGTGACAGAAAACATTCAGAGTGATATAAAAAAATAACATTTTTGAAACCTAATAGGAAATGAGCAGTCTCCCTACAGCCAGTACCCTTGTTGTTATGTTGGAATATTTGACATGCTCTATATCTAGGTCATCATTTTGCCTTTCCTACCTTGTCATGCTTACAAACAATTATTATTTTACCCTTTAGCAAGTAATGAATTATTAACAGACAGAGAGCACATAAGGGTAATGAAAAAGAGCACTAATATCTACCAGTTCCTCACAGTCGTATAAGCATGTCTGGGGCTGGAGATAATGAGGTGAGGAGAGGACAGAGGGAAGGTCCCCATCAGTCTCCTCTATCATCCTGTTTCAACTGCTGTGACCTATGAAAGTATTCACTGAGCCAGAAAACAGGAAAAAGTCAAACTTTATGGCCCAATACATGGGACGGTTCATAGGAAGTGGAGTTTAAATCAAACATGAATTTTTAAATAGTCTTTAACAGTGTGGTGGGTTTTTTCTATCTGAATAATTATTTGAATCTGGTACATTAATCTAAATATTATGAAACAGTCAAATTAATCTTTAACCGCAAAGTGTGACATTCTCCCCAAGATATTTGACATTCAAATTACTGCGACATCAACAATATTGTCTAAGGGTGAGAGCAGCTTCCTTCAAGGTTTATGTTCAGTCCCTCAAGCAGAAGGAAGAATTGAATAAACACTCTCAGAGCCTGGTTTGGACAATTCAACAGTTAAGCTAATTTATAAATAGATTCACAAATCCAGAGCAAAGTTTTTAATATATATACTTATTTATTTCAAGTTTCTGAAAAGTATGCAATTCAGAAATACCAATTAAAACATTAGATCAAGTCCATTTTTAAAATGACAAGGAATATAATTACCAACAGGAGAAGAAAATAAACCACTTTTCTCCTTCCAATCTAATTTCTTCTTCTCTTCCTATTGCTATTATTATTACTACAAGTAGTGCTATGCTTTCATAACTAGACAAGCTTGCACCTTGTACTACTGTCACTGTCTGCCTTTGAAGCTAGAACTAGGTTGTTCCTGAAGACTATTTGTGATTAGGCCATTATAGTTGTGTAAGTAATTTTTTTTGTTAGTAAAAGTCTCGGTTCATCTCATTGTTTTTTCATGGACGAATTTCTTGCCTCAGATCCTCTTGTCCCCTCAGCAGACCACTGCAGGAATTTGCTGGGACTTTTATTTCTATAGCAGCTGCAAAATAAATTTCTCACACATAATTCTGGCTTTTAATTTATCCCAGACACTCCTGCATTCTCACACATTCATTTATGAGGTAGGTTTGCTGAACTAACTAGCAAAGGACCACTCATGTTTTTACAGAGCAGGCAATAGATATTTCTTGTCCATTGCAGTGCTTTCTTTGTTATGGTTTGCACTGTCTCTCTCAAAATATTTCTTTTGCTTTCTCTGTGGGTACAGTAGAGCCTTAATTGTTCTTGGTATAACTATGAAATTATGAGTATTAGGGAACTACTCTTTCCACTGTGGCAAAAGACAGATGATATTTCATACGCTGTCATCAGAAACTGAGTGTATGTATGTGAAATTTAGAATGAATTATAAAAATATGATTAGTATTTCTGGTAATATTTTAAAGTAAACTTGTGTTATTTAGGAAGAATTCTTTTTCTTTCATAGTGTGATATATACACTAATTACTGTTGAATGTTAGAAAGAATTGGAGGATTGCTTTCACTAACTTTTCCAGATTTATTGGTTTTCTACACCTTATTTGCCCAGCAATATATTGAGAAATTAGTAAGAACAACCTTATAAAGTTCAGCACCTGTAAATATGGCAGACAATATCCATGAAATTAATGAAGTGTTGGTTTTATTAGCATGGAATTGCGTGAACATAAAGATCTTCTACTTGAAGATTAATGGAATTTTACTCCATAGTTTCTTTTTTTTATTGAAGACATAAATTGCTCACACAACTCTACAATATGTTTTCTGAAATCTAATGAAAATCTGCCCACTTCATCATTGTGCTCAGGGTGCTATTTCATATAAGTGATTTTGTGTTTTATGGATGTGTAGAGAAATAAAGATAGTTTTCCTGAAAAGACCTGGGTGCTCAGCAGAAATCCTTAATATCTCTTTCAGGGAAGACATATTTTTTTATCCCAGAAAAAATGTTGCCTTTTCTGTGTGTATGATGTTGCTTTGTGTTGCCTTTTTGCCTTACTGTAGGAGAATGGGATGAAATGCCTACCCTGTGACAGAGCTTAGAATGGAAAGCTATCCAAATCCCAATGAACTTGTTGAAAGGTTCCTTTAAAGTAAAAGGGTTATGCTGAAAAAGAGACACTTGCCAGTTTTAATGCCTTTGCATTTGCCTAGCTGTGTTCCTATGAAACACTGCAGTAAGACTGCATCAGGGTTGATTAAATGCTTTTGGTTAATTTGATATTTTTAGCAAACCCCCAGTATTTTGGAAAAAAAAAATGTTTGATCTGTAAATACAGAATAATTTTTTGTCTAATGAATGGCAGTCAGGAATCACTCATTGTGGTGTGTGAGTATAATTTTTGTAATTCTGGCCAATATTCACTTAGGAAATAGGCATTCTTAGCCTTAATATTTAGCATGTTTTTAAAAGGAAGCTGCATGCACTGAGCCTGCCTGAGTATGGTAGAGAATTTAAAAGTGAACCCTGTCTGGAAGTGAGCTGGCTTCTCACTGAAGTCTCATGTATGTTCATATAATAAAATCAAATTTAACTCAAATTAAAGGTTCATTTAGACATTCATGTATATTCCAGGAAATGTTGTCAGTTTAGTTTCCTGGTAGCTAGAAGGGGTAAAATCTTTGAATACTAATTAAATTCTAGAATAAAAATGAAGATATGTCGTACTCAGCATTTCTTGGGTCCTTTTGGTATTTTTTTTGAAGCTGCTGAATTGCAAGTTGGAGGATATAAAACTTTCAAGGAAATAGAGCAATTGATTCTACAATTGCAAGGCAAGTTCTATAATTCAGTTGACTGAATGGTGTTTGTCTCTCAAGTGAAAGGCTTATGCTCCTTGTATGTGCTGCAACTCAAAATAGCAGTTATTTGCTTTTGTGACACAGCACTAGTAAAAAGTGGGTTAACTTTGTTTTCAGTAAGCTTATTTTTAATATGTTATGTTGACAATAATAACATAAGACCTGGAATTTCGCAATAAAGAGCATGAAATACATTTCACCACAGAATATTGCACCTGGAGAGCGTAACACCTGGAGGATTGTTAAGGACCTTTAACAGGTCTTTGCTGCTAAGACTTAAAATTAAAAAGGTGTGCTAAGCCTTTGCAATAACTAAGTGCCATATTTGTGAGCAGACTTCTGAGACTGAAGAATACCTGCTGCTTTGCTGCTGCCTTTTGAGTTTTTTTGACTGCTAGCTTTGTCACAGGTCATTGTGTTTAGCTAATGTACTCTTTATGTAATGTATGTTTCACTAATGTACACTTACATTTCATTCAGTAACTTGTGTTTGAATGAAACAAAAGCTGAAAACAAGAATTAATTACACAGTGGCATGGGTTTTTTTTTCAGTAGATTTTTACCAGTTCTAAAGTCATAATAATTTCATACTTGATTTTTTCTGGCTACAGTTTTTGATGTCAAATGTTCTATCTTAAAGAGTTCTTACCACCATAATCTTAAATTTATGAAGTTATTTTATGCACTAAAACACTACCAAAGTGAAAAAATGAAAAAAACCCCCAAACTCTGACCAATTATGTTTTCTCTCTTTGAAGAAATAACTATTAAATGCATACATTTATAATCTACTTTACATGTTTTGTTTTCATTCTGACATGGAGCAGGAAAACACTTCAGTATCATTTTAAGGAATTTCCTGACTGGAAATCATCTGAGTATAATTTAACCTACTGTGCCAAGGGTATATCAGCTGTGACTGTGTGTACACGACTTCTGAGCTGGCTTTTGCCTTTTCAGCATGTTAAAATATTTGTGTGACAAAGCTACCCAAGCTGTTCACCTGGCAAGTGATTTTCTCACATAAGTCACAGTTTAAACCCTCTTAAAATGTGCAGCACTATGCAAAAACTCCAATGAATGCTGTTTCTGCCAAGAGGCAGAATAAAAAGTTCTAGGTTATTTTACCGTATCTTTTTTTGGAACTTTTTCAAGCAATTGGTATTGGTGGCTCTTCTGAGATAAGGTGTCTCTCCCTTCTGCTGTCTTTCCCTTTCCTTCCCTCGTTATGTGCTTTATATTAGGTTTGTGTGCATCCTTCAATACTCCTGAGGATTTTCCTAAGCCTCCAGAGAGCCTGCAAGGAAATTTAAGGACCCTTTTTTCCATGATCACCCTTAGCAGATTTATATGCCAGCATAATAGAAATGAACAGTATTTTTTCTGTTCCTTATCTGAGGCCTTATAAATTGATATTCAGAAGCAAGATTACCTTTGGATTTTTCTGTTACCTTTGGGTCTTTCCAAAGTTAAGACATAGGTAGACAAAGATAGAAAAAATGGTGTCAGTAGAAATAAAGACAGATCTATCAAGTGGAGAAAAAACAGTAGTCCTTTGGGAAAAAAAACCCCTTAATTTAAGTAATTTTTAAAGTTGTATGAAATAAGAGGAAGCAGGGAGGGTGAGTACATAATTTGAGGTCATTGGTTTAACACAGTCCTGATTCTGTTTTTGTTATCAAAGTGTCACAAATTCAATTTCACGTAAGTTGAAGATTATGGATGTGAATGAAGTTACTTTGAGCCTTTTGTGGAACATGAGAGTGTTTTAGTTAGGTATAACCTGGTAGAAGTAAGTTGTTTCCTTGTGGATTTTGACAACCATTCCTCTAGGATGTTCTTCAAAGTTATTTACTAATAAAAGCTGCATGACCTGGCTAATCTGTCCTAGTTCTTCTCCAACCGCACCACTGTAAAGTCTCATTGATAGTTTTTGCATGCTCTGAATTCCACCATGTGTTAATCTCTCCATCAGAGAGGTCACTCTTAGTAGCAACCTTTTGTGCATGTGAAAATGATAAGCATTGTCTTTCCTCAAAAATATCCTTCAAGGAAAAGAAAATAAAATTATTTATTAAGTAATAGTTGTCTTCTGAACTCAAATTCTTACTGGTTTTACAAGTTCTTCTGTGGTTTTGTCTTTTAATAATTGCCTAACAATCAGCTACTTTGTGTCATTTTTTTTAACTTTAGTTCTTGAATTATTCTTGCCTCTCTACCCTCTGGAATTATGTCCTTATTCTACTCTTAGATTAGATTATTCTGAGTGTCTCCTCCACTTAACCTCAGCTTCTTTCTTTGCCAGGTCTTTGAACTAAGGTAATTATAATAGCCAAATAACTGTGAGTCTTAAAGTAAATATCATTTATCTTCACATTAGAAATTAAACAGTACTTTAAAATTGTTTTAGTATTCTAAACAATCAGTTCATTATATCATCTCCAATTACATCAAATTTATTTGAGTGAAAAGTTCTAGTTCTTCTTCCTTGCTATTCAAACCTCTAAAACCATAATGCATTAACTGAAAAAGTATCATCTTCCATAAATTACCACGAAGCTTCTGCTTGTGATGGCAGTCTGATTTTGAGGTAACCACTTAAGACATGTTAATCATCACTAAGAATAATAAACCCAGGCAGTAAAAGATAAAATAACACCTTAAAGGGAGAGTTTTGAGAAACCCATGTGACACAATGTGTGTGAGGTGCAGGTCGCTCCCAAACATACAGACTATTGTACTTGAAACCTACCAAATTTATTTTCAGTTGTCTATTCATGGCAGATTCCTTACGTAGTAGATTGTTTTATCTCCTAAATGCCCCTATCATCCCACCTCTTCAGCGAGTATTCAGTGGCTTATTATGAAAGTCTGAGTTCTTCTCAGTGTGTGGCTGTATGGTCTTAGGAAGGCACAGTAAGAAATGGAATTGATACTTTGGACCTACATTGGTCGGGTTTGTGACAACCCTTTGAATTCATTCCCCCAGAATTTATTCCTAAAAACTTTTACTATAGCAGAGTATTCCCTTCCCTGCCCGCTTCCCCCGACTCCCTCCCAAAAAAGCCAAAACAGTGTTTTTGACTCCTGTGTTGCTAAAATGTGCTGAATTTCTCTTCAGCATTTGAAATTTTCTTACTCCTTGCACACTTTGTGTTCACATTTGTCACGCTGCCTGCATAGCTCAAAAAGGTTAGGGGAGATGGATTCTAATACCAAATATATTACCTGTGTTTTTGTTGATTTTTTATCTCTTGTATCTCTTTATATTTATGAATGTCATCAGTGCTTGGATGACATTGTGTCACATGCTCTGAGTTTATTCCCATGCCACAGTTCCATGATTTTATCAGAGTTTATGATGTGAATTATATCAGAACCTGAGTTCTGTCCCAGTGTGTTCCAGCAGACAGATCTGTGTGTCACCAATGGATAGCTGGTAGCAGGCCAGGCTAAATTCCATGAAAGGTACATACCCTGGATAAATGCAGAACATAGCCCAAATGGAGAGTGAAAAAAGCCCCTGTGGAAGGTGAATAACCATATTTGCCATGTTTACATTTTCATCACTCGACTGCAAGGGAGAAGGGAGAGCTGGGACATCATCGTATTAAAGTACTGAGAGTTTGTGAAGAACACCAAGAATATTCTGAGGTAAAGGGATATTTTCCATCCTCCATGTCCCATAGACATAGCAGATCTGCTGGATGATTTTTTTGAAGTTGTTACCTGGGAGATGGAGATGAGAAAGTGTCTATGGAGTAAAGGTGTCTCACTGAAAAATGGTTTTAGAACATCCTGCTGTGGTGGTATTAACAGGATGGAAGACTGAGCTTCAAAAATGGAAGATACCAACAGCGTTAGTCATCCATTTCCTTGAAATAAGCTGTCTGTAGTGCTAAAATTCTCTCTTCTCCTTACAGTTTTGAAGAATTTTAGGGAAAAGGAATGTCTTTCATGGGCTAATGGTATCTGAGTTTCCACCATAAGGTGGTGATGTTCATTTGAAAAGATGGATTTGAAGCCAGAATTAAAAAAAAGAGAGGTTCTGGATTTCTGCCTTATAAAAGATCAGATGCTTTTTCAAGGGCCAAAATGTGGGTTTGGTTTTTGCATTTTAGAAAATTGTTCTAATTTCTGTTTCCAAATTTTCCCAAGTGGAAAAGGCTCTTGAGGTACAGTCATTACCTGGTTTAGGACAAGTCCTGAAGAAAAGGAACCTTAATCCATTTTGCAAATTTTCCTTTTTTAGAACACCCTTCTTCACCAAGCCTGCCTATAGGTACTATATTAACTTGAAAATTCTGAATTAATTTAATAATAAGTACATATTTACACATGAAAGCATCATAATTTAATTTTAAATTGCAGCATTTTGAAGGCATCACTTTCATACATCAGTTGCAATTTACATGAGCAATGTAATGCAGTCTTCCATCCTCAATGTCACTTTAAGGACTGTCCCTCTGCATGACTTAGGCTGGTTACAGAATGTAAGGCACACTCTAAATTTATGGAAGTTGCTCTTGGGGAATTATAACATCATATCCTTTAAGAACAAGATTAATGACTGATGAATAATAAAATATTTTTTCAAGCAGTGTTATATGGAATACATTGCATGAATATTCATTTAGATGTTAGGGTTTCTCAGATATGTTCACGTACATAAAAAGACAGCTGAGAGCAAAGTTTATCTTGCCATGTTATGCAAAAGCATTTTTAAAAGCTGTACATATAGATTTCGTTTATTGAAAAAGTATAACCCTTAGGTGAGAAAACTCATGAACTCAAGCCTAAAGGTGAAACCCCTAAATTAATAACTTCCCTGGAAGAAGAGAGTGTAGAAGTGTTGCCTTTCCAAGGATGAGTTATTCCTCATGTAGTAGAAATAAATATAAATGTCTGCCTTTTTGCATCATTTTGAGCTCTTAATGTAATAGGGTTGCAACATTTTCTTAGTGTGTTAATGTTTTACAACCTCCCCCCATAAATTAAGTGCAGATTTTACACTTGGAAACTAAAAGTGAAGAGAGGTATCTAGAGCCAGTTAAAACAGGATTTAACTTATTTTTCAGTGGAGTGAGGGGTCTACCTATACAGAAAAAATTGCAGGTTTTACCTGTGGCATAGGAACCAATTAGATTTATCTAGTGACACTGTTAAAAGAAGTATCCAAAACCTTATTATAAAGGGTTGCCTATATGTCTTAAGACAGATTATTGCAATTATTTTTGTATCTGGAATGAACTTGGAGGTTTATGGTGAGTGACTCTGAAGTAATTCACTAATTTTTTTTTAAATTTAGCATTGTAGAGAAATTTTAATTGTCAGGAAAAGTTTGTAAAAGAAATGTCAAGTCTTTTTATTGTAATTCTTAGATGGTTAAGGCCAGAAAAATAAGGAATGTAAATAATCATGTGCTTAACATCTAGTCTGTTTCACATAATTTATTTGAAAATCATTTATTCTAAATCAGAAAGGAAAAGCTAAATAAATATGACATATTAACTGATAACTTGTCATGAACAACAGCTCTTGTCCTTCAGAGGTGATTCTATAGGGGGTTGGTTTCCATGAACATTATGTTCGCATGTGAGCAGAATGAGGTCTAAATTGTGATTTTTCCTGCATGAGCTCTTTACATATTGAAAGCTGTTACATGTTTATATATTTTAGGAAACTAGACATAATGTCTTTTTAAATTTATATCTTACATTCTGTAAAGCACAGCAATATACCTATGAGAACAACATTAAGGATGCTCACTCAATGAGAATGTTGATAACTTGCAGCCTAGGAAGTTTTTTGGAGAATCAAGAAATCATGCTGTGTTATTTCTCTGCCTGCTATTCCAAAATAAACCAATACCCTTAAACCTCCACATCTAAGAATGTTTTATTTAAAACTAAAATTGAATGTACTTTATTCATTTTTTTATTCCTATATTAACTCTGCAAATATTAGGTAAAAATGCTGTAGAAAGAACTCACATTAAATTCAAAAATAACACTTAAATTCAGCTTTTTCCTTAAATAATCATATTTCTAATGCCAATATGAGAAGTCAGTAAAATTAGGATGAAATATTTCAAATAAATTAATGTTATTTAGCACTACAATTCAAGTTTCCCCATTGTGTCCATATCCACACAACCCCTCCCAAACACCCTAGAATTCTACAATTTTCAGGAGACCAAGGCAAATCTTCCTTCATCCTCAGTGATGTGTCATTCAGGTGACTGATGGACAGCTCTGTCCCAATCAGGAGAGAAGAATCTTTTCTATTTATAACTGACAGCACATTTAATGGCTGGTATTGCAGACACAGGATGAAAAGTAAATTTAAGGAAAGGGGACAGAGAGATGAGAAATTTCAGCTTGTGGCTGATATGGTAATAAGGTATTCTCATCCAAGTGAGTAGAGAGGAGCATCTTGTGACTAGAAGGAAGGGGATTTCACAATTGATAACTCTTCAGGACGTGATACAAAATATAAGATTAAAAGTGTATGGCTTAAAACACGGATTTGCTGAGAAAGATTCTGTAACATTTTTACAATTGCACAATGAACGAAGAGATCAGGCAAAGGAGAAACAACTTATTTGCATCACTGAAGAGAAGTAGGACAAGGCACCAGACTGATTTGATTAAAAAAAAATGTTCAACTCTGGAAGAAAACCCAATGATTTTGTTATATCATACAAGCTGGAATGAGGTTTGGAAGGGAAGTTTGAAGTTTTAACCTGAAATGTTTGTTGAAGGCTCAAGTTTAATTTTAATGTAAATTGTAATTTAGTAGTGCTATGTTTTAAATACAGAACTTTTCTGTTCACAAATGTAATTACTGTAGATAAATACTAGTTGAAGAAATTGACTTGGTATTAAGCAATGGATACAGAAATATGCCTTATTTTTTTTTTATCGTCCCCCCAGCTCAGGGTAACTATCTGAAATAGGAATTACAGAGCTTTCTATGATTCCAATGATGCCATATTAAAACCAAAAATTACAAAAAAAATGGGGAAAGCTCTAAAAACTAAAAGTAAGGAAGCTCTTTTACAGTGGTGCTAACTGAATATGCAGCAGCTAACATATGGAAGATGCTGGTTTGCCCTAACCATTACTGACAGATGCTTGACCCTAACTAGTCGGGGTGAAAGCCTACTGACCACAGGAGAGACTAAAAGAGAAGGTAGTGGAGACAAAATATTGAAGTAGATGCATTTTTATGCTCAGATTTGTGCTCACTCCTCTCTAGTGGTGATTTCCATATGAAATACTGACTACAATTTGTTTTGTTTATTTCATGAGATCTGACAAGATCATGACCTGATGGTTGCATAAAGCAGGCTAAGGATTTTTATTTGTCATCAAAGCCCCAGAGTGAGAAGTTAAGAGATCCAGACCTAAAGTCAAATGGAGTTTATCTCACAAGACATCAAAGTGCAGTGCTCAGACCCTAAGAAAAGAGTTAAAATGCATTAAAAATGTCAATGGAAGTTTAGAAAAGTAGAGAGAAAAGGAAGAGTGGCAACTTTTTTTTTTCCTGCCTACTTTCTAAATGTGTGCAGAAAACAGAAACAGACAAATATAACCTTGTTCTGTGAGTAGAGAAGGAGCGATCTCTGTGTCCCAGCCTGGCTATGTTGAGTTTATCTCCACTGCCTGTGATGGTTGAGCCTTGTTTTCCCAGCATCTACTCTCTGGTAAAGTAAAACTCTTTGAAAAAGCCTAACGAAAAATGGTGAAAGAAATCCGCAAACTCTTGACCTTCTGCTCTGTACATTAGCAAATGAATTTCTAGTACTAAACCTATCTTTAGCCATGCAAGTTGTTTTTTTTGGTTTGAAACAGGAATGCTGAGATAGAACTAAAGGAAATTCCAAAAGCATTTTCTGTTATTTTGATCTGTTTAAGGTCTTTTCTTTTTTTTTTCTTTTCAGGGAGCTTAAGCTTCAGTAGATTTTTATAGCTTTGGAAGTGACTTCTGCGTATTCTTTAGAGTAAGAACTGCTTCTGTCTTGTGGGTTGCCTTAGGAAGAGAAGAAATTCAGAGTAAAATTAGTCTATTATTAAATGGGGATGAGGATACTTGCAATAAATTGGCCTTCATGTAGCCTTTTCAAATACATTATATGGATAAAGGCATGAGGTGGGACTCACCTTTAAAGTCACTATTTGGTATCAGGTTTTCAGCTAAGTGAGGATGAAGCCCCGAGTTTTATGTTTTTCACAATGCAAATGGGCAGCAAAGCAACCACTCAGCAATGTTTTCACTGAGTAAAAGTTGACAGAACATTAAAGTTTATACAACTTGAAGGCTTAATACTAAGCAGGACTTGCAGGAACGTTTAGTTAAAAGTTCAGCTGCAAAAGCAAAAAAGATGCTCCTTTAGCAGAGAAATGCCAGGTTCATACACCATATATTAAGAAAACTGTTTCCATTAAAGTATTTAACAGTTTTTTGGGAAATGCCTATTGAAAGTGTTATGCAAATTATATTATGATTAAAAATATCTAAACACATGTAATGTCATCGAAAAATGCATACAATATATTCCCTCTCAAACTTGATAGCTGTTTTCCAGAAAGGTAATCTGTAAGTTATATAATTTGTCTAGGGTCTCCAGAAAAAATACTTGATTTTTCAAAACTGAGAAAAATTTATAATGTAAGCTAATCTAAGCATTCAAATGCATAAAAAGTGCAAAATAAAATAAGATTTTCTAAAACTAAAAAAAAAAGTTTTAATAGCTCAAAATACTTGAAGCAAAACTAAAAAGAAAGTAACTTGACCTGAAAGCTTTGGTTTTGAGACATGTCAGGAATTAGAGTATTTTTTAAGCAAATTGAACAGAATAAATGAACTTACTAGGAAGAAGAGAGAAGGAAAGTAGATTATAAGTTTTATATTACTGCAATTATGAAGAACAGAAATGTGACTCAGGAAAGTTATGAATACAGAGGAGAAATGTGTGGTCAGAGAGAAAAAGAAGACTCTAATTGTATATGGAAAAGTATTTTGGTTGCAGAATAGATATAGTAATTGCTGGAAGGCGTAATATGTAATGACAAGTAATGATGCAGGGTGCTGTATAACCACATCTCCCTTATTCACACAGCTGGTGCTTTTGTCAAAGAATTCAAATAGTTTTGTGTGTTGTGGCTTTCCTCCCTTATTGTGATGCTTAATAATTTTCTTTGGAATATATAAACAAACATCTGTAATTTCTGAATGTATGCAGGAGACCTGTCTAAAAATTGGCAACACATTCTCTGCCTTTTCATTTCTTCATATCCCAAGCTGACTTAAGCAGGTGGTCACGTGCTGGTTTGCACCGCCATGATTTAATACGTGAGGTCCTTCTGAATTCACAGACTCGTAGAATCGTAGAGCGGTTTGGGTTGGAAGGGACCTTAAAGGTTGTCTAGTTCCAACTCCCTGCCATGGACAGGGACACCTTTCATTAAACCACAATGTTTGGGCAGACACTCTCTTGCGAAGGTGATTTGTTACTTTCTTCTTTATCAGTCTGCTCTGAAACTTTTTCTGCTGAAACCTCAATTTGGAAGAGTCCCCCTGACTATTCCCCTCAAAACAAGCTCTAGAGTTTAGAAAGT
This sequence comes from Gymnorhina tibicen, assembly GCA_013399875.1. Classification (NCBI taxonomy): domain Eukaryota; kingdom Metazoa; phylum Chordata; class Aves; order Passeriformes; family Artamidae; genus Gymnorhina; species Gymnorhina tibicen. The sequence continues at coordinate 251,571 of VXAZ01009822.1, forward strand.
CCCTGAACTCCACTGTAATGAACAGTACTGCAAAGAATTAATTTAGATTTTCTGCTGCAGCCTTATCTTCCTTGAGCATTCCTTTTCCACCCTGATCATCTATCAGCCCTTCCGAGTTTGTCAGGCTACCAGCTTCAGATGTGTTTGAAAAGGTTGTGCTACTGCTTTTTTTAATCCTTAGCAAGTTGTCACTTGAGGGTGGAGGTTTTTTTGGTATGAGTGTTCTTGGAGGTTTGAGGAGAGGATGGCAGCCTCGTTAATTTTCTGTTTAAATAGCAGCTTATGCTCTTTTCTGTTTTCCTTAACTGTACAGAACATTCATTCGTAAATGTGTTGCTGTACTTTAATAAATCCCTTTGTCCTGCAGTTTAATCACGTATCCTGGGTAACTGTAACTTTACTGTAAACATTTTCCTCTTTTGTTTCCTACCTGAATTTTAGAGCTTTTCCTACAGTTTGATTGCATTCTTGAAGGATGTGATGTCCCAAGATATGGGTACCCTTTGATTTTCTTTTGGTCTTTAATTAAGAACTTTTATTTCAGCTTCCAAGGTAGTATCTTCTGTTCTGGTGTAAGGTGATCCTCCCTTCTTGCACAAGTTACTTCTGTGTATTATTTTTTTACCTTTTGTAATTGATTAAACTCAGTGTCATATACACGCCAGAATCCTTTAATGGACATCCAGAGGATGTTTTAGCTCAGTGATGCTAATTTTTATCGATTGTAAGATACTGAGGCTATTCCATACAGTGTAAGGCTGGAAATTGTAATACAGTAAATTGTATGCATATCAAATTAGCCCAAAGAAAATGGGTAAGTTAATACAGGATGTATTTGGTGACAATTGTAAGAAAATAATACACATAAAGCCAGTCAGATTTGAAACAGGGTTTGGAAATCAAGTCATATATGGAGAATAAAGAACTGCAACAAGGAAAGTGGTGACTCTGGGAAGAGCTGGGGTCACAGCAGAAGAGAAAACCAGTAGGAGCTCCCAAGACTAATGCTGTGGTAAAACAGGAGAGCTAATGAAGCTCTCTAGGGTATAATTCAGGAAAGTGTGAGTAGGAGGATTCAGGCTATTTTCATCTCATACAATATACTGACAAACAGGAATAGTGCAAGTAGTTATTGGGTATGCATTATTAAAAGGTGCTGAACAACTCTTTACACATGCAAAAAACTTACCACATGAAATATTTGTGTTGTGAAGATCAGGCCTTATGGTAGAGATTTCAGGCTTAATTTGTTTCATCTACCTGAACAAGATTAATGAGATAATTTTATCAACATTCCTGACTATGTTCTAAAACCAGGAAAATGCTGGATACTTAATGCTAGGCCTGTTAAATCTATCAGATAAAGTCATTCCAAAATCTTTTGGCTTGATGGTGAAGTGAATTAATGGAAATCAGAAATTGGACTTGTATTTAAATGTCTTCCAATGCCAGTAGGTAGCCACCAGCACAAACTGCTGGTGAATATCTTCAAATCAAGACCCAATGTCTCTCTGGAAGATACGCTTTAGCAAAGCACAGATTGCTTGACTGAAATTGCACAGCAACAATCCTGTGGAACTGAACAGAACTGAATTTCTCTGATGCTCAAAAGGTCGTATGAAGGAAACGAATTTTGATTTCCTGATACTAAATTATAAAAGTACTGTCAGTTTCCTATAAAGTTTTAGTTAGAAATCAATCATATTTAAAACCCAGAAACAATGTGGTAATCTAAGAAGCTAATTTGCCAAAGTGCTGTTTCCATTCAATTTGTGTATATATTGATTTTGTTACTATTTTGAATCCAGACAAGAAGGGATTAAATAATGCAGTTTGTTGGCAGTGATTAAATCAGTTCATGATTTGCTTTGTCTCAGTATGAACGGTGACTGGCATTTCTGCTAAAAGTTCAAAATTCTCATTGATTTGAAGGCTGCTAGGATGGATCACCTCATAGGATAATTTATAAGCAATTTTGTTCTTTTTAACATAGACCAAAGTTCTACCAGTTGCAAAGTGTGGTTCTCCTTGAAGATTTGCAGCACACCTGCAGCAGCTGAAAAGACAATAGACGTGGACTGCAGAGCTCTGGTAAGATTGCTCTAAATGTCTAATTTTGTTCTTTCATTAGAAGAAAAATGTAATTTTTATTGTTGTTCTGGCTGCTATCACAGTGGATTAATCAATTTTATTAAGTGACCATACAATAATTTTTGAGTAATAAAATTTAATACTTACTAAGATCTCATTTAAGCTCGGTGATATGAACTAAACTGAACGCTTGAATAAAAGTATCTTCTTTATCCTGTTTGAAAAATTACACTTTTATTCTGCTGACATCTGCTTCTAATTTTGGATCTCAAGCCTGAATTCTACAAAAACTTTAGTTTCTCTGTTGTCCATGACAGAATATGACTCTTTTGGTACTTTACTTCTTTATGCATGCAAATTATTATTGTCATTTAAATTTCATTAATCATTGGGATGCATTTAATCATGTTTGTATTACTAGAAAAATTCATACTGTCACTCTCAAAAAACAATTGAATTATATTAGTCATACTAGAAGAAAAATTGCATCATATTAAATAGGTATGCTTTAAGTCACTTAACTATGTAAAGATAAAATAATTGTTTAGTATGTTTGCTTAATAAATAGTGTTTTTGTTTTCCACAGATTTGTAATTGCATTTGTCTTTGAATTATCATTTGTAAGGTGTTTGTTTTCAGAGCTAATATTTTTCTTAACTTCTGTAAATGGATTTTCACTTTATGATCTAGACATCCTGCTTTCTGCAAGCGTTGTGAGCAGCTAACAAATGCTGCCTTTAATAACATACAGTGGTAACGGGTTCTGTGAGTAGAAATGACTGGTATGGTATTTTTCTGCAGGAACATTTTTGCAAATAAAAACGTGATGAAAGTGCTAGGGGACTTCCAGTCACAGATGCTGGGAAGGGAGAAGAGTCTCCTCAATGGGTTTTAAGATGTGTTCATATGGGGGGAAGAAAATCCAAACCAGTAAGCACTTCTGAAAATATTAAAATATCATTGTTCATGTATGACTTCAGGTTTGCTCTTCTTTCCTTGAAGTTCAGTATCCTGAATGTGAACTTCTGTAGGGATGAGAAACAGATATCTATGTTTTCAAAGTCTTGGTGTTGGATGAGTATGTTGGGAGGTGTCTGGTGCTAGTAAGAAACATAAAAGCTAGACTAAAAGAGTTTGTGATTTGAGACCTTGAAAAGAGTAGTGTAGGTTTTTGTCCCACAGGATCATGCTTTGCCTTGTATCATTTTCTGATATGAAAATACTCTGAAGTGGTAAAAGGGAAAGCTAGATTTGAAGTACACTATTGACTTCTATTGTATGAGAAATTCTCAAGGTGCATTTGAACTCTTCCTATAAATTTTAATCAAATTCAATGTGAAAACTTAAAAAAACCACATTAAAGTACAAAATACTTCGGCAGTGTTCAGGGCATTAAAATTCTTGACCTGAAAATTCAGGTAATTCCTTTCTAGTAAGATGAAGGAGTTAAAGAAGTGGCTATACCTCTTCTTCAGATATCTATGGAAAATGCGATAAAAATTTTTTTATTGATGAATCTGGAAGATGACATGAATATTTCTGACTAGCAAATAAAATACGGTTACTATTATGGAACTGTGATTCCTGAATTTACTGGTTACGTGGCAGGCACTTAATTCTGGAGTGTGAGAGCTTTCTGTCTCTAATGTAAGTGAATGGGATTATTCTAGCTAATGTCTCAGTAGAACTGTCAGTGTGACACCAGGAAAGAGAACCAGTACAGTCCTTGACTGCTGAAGAATGGTCAGACACCAACAGAAAGCAAATAATAGTGGTGGTACTGTTAATAAAATGTGCACACGTCTGGTTCTTGAAGGTTAAGATTTGTTTTGAAATACTAGAAGAAAATCAAAGAAATCTCCTAGAAGCACAGGGGACTGGAAAAGCAGGCCTCATCACATGAATGTTAAATAGCTCTATCAACTTAGTTTGCCAGAGAAAAACTGGAGAAGAAATATGATCATTCGCTAAAGAATATTTAGTGATCTCAGTTTTGCTGACCAACATGCATCAAGAGCTAGCAGCCAAAAATTTACATCTGAGAATTATTTAATCTTGCTTGGAATGTCCCGGTAATGAGAACAATAAAACATTGGAAGATCTTACTAGTGAAAGCAGTAGACAGAGTGAAGGTGAGAACATGAAACTGCTTCAAAAGCTGATAAATATTTAAAAAGCATAGACACCTGCTACATCTGCTACATCAGTGAGTCAGATTTAATGAATACATTGATCTCTTTTTGACCTTAGAGTCTTCTTCCTTCCTGGCCCTCGGAATGAAGAGGATTAGCAACATTTAATTTAAAATACTAATAACACTGCTTTTGTATGGTAGTTACAGCTGAATCTCATCATCAAATGCAATACAAATTTATCCTCAGCATGTCAAAAGTACTGTTCTGTCTTACACAAGTGATCAGACTTCTGAAACACCAAAAATTGGCTACAGCAGAGGTAAAGCTGGCAGGACAGGGATTTTAAATGAGCCAGGTGTAGCATCTTGCTATTCTTGATAGTGGACAGGTGGCCACGGTGACCACCAGCCTGCAGGCAGCAAGGGAGCGCCCAGGGAGCCTGAGGGCCGGGGGGCACCCCAGCAGTGGACAGTGTGGGATCTTCTTGGCACATATCCTACTGTAGCTGATGAATACGTTTGCTTGCAGATTCCAGTTTTGTGTTTGAGGTTTGGAAATGCATTAGGTTGACTCAGCCTTTTGTACTTCACGCATGGGCGTCTGTCTGAAACACAAGGCCTGTGGCAGGGTGACAGCTCACACCACGTGGAAAGGGGAGTTGAGAGCTGTGTTTGTCAGGCTGAGTTTGTGACTGTGCGTGTTCTGGCACTTATGGGTTGGCCATCAGTTGGTGCTACTCCTCTGTTGAAGAGTGCAGAGAATTTTGAAGAAACAAGAAGTTCTACCTGGCAGCACCCCACAACTGTCTGTAGCTCACGTCTTAGTGTCAGCATAGAGTTGCCCTCTTCTGTTTTCAGTGCGTAAAATCATCTAAAAAGAAATACCGCAGTTAGGTCTGTACTGCCCCCACCCCAAACTCATACATTGTGTCGCCATCCTAGTTTAATTTGCTCAGAATTTGCTGTGCTAAGTATCATTGCACATGCTTTCATCTGCCTTTTGCATAATGCTTAATTCTGATTAGATTAATGATCTTGAATGGGAACAACACAGGATTTTCCAGTTACATTTACCTTTGGTTTGCTTTGTTACTTTTATGTTTCAACATAAGGTGCAAAATTTCATTATCAAAGTGTATCTGCAGATGTGTATCTGAAAGTCTTAGAGATAATTTGGTTTAACTCAAGTTTTTAATAAAATATTTTAAATTTGCATTTTTACATTGTTGGGACCCATCTCACTACATATCATTTTGGGATATGTTCTTTCTCTTAACCTAAAATTCAAAGTGGAGATTGATTGGTTAAATGGATCAAACCTATTTTTATGCTGCCCAAGTGTTTTAAAACTCCTTTGACCTGTTATAGCTGGAATCATTTAAGCTTGTACTTTGCTATTAACCAGATTAGGATTAAGGTGTTTATGGAAATAAAAATACTGAATAAGTCAATATTGAAAGCCATAAGCCATACTGGAAAAGTCATTAATTTTAAGCTCTAGTCTAATTTCAATTATTTTAATCACTGTATATCAGAAAAAGAAATATCCTTGTTTGAATAGAAGAAATAATCTAGTTAGAAGTTTAGAGTCAAATCCTATCATAGTCCTTACTCTTCAGTAGATAGTATGGGTTTCTGGTTGGACACAAGAACAGGCTCCCCAGGGCAGTGGTCACAGCACCAGCCCGACAGCTCAAGAAGTGTTTGGACAACGCTCTCAGGCACAGGGTGTGACTCTTGGGGTGTCCTGTGCAGGGCCAGGAGTTGGACTCGATGATCCTCATGGGTCCCTTCCAACTCAGCATATTTTATGATTCCATGAATTGGATTTCAGTGAAGACCTTTACAAGGGAGTAAAGTAAATAGCTTTTTAAATTTAAAAAATAATAGTTTTTTTCCTATTTTTTTTTACATAGAAACACAGTAATTCCTCTAATTTGAAACACACCTGTCTCTAAATTGAATTAGACTTAATTTTTTTGGTCCTTGTTGTCACTAGAATGCCTGACACAAACTGCTTGGAATGATACAGTGATACAGTGTTTGAATAAGAATAATGTAATCTCATTTTCTTTTTATGTGTCTGTTCATTTTCTTTATGAGGAGAATTATAGTAAAAAAGGAAAAATTGCCACAAACTTGGCTCTTCATAGTGCTAGTGCTCTTTAATATTGTTGTGTTTAGAGGTTTTGGGACAGAGAAGCAGTTTCACTTCTCACTTTTTCTCCTTGATAATTATTGCTCATGGTATCCCCTGTGCCATTACTTTGCAAATAGCAGAATCAAATATTGATTTTAACTTTCGTTGTGATAATTCCACATACTTCTATTTCCAAGTAAGGAATGGATGACAGTCTGTTTTTTCAGTGTTCAGTTAAACTTCTTGAAGATAGATTCATTTCTCATTTTCCTCTTCAGGTTTTTGGGGTTTGTGCTTTTGTTTTACTTTTGTTGTTGTTGTGGTTTACTGGTTTGCTTATTGTTGTTGGTAGTTTGTTTTTTTTAGATTGAGGGGGAAGGCTAGGTGTTTTCATGTTTGGCTGGGTTTTTTTCCAACTTGGACAGATTGGTACATGATTTCTGATTTTCTTTTAAAATGAGTGATTTTTTTAAAGCATATAGCCTGCTGATCTGGATATTTTTTCTAATTCAAGCCCTGAATGCTCTGAAATCCAGTGCTCAGCCATTGCAGAAATAAGAAATTATTAACCCTGCTGAAATGGAGGGAGAGTATCCAGCTGCAGGTTTATTTTCTGTGTATGTTAAGTGAAAATAATTGGTGAAGCCTGGGTAGCTTGTAAGGATGAATTCCAGCTGTAAAGGATTGTTAAAAATTTGTAAACAGGGGAACTCTTACAAGTGTGTAGGTGATAAGCCTGTGTTTCAGAGGTGGGATATTATCAAGTGCTGGTAATATTGAAATAACCCAGTCAGTTCTGCTGCTGGTTATAATGAACACCTCCAACTTTACCTTACAACTTCATCAGTCACTGCCCAGATTCAATCTCTTTTTTTGCCAGCTGTCATAATGAAAGAAACCAATCTAAGTTCTAAGAATATTTGTCTTTTTTCGGTGTCCTTTGCCTTCAGACCACCTGGAGAACCAGTTTGGGCAGTTGGCACTGCTGGCCTGTAGAGAGCATTTCCCCACAGTCATTAAAAACTCCATCAGTTCTGCTACATGTAGAAACATTTCCATAGCACTGTCCTGGAATTAATTCCAGTAGAGAAATACCAGATTTCTGAGGCATCGTTTCTATTCTATCATTTTAGAAAATCATTCTGTTTTGATCTGCATTGATATAAGGGAGAGTGATGTTGGAGATTTGTCAGCTTTGGCTTTCCTTCTACCAATGCTAATTTCAGGTTGCATTTCACCCTGACAAAGATCATCAACTCTATTAAAAGAGATCAGCTAAAAACGAGTTCAGGGAAAAAGGGAGAAAGTATGCTCTGTGATCACAGTCTGCTCAGGAATTTATTAATTTTTCTTTTATGAAAGTATTAACATATTTTTATTTAATTTTGTCTTGTCTAGACCTGCCTGTGGCAGTCTAATAAATCACAAAAGCAAATCACTGTAAGAGTGGAGGTGGTATAGGATGCAGAAGTGTATTTTTAAATGTATATTTTACTTAAAAAAAATTCTGAAGTATATTTGAATAGTTCTGTGGGCTTTACTCTGTTAGTGACATCTAGATATCACAAGCTAGATCTGACTGTTGTTCATTAGTAGCTGACAGCTTTTCAGATTCGTTATGAATTCTAAGAATTGCTCGCACAAACCTCATCAAGTTCAAAAGGCAAGTGCAAGGTCCTGCACCTGGCTCAGGGCAATCCCAAGCACAAATATGGGCTGGGCACATCATGGACTGAGAGCAGCTCTGAGGAGAAGGATTTGGGGATGTTGGTGGATGAGACCCAGCTCTGAGTGTTTGCAGCCCAGAAAGCCAAAGGTGTCCTGGGCTGCACCAACAGCAGCGTGGGCAGCAGGGCTAGGGAGGGGACTCTGACCCTCTTCTCTGCTCTGGTGAGGCCCCAGCTGGAGTGCTGCATCCAGCTCCGGGGTCCCCAAAAGAAGGGAAGAACAAGAAGGATCCATGTTGGAGAGGGTCCAGAGGAGCCATGAATATGCTCCAAGGGCTGGAGCGCCTCCCCTCTGAGGACAGACTGAGAGAGCTGGGGCTCGAGCAGCCTTTCAGTACCTAAAGGGAGATACAAGAGAGCTGGAGAGGGACTTATGACAAGGGCATGTAGTGGTCAGTCAAGGGCTAATGACTGTAAACTGAGAGAGAGTAGGTTTAGATTAGATGTAAGGAACAATTCTTCACCGTGAGGGTGTTGAGGCCCTGGCGCAGGGTGCCCAGAAGCCCAGCATCATCCCTGGAAGTGTTCGAGGCAGGCTGGATGGGGTTTTGAGAAACCTGGTCTAGTGGAAGGCGTCCCTGCCTATGACAGGGGGGTTGAAATGGATGATCTTTTAGGTTCCGTCCAACCCAAAAAATTCTGTGATACTCCTCAAACTCCTCTCACACAGAAAGGATTTTGCCTTCTAATGGATTTATAAGTTGTAGATCAGAAGTATCACCCTTTCCAACTCAAGATGTGTTTCTTCTCACAGGATATATTGGCTCAGGGAATAGTTCCCCTCAAAATCCTTTGCAGATCTTTAGAACTTGGGAATCATGCTTTGGAGACTGCAGAAATAGAGCCCATCAGTGGGAGATGTCAGTCTGTTTCAAACCTATAGTTCTTTTACAGAGAGACACAACAGTAAGAGATCTCAGAAAAGATGTGTTAATTTTCCCCAGGCCATGCCTCTTCCCTGGCACCTTTGCCTCTTCTGTTTGATTACTTGAAGGGAACCCACAAGAAAAGATGCATCTGTGTTAAACTCTCAGTACACAGAAATAGTGTGGGGTTTTTGGGTGTCTCTCCTGATTGCCCCCACTTACAAATCCTTCATCTGTACCACACAGCAGCCCTGGATTGTATGAAATCCATCTATTTTGGGTGTAATTTAACTGGAGAATATCTTCCACGTGCTCACCTAATGTTCTTCAACCACTGATGGGTGTTTAACTTCATGGGAGTGAAACAGAACCACTCATAAGCAAAACATGGGTGGGCATTCACACTGTGTGGAGGCTGAGTCCTCACACTGCTTTGCTCTACCTCTCCTCCTGCTGTGACAGATCAGAGCACCGGAATCTTTGTAACCCTTCCTGTCAAAAAACACTGCATCATTCTAGCAGGAGTTTGCATTTTGTGGTAACTGCATTATGTCAATTCACAGGTATAAGGTAGAGCTCTTGTTACAAGTAGCACTAGAGCAGAACCAACTTAGAATCTAAATTGTGTCAGTGTCTCTCTTATTAAGTTTTTCATTATTTATTTAAAGTAAAAAAGCATATAATAAAGAATGTTTTGTAATTATGTAACTTGACAGTTGAGGACAGTGACACACTGTTTTCATAGCTGTGGTACATTAATTTTTCATAAATCCTAAGCAAAACTGTAGTCTGAATATTGTTATATATGGCTGATACTTGGATCATGTTCTCAGAAACTGAGAGTCCTGAAGTTATGAATCATGCCCTAGGATTTTTAAATTTCTATCATATGCTTTCATGACAATTGGTAGTATAAAAAGTATCATTCTGTAAAAGAACCATAGCAACATGGTTGGTGGGAGGAAAAACAAATTTGAGAAGGTAGTAATTATTAATCACTCTAACTAAAAGCAGTTTGGCAAATAATTCAGACCAGAGCATATTTGTATAGCATATTAAAAAAAAAAAATAGAAAAAGAAAGGTAAATTATTAGAAATATAAAAATGTGAGTGAATTTTTTTGATAAATATATAGCAGCTGCCAACCCCCTCCTCTTGTACCCACAGATGAATAATCAGTTCTGTGATGTAATAGCAGGGAGCTAATATGGATCACAAAATGACATCTGAGCTGTCACTAACTGCCATGGAACAAAAATGTGAGGTTAGATCTAAACCAAGTAATTAGAGGGGATGTTTCATCTGGACAAGTGGTCAGATCTATGAAAAATAACTGTTATGTGAAGAAAGAGGGTGGCCTTGAATAACAAAACTACCAATTCCCTTAGTCCATAACTGCTGTTGCTCCCCTGGGGCTGAGGAATCAGAACAAGAGGGTTTTTCTCTCAACCATTAAACACAGAAAGTCCATGGAAAAAAGTTCTTTTTAAGAAAAATTTGCTCACTGATGGTATCTGGAATACAGATTGAACTAGGTAGTAAAGTAACATTACTGAAAGGAAAATGTAAACCCTGTTCCCTGTTGTTCTATCAAAGCTAGGAATTTATGCTAGATTTTTGGCTCAAGACAAACATACATACATGGTTGTATGTACACTTTTAGAGTTGTGTGGGGTTTTTTTCATGTTTATTTTTGTTTGGTTTTTTTAAAATAAAGAGAGGAACCTGAAAATGAACAGTGAGAATTTCTCCAAAAGATGTAGTAAAGTATAAATTTTCCAACTATGTTTGCAGGCTCTTAAAAGTGACATTCTGTGAATTTTTTGCAGAACTCTAACCTTTAAACCTGTCCTGCCATTTTTCAGAGCTGCCATGAAAACTGGTGCTACTGCACTGTTCTTCCCCTCAGTGATTAATCTGATTTGGTGAGAACTCTCTGTTTTCCTTGTGTAAGATGAAGGAATAGAAAGAAGGGATCTTTATTATTCATTCAATTCCTATGAAGGTTGTCCATCTGTATAATAGGAAGCTCTATCTTTAAGGCTGTTATGGCAGGGACACTACTGCTCCCACAAAATGTACGAAATCCCTTCTTCTCCAAAATGGTATTGCTCTGTTTCCATGATCACAATACTGTTTAAAAGTTCTGGAGTGAAATTCAAATAAAGCTTTATAGCTATGCATCTCTAGAACATGGGTTAAAGCAGCTAGTTGTTCTTTTCTGCTGGATTTCTATGGACAGTATGTGGAGCTTCTGAAACAGCAGATGATAATTAAATCAATACAATGAGCAACAAGTTAATCCACACATACATGTATTCTCAACATCTGAATCAGGAACTTCAAGTAAGCATATAAAGCTAGTTGATTGAGGATTTGATTTGAAAATAGATGCTGTGTTGAAGTTTGAAAAATGCCATTAACTCAGGACTTACTTGGTTTAAGTCACACAGTTTTACTGGATGTTTTTATTTGAGGCTACGGCCCTGCCTATTTTAGATGGTTTGGCCTATAGCAAAAATAATCCAGATTTTTCCTCTTTATTTAAATCAGAATAAGAAATGAATATGTAAATGTGACAATCTCAGGCACTTGCTTAAATCATCACCCTCAGTAGGACGGAGGGCCCAGTGTCTATTACTCTCTGAAGACTGTTCTTCAGCCTTTTAGAAATGAATTTGCTTCTTGATTTGAATTCCTGGTGTAAAGGTAGATGAAAATCATTGTAACTGAAAACTGATGAAAAACATTGTAACTTAGAAGACTAAAGAAAAGCTAAAGTCTCAGTGATTATAGGGACTACCTTAGTTGAACCTGCAGACCTATTTGTATAAAAGTAACTAACCTAAAGGTCATAAAAGTGATTCCCTGCAGCAAATATTTCTACTGAACGAATTCCAGCTAAAGCTGTTTGAGAGAAATGGGGAGTAAAAATTAGCACTACTCATTTCACATGGAAGGAGGTAGTGAATATTTACTCAGTAATCATTTATATATTTCTCTGGGATTTAGAAAAGATAATTTACAAGGAATTTTAACAGTTCAAAAGAACCATCTGTGAAAGCGGGAAGTTTTCAAGTCAAATTAAAATTTATTTAATGTTCATTACTCATTAATTAAATAACACTTCCAGTTATTATGAGTTGTTTGTACATTTGCACATTTTTAGTTCTAAATTCAGAGAAAACAACCAAAATTTTAAATTTTATCTATTAATAATTATTAATATCTTCAACCATTGAAAATTGTAACAATTTACAATTAAAACTTTTTACTGTATTTTACTTTGATGTTTACTTGTATTTCCTAATTTGTAACAGTATTACAGAAGCGTAACTTAGGCTGATAAATTCAGGTCCATTATCTCAGATTGTTCAGAAAAATGAACTGCAAAAGTTACTTTGCCTTGCAAATATTCTAATGGATTTATTCAGGTTGAATGTAGAGGTCAAGAAGGAAGGCGATTCTTAAGTTTTGATGTAAAGTGTCTAAAAGGCTGTTATTGCTTTAAGCACTTACTCATTAGCAGTTGTCTATTTCATGGAGAAAATTCTAAGTGTGTATCACTGGTTCACTGAGTCAAGAGACTTTTTAATCCATCCATATATTTGAAAAGTAGTATTTTCTGTCTTGAGAGGAAATATCTAATATGTGAGCTCCAAGCAGGATCTGTACAGCAGGAGATAAGCCAGAGGGGAAGGTCTGTTTTAAACAGTGAATTATTAGTTTCTGCTTTAATAAAACCAAATGCCTGCAAGGGATTGAGTTTGGTTTCCACATAAGCATGGAGACAATAGTTTTGTCTTTTCTCTGCCAAATCTGTCTTTTTTTTTCTCTCTCTCAAGTCCTTTAGAAAGACATGAGTACCCCAGAGATGGTAATTTATCTCTGAAGCGTGTTGCCCACTCCACTTCCACAAGACTTGTTCTTGTGAGTTGAAACTTGTGCTGCTGTTGCTGTTTGTAAAGGCTCCCAGACCACTCTCACACTGCTTCTGAGCTCTTTGTGGTGCTTTTAAATGGTCACTGCCACAGTGTTTCTGTTTACATGCAGATCTAAGCACAGGCAGGGCATTCCCGTTACTGGTTCCAGCCTTCAAATCTTGGTTTTGGCAGTCTGGAAAAATGAATGCAGCAGGTCTGTTCTGTGTGAGCCCTACACAGCAGAATGTGACTGTAGGATGAATACAACAATTCAAAAACACTTCATTAATACTTACCCAAGTCTTGAAGTTGAAACCTCAGGAGATATCTTTTAATGTATTAGTTAGAGGATGAAATAATGGCTCATGTCCAAATACGTGGATATCCTGAAAAAAAGTGTATTTCAGGTGATTGTGGTAGCAGTTCTTTCCCTCACAAGGTGATCTGCCAGGTCGTCAAAACTGAGCGCCAGAAATGTGGGGAAATCAGTATAGAAAGGTCTTCATACTTTCACTCCATGATTCATGGATTCATGATTCTCTAATAAACATTTTCTTCTACATCTTCCCCATACAGACAGAGAGGCTTCTTTCTGGTTGACAGCAGAAGCAGTTGAACTGCACAGACCCAGGGAAATGCAAGTGTGGGCCTTGGTTCAGACTGCTCTAATTTTTGCTTTTTAAGAGGTTCTAGTAACAGATAACAGTCAATAAATATATATATAGATGTTATTATTATTTAAAAACATTGCTTGTGATGTAGTGAGCTTGCATTACTTTTATAGGGTAACTGCTAAGGGAATGTGTGGGACAGACTGCAGATACCTCTAGCATGTCACACACAGAAGTCAATATTTATAATGCAGCATTTATTGTTTTGTGTGAGACAGTAATCTGTGAGCAAACCTCAAGGGCTTAAAAGTTAACTTGTCTTGGAGCAACAACTAGCAATGAGGCTGTTTTCAAAGTTTATCTGATCTTATAAGTCATAGTAAGGAATAAATGCAATAACTCTTACAGAGATTGTTCCATTAGATTTATATATAATTCTGTTTTCAGAAAAGCTATGAACATTTAAGATGTTCTCTTTGTATTCTGACACTGTCTGGCTCCTGAGACTGCAAATATATGCCAAAAAATAAAAGTTGGATTTAAAAACACAAGTGTCTAGGATCCAGGACAGAAAGGTTTTATTAGACGCATTTTATTCCTAGAAAATTCAGGAGAACAAGTTTTTCTCAGCAGAAACCCTGACAATTTCAGCTTTCTATCAGAATTGTCTCTACCTTTACATGTTTTGTCCCAGTGATAATTATGGTATCGGTCTTTTAAATTGTGAAGAAATGCTTCCTTAAACATCTATTTTTAGACCTACAGAATGAGAGAGTCACAGTAGGTACAAGATCTAAGACAGTCAAATTAATTAGCATTTTACCTCCACTGACTGAGTAACTTGATGGTAGGTGGTGCAGCTGAGATGTAAATTACCTCATTAGTATGGTCATAAAGGTTCAATAAAATGAGATATTATTGGACTTGGTTACTACTTTTAAAGTAAAGAAGTACTTTTAGTTATCTTATACCAGCATGAGCTGTGAGTAAAGGCACATAGTAGAATATTTGCTTCCACATTTAGCAGGAGTCTTTAAAGTTGGTGGAAATAATGTAATAATTAGTCCCTGCTGCTATTCTACCATTACGTTCTGATAGGTGGTTGTAAGCTTATTTTTACCAAGTATTTCTGCTTCTTTCTTTGAAGAACTGGAGCATGGGCAGTGCTGGCCGTTGCCTTTTCCTGGTCAGTTCTGAGCCAGCTGATACTCAGCATTTCACTGATACAGATTTTGTCATTTGTAGTTGCATGTCAGATGGGATTTTGAACCTCTCACATCAGATTTTCAATCCAGGGCAGTTGGATTTAAATATTAATCTGGTCTTAAACTAATAGGCTAATTAAATTATATTAGAGTAAATTCCTGGAAGTAATTCTGTAGTTTCAGTTACTGACTTCATTATGAATGTGTAGAAATCATCAGCACTCACCAAGCCTCCCAAAGTATGTTCTAGTCTATTGGATTTGTGAATTTATGACATTATTGTGACTTTATGTAGCACTTGAAAACAAATCAGTGAGACCAGCAGAAAATAATTACAGCTAACTGTTGTAGCATTATATGAGCAAATACAATTAATTCAGGAACTAAACCTTGCAGTGCTGTACACATTCAGAGTTCAGGGATAATCGTGCACTTCTTTGGTAAATAAGGGAATGACACAGAATTACTTAAATATTTAACCTGAACTACATTCACTAAGACCTCTAAGAGTAAGATTTAGTCTAGCTCAGAGAAAAGACAGGTTTTGCTCACTATCTACCTGATATATCAGAAGCTATTTGGAAATTGAAAGTATCCTAAATTTTGCATCTCCTTAACTTCCCTGAAAGGAAGGGTCACAAATGCTGATTGTTGCTATTTTGAGGCTGGTTTTGGGCAGGTGTCTCAGTGTGATGACATGCCTGCAGAGGAGTTTGCACATTACACCTCCATGAGACATAACTGACTTTTTGAAAAAGCAGTAGTCACTGATATCCCTCTTGACTTCATTATCTAAGAACAGTACATTTCTCACTTGGAAATGTTGCACTTTCTACTGCTTTTTATTGAGTGATACTGACCTTAAGTATTTTGTTCTGGTGTTGTGGATATGACAGTCCCTGAAGGAGAAAGGACAATCTGAAAGAAAGAGAAATGCCTGTTTTGGCAGATGCAGCCTGGATTTACATCACCCAAAACAGTCCTATTGCCCAAGGACTGTAAATACATCTATTGATTTGATTCAAACTATTTTCCCTCATGGGCACCTCATATATTATGTGCATGTATCTGCACAGCAAAGGGACCCATAAAAATGATGAATAGGAGCTGTATTGAAGTCTGTCACTTGCTGAGTCATGCTTTCCAAAAATGTTGAGACAAAGTAGGTGTAAATGATTTTTCTGTAAAATCCTTTGAAGATTAATTTGGCCCTTTGTTACATTAATTCAGTGTCAGGTATCAGAAGCAGCCCATCTTTCTGCAGTCCAGAAAGCCAAATATGTCCAACAGCAGTGGGCAGCAGGTGAGGGAGGGGATTGTGCTCCTCTGCTCAGGTGAGACCGCACCTGCAGTGCTGCATCCAGCTCTGGGGCCCTCAGCAAAGAAAGACATGGACCTCTGGGAACAAGTCCAGAGGAGGGCCCTAGGATGATTAGAGGGAGCATCTCTCCTATGAGGAACGGCTGAGAGAACTGGGATTGTTCAGCCTGGAGAGGAGAAGGCTTTGGGATGACCTAATTGTGGCCTTCCAGTTCCTGAAGGGAGCCTCCAGAAAAGACAGAGAGAAACTTTCTACAGGAGCATGCAGTGACAGGAAAGGGAAAATGGCCTCAAACTGAAAGAGAGTAGGTTTAGATTGGATATTAGGTGGAAGTTTCTTACTGTGGGGGTGGTGAGGCCCTGGAACAGGTTACCTGGAGAAGCTGTGGATGCCCCGTCCCTGGAAGTATTCAAGGCCAGGATGGATGGAGCTCTGAGCAATCTGGTATAGTGGAAGATGTCCTTGCCCATGGAATGAGATGATCTTTAAGGTCTCTTCCAACCCAAACATCCTATGATTCTATGATCTCCTTCCCTATTGATTCTGGTAATGGAGAAGATTGACCTTTATATTTTTTTAGTAGGGCTCTCAAAACCAATTGAGCTTTGATAAGCCAGGTTACTGTATGAGGTGATTTAGGCAACTGAGCTGATCACTGGAAGTGCCAACCTTCAGTATAGATGTTGGTAAAAAGTAGCTGTAATCGGTAATTTCTTCTTCTAACACTGCTGGTTCTGAGAAGGAAATCTGCCTGTGATCTCAGGAGGATGGAGAGTTATTGAGCTTCAGTCTCCATGGATGCAGAGGTGCCCTTGATTTCAAATTCAAAAAAGTATTCATTAAGATGTGAGCATAGTTATTACTTTCTCAGTTGTGGGAATTTGGGATGTTAACTTTACTTTGAGTCAGTCTGTATCCCCTTGTCAGCTATGCTTCTTATAATTATCTTAAAATAGCACTTCTCTTAGCATTAAACTCTTCTTTGATACAATTTTTTCTGTCTGTGCATGGAAGTCCAAATATGTGCATATTATTTAGTTCATTAGCTTTTCCTATATGTGTATAGATTATTGTAATATCAGTTTGGTGTGGGTTTTGGCATCTTTTGGTGGAGCTGAGGACATCATAGATTCAGTCATAAAATAGAAGTCTTTTTCAGTCTCTTCCTTTCCTTCCATTTCAGAAAAATGTTTTTTGCAATCATCTCTTGCAAAACATTGTTTTCCCAGTTTGTTTGCTTGGTGCAATGTCTAGCCCCCATTAAGAGGTTAACAGTGTAGTAATTTTTAGTCAGTGAGCTTAGAATTGTTGCAATAACTTGTGAACTAATCATTGCTGTATTCTGCTTCAGGGCATTATTACTTAGGCACTAATACACATTATGTCTAAAAGAAATTCAATTCAGTGTGATTTTTCTATGTAAATTTTTATGTAAATTTAAACCTGAAACTCAGTGCCCTATTAGCTTCTGATAGTAAATGTCCTGTGCAAATTTTTTCCTTCTGGTTAATTTCCTGTACTGCAATAGTAATAAGAATTGATTCCTTACTAAGCAAGTTGTACAAATATATAATTTGCTTAAGGTGTTTAGTCCTAGATTTCAAGCAGTTCAATTTGCTGTTCTGATAGACTTCACTGCTGATGAACAGTTGGTGCCTTTTTGAAAGCTGGTATTTTGTAAGGCAAAATATGCCAAGTGGGAAAATACAGTATCAAGATAATGGCAATCCTGTAGTTCTCTAACCACACTTCTTGCATGGAAAGGAGAGGGTTGTCTTGGCAATTCATTTACATCTCAGAGAGACTAAAAAAACAATAAAAGGGGCTTGTACAGCAGGAGAGATGGTTCACTTTACAAAGATCTCCATTAACTTAGGAGTGAATAGGAAGCCTGAAGGACTCAGCCCCTCAAGAGAGAAGAGGTCAGGAGTTCCATGTGTGAATGATCAGTGCCAGAAAGGCCCAGCTGAGACTGGACATGTGTGTCTGGATTGGGAATGTGTGTGTAGAGAACAGGTGAGGTGAGGTGTAACTTGGAGGCACTTTGCATCAAGCAGTTCAAGAGCCAGAACTGATTTCTAGAAGTAGTTTGACCAAACTGGGCTGAGCTGTGTTCAGCATGGCCCTGAAACACTGTCATCAACTGCTGCTGCTCAACTCACTTGAGCCTCTTTTGTTCCAAGAAACAGAAGTGAGTAATAATGAGAATACAGCAGGAGACTCTAACTCCTTCTACTGACATAAAGACACTGGTGGGGATGTTGAAAGCTCTGATCATTTTGAGCCTATGGAAGAGAAAAGATCTATTTTTTCAACACCATTCCAAGTTCAGTCCTTGAGTAAGCAACATTCCTGCTTGTCATCAGGTGCAGCACAGAGAAGGAAGGCACTTTTTACTTGTCCATCTAGAAGAACAATGATTTGGACAAGGACCTACAAAAGGAAGAATTTCTGCTGCATTATCTCACCAGGCCTATAAAAAAAACTTTCTTGCTGTTTACTTAGCTTGAAAACCTGTTTCTATTGCCATAGCCTGGCAAACTCAGGAGCAAATACAAATGCTTTCACCTCAAGGTCTATGGATTGAAAAACCTGCAAACAATATGGAATGAATGTCATCTCCTTAATTAAACTGTATTTTAATTGAAAACAATTCTTCTAAGGAATAAGAGTTGTAGTCAGTCTCTTAGACACTTTGGCCAGGTACTGCTTTTATTGACACCTGCTGATGGTGAGAATACGATTATTACTGAAGATGGAACACAAAGAATTGTTATGCACAGTAATTGTAGAATGTGTCCATCTTCCTGCAAGTTTCCTTGTTGAACTTAGAAGAGGATTAGTTGATAGTTCAGTGCGGTGTATACATTAATAAAACTAAAATTGCATATTATGGACTTAAATAAATTAGATCCAGTTGCTCAAAGAAGGAAATAGAGGAAGGAATGATGAGAAAGTCTTTGGCATAAAATATATCAGGGAAATATTTCAGCAAACAAGTATAATATCACAAAAGAGCAACTGATAATAGTGAGCATATTTTGAAACAGTGTGGTTTACAGAGTATTAAACCTCTGCATAGACTGAGGCTGTTAATGTAGGATTGACTTAGCAGTCGATTGTTTTTTCAGGTTCCATAGAGAATAAATGTTATCTCATATATACATTTCGTTTTATTTAATTTTAACTCATGTGAGATTATTTTAAATGACCTGCACTGAGTAGGTCATTGAAAGTTCTAAAGGAATAATAGCATGACATATTGCACAAAAGTGGCTCTATTTTGGGGACTGGCAGCCTTGATATAAGAAATGTTTGAGGAAAGAGATTAATTTTCTTCTTTTTTCAACTTTTACATTTCTCCTCTGTCAAAATGTTTATGAAATACTAAACACTGAAATGTGGAACTAAATTAATGACTATAAATGTGTTTGGAAATTGCCTGTGATGTTCCTCTTTCACATTCTGTCTGATAAAATGGTACTTTCAAGAAAAATAATACTCTTAGAAATTGCATGGGCATTTTGTTATTTATCCTAGTTCTATGCCTCCATAACAATCCAATAAGGCTAGAAATGTATAAAAAATTGTAAAAATTATATATATATTCTGCTGATAAATATACATCTCTTATTTCCATCTATGAAGTAGCAAATCATTAAAATGTGTATGGCAATTCCAGGCAAATTTCCTGGGAAATTCCAGGGAAATACATAATCTTAAGCATTCCTCCTATACTGGCAAGAGAACAGTGTTTTATGATAACACTGGCAATGTAAAATTTCCTTTGTGTACAAGATT
Source organism: Gymnorhina tibicen (assembly GCA_013399875.1). NCBI lineage: Eukaryota > Metazoa > Chordata > Aves > Passeriformes > Artamidae > Gymnorhina > Gymnorhina tibicen. Next base: position 271,390 of record VXAZ01009822.1, read on the forward strand.
AAAAAGATTTCTTTGATAGTTGCTGCTTTTTTCCTAAATCAGCTGTCCCATATTTCCTTTTTACTGTAAAAGTATTTCTTCAACACAGCATGTAGATGTTTTACTATAAAATTGTTATGAAGCCTTTGGCAATAAAATGGTAGATAGATTTAGAAACTTGTTTACACCAGTAAAAACTATTAATCTGAGCTTTAAAATATTTTATGGCAAATTTAAATTCCATTTTACTGATGCAAGGCACTTAAATGATTTAAATTGTTGGTGTAATCTTGCCATCTGTAGAACATTAAATGTGTTTTATGTATATTCCAGTAGTCATTGTCTAGAAATGTAAATATATAGAAATTTACCAAATCATAGGCAAGCTAAAAATAGTGTGAGGCATCTCTGTGTGGGGTCATAAATGTATTTAATATTCATTTTTTAGTGTGTTATTAATTTTAATAGACATTTTATATTTTTCTCCTTTCATATTGCAGTTTGAATTATTTACTTTTTACAAAAAAGTACATGGAATAGTTTTGCTGTGAGGAACAAATCACTATATGTTAACAAAAAAACCAAACAAACAATATCCATTTTAAAATAAACTGCTTGGTTAGAGCAAAGGAAAGAGACCAAAATTGGGGTAGACACAAATATACAGAGTACATGTGCACAATGTACAGAGAAATAAATACATATCTTTATTTTTGGATTTTGTGCATTTTCTATAGATGAATATATCTGAATAGAACATACATATTTTAAACTGCAAGTATGCCTCCTGGATTATCATAGTTGACTGTCTTCATGAGTATATTCCTTCTGGTCTGTTTAAAGTGCTTTGTTTCATAGTTTATTGATATTTATACACCCAGGGCACATAGGATGAATTTACACCATTTCTAACCTTAGAGCAAAGGGAAGTCTGCTGAAATGTAGGAGCTGTGCACAGTGAGCTGTCTCTGCCCAATTCCTGCTCATCCTAAAATATGCATATTTATCTAATGAGGCCGTAGCTTGGCTGTTTTATTACAGTAACTGGAATTTTTATGCATCTTTAATAGTATCAATGTTTGCCAGGTGATCATGGGAAGATGGCCCTTTCCTGACGTGCTCATAGACTTTAAACAAAGATACGGAGACCACTAGTGAGGGAAATGGCACAAAAGGAATGAGAGAGGGAATGTTTATTGTGGTGGTGTTGTTTTAATATCAGGTATTATGATGTAACTTATAAATCAAGGGAACAGATCCAGCAGAATTCAGCCTAATCGTTTGCCAGCTTGTGAAGTGGACATTTCCAAATGTCTGTGCTTGACTGTTGAGAACAGCTTGGAGTTTTTACCTGCTTGGGATTACAGCAGACTGGCTTGAAAGGTGTGTTTTGGCAAGCCTTGGCCATATCTTGGAAGGCAAAGTAGCCTGGTAGAACACAGACCAGCCAGGAAGATTTGAACTTTTCCGTATTTATGGAATTAAAGAGTTTAGAATTTGAAGGTTGTCTGAAATGTTTATTGCTGCAACTTGGCTTTTTTTGGGTTAGTTCACACATCAAACAAAGGTGCGGCCTGAGTTTGCGTAAGTGTAAACAATGAGTAAGCACCTTACACTTGTTTGAGAGATATCTTTTACATGTAATTATCATGAGATTATCTTTTACATGTAATCACTCATAATCAATTTTGTGATTTTGGTTTTTTTTTATTCTTTCTAGGATACTGTTGGAATTAATATTCCCATCACTAATCCTACCAAAAGAGTTCTCAAGATGAGTGTGCATCTGGACCATCCATCCCTTTTTGGAGAAAAATCTTTCATTATCAGGCCCAAACAAACATTTTCATATCACCTAAAGTTTTCCCCAGTTGCTCTTGGCTCTTCTGCTGCAAGGTAGGTTGTAGAGTTTTGATACTTGTGACTGTGGCTGTTTTACTAATAAATGAACTACTTTCATTGAAAGCTAAGTCATTTGATGAAAATATTGCCCTAAAAACCCCACAGAAGTTAATAAATGGAATTAACAAAATTTCCAGCTTTAAATGTATTGTATCCCTAACAGCAGCTTTCCTCTGAGGGGAAAAGCATTATTGACAGGCAATAGTGTAACTCCTCGTTATTCTAGTTCACTAGAATTTAGTTAACAATATTTTATAAACTTACTTAATGTTATAAGCCCCCCTTGAAAACTTCAGATTAATAGTTAGTTGTGTAAATTTTTAAGTTCTGTAAAGGGAATGGCACATTTTCATTTTTTTTCTGAGAAGGAACAAAATGGTAAAACCATAACTGAGACCAGGTGGAGAACCCTTTAACTGTAAAGGGTTTAACTTTAAATCCTTTACCTTCATAATCTTCCATTACTTAACCATGATCTACTAAATGAATATAGAGAGGGTTTAAATGAAAAAAAAATCATTACATTGGAAATCCCAGTGAAACCATGCAGGTATGATAATTAGCAATGAAAAGACAGATCACCTCTTGGTCTTAGTTTCAGCTAAAACAGTTCAGCAAGTAATTGAACAGTGTAGAATTGCAAAGCTTATTTTCCTGGAATTTGGTTACCAAAGCATTAATCAGTCAAAGGGCTGATTGAAAAACAATTCCCTGTTTTTCAGTTATCTCAACTGACTGGCAAAAATATGGGGATGGGGAGGAGGGTGGGATGGAGATTCAAGAGGAGGGCAGAGACATCCGACCAGTTTTGAAAGAATATTTATGAAGTCAAAATCCATTCAGAGTTTTATTCAATGTGCTTGCATTGATTTTTCCAAAGACCACAATAATGTCAGGTATCATTGAGCGATACAGATTCACATAATACTGTTTTATAAAATTTAGTGCTGTTACAACTCTACTAAGTATCTTTTTTTTTTTTTCCTGTGGGAATTCATAGACATTATGCATTCTTAAGCTGCAGATGAGAATAGAGCTCATCTTTTTTTTCATACCAGATAATATTTCTGGTGTTTTTCAAGTGCAGAATTTCCAAATAATAAGATAAATGTTTGTTTTAACTGGCAAAACTTTGGGCTCAGCTGATTGGTGGGCTGGGACTTAGGAAATATATGCAGAGGTTATATAAAGCACATCTGGACATTCTCAATATGGTTTTGCAGTTTTGTGCTAGAAGTGTGTAACAGCTCCTTTAAATTGCAGTAGCTCCCACGGACTGCCGTTACAGCTGGACAGAGGTACTTCCACACTACACTTCCTCATTACATCCACACGATTAAATTTTTTTCTGAAGCCATGCTCTGTTTCCTTCGCTATGTTAGCAGCTGGGAAGAACTGTTGGAAAAGGGATTGTGGCAGGTGTACCTTTTCAAATGGTTGATTCTTTCCTAGAGCCGTTTTATGCTCACTTTAAAAGCTCTGTTGGCACAGGGGATAGTCTGGAACCATAAAGTCATGGAATAGACATAGTTATTTATAATTTAGAAAAAGAACTCATCCTTAGTGGGTCATTGGTTTGTACAGTGCATTTCTTCTAAGTTTTTATACGCTTCCAGTGCTTTGGTTTAATACTGTTATGACTCTGCTACTCAAAAAACCTCAAGAAAGAGAAAAGAAAATCTGCAGTAGGAAAGAACTGTATTAGAATGTCTGTCACTGAAATATATTGCTGAATATATCTCACCTAGCAGCAAGCAATTTTCAGTAATGACAACCCTTGATTGTATATCAAAACACTATATTGAATATTCCTTGGAAGTGTATCTCTTTTCCAGGCTCATAGGAATGTGTCTATATTTATTCCTCAGTTTTATCACTAGATTTGAAAGATTTTCCTTTTTAAAATTAGTGTATAGTATTTCTGTTATTTTGCCCTTCAAAATGGCTAAAAAGAAAATATTGAAATGAAATTAAAGCTTATTCTTATAAGCGGAAATATGTTTGAGTTGTATTTTTGACAAAAGCAAGCTAACAAAAAAACCTCACAAGCGACAAATGAATTTTATTGCTAGAATTTAGGAAAGATGAAGAAGAGATTTTGTTGCATCAGTAATTCTGAATATTATTAGATTTGGTAGCTGAATTCAGATACCAGCAAGAAGTGTTAGAGGAAAAATATGATCTAATTAAAGAACTCTCTGTGTTGATCTCATTAGGTTTCTCCTGAATTTTAATCTGTTTGGGTTTTCTTAATTGTCTGAAAAAAATAGCTGTCATATTAAGCTTATGTATCTGTTTTTAGTGTCATGTTCCGGTCAGATGTAATTGGAGAATTTTGGTATGCCCTGAAGTTCCATGTAGAGAAGCCATGGCCAACCTGGCTACCTGAAATAGCATGTGAGCTTGGAAAGTAAGTGAGTAGTTGATAATGCTGGACTGGGTCACTGCTTTTAAGTATCATGGACATTACACGAACAGTTTACAGCAAAAACTCAGAACAGTGCTCTATGTTTGCTGTAGTAGCTTGCAGATAATTTTTTTAGATATATATGTAGGTAGGTGAAATCTTCCTTGCAGAAAAACAATTGAAATTAAATTTTAGCCTCTATGTAAACTTTCTCTGAAGTCTTTATAGAGAAATCACTCTGACAATACAGCAGAATGTAATCATCTAGATCCATAATATGGAGCTCTTGTAGGTTGGCTTTATTTTTTGTTTCTTTTCTTGTCTCTGAACTAGGAATTTACTGACAATCCTGCTTTACAAATGCTTGTATACCAGTTAGCAATATCTTTTAGCCTCTCAAGAAATGGCAAAAAAATGCAGCTTCTGTGCTGCAGGTCCTGGGGGTAGACATGGTTGAAATGCCACAAGCGTTAAGAAAATGAGCTCCTCAGAGAAGTGAACCCAATTATTACCATCCTTCAATGAAATTTCAACGTGCATTTTGATAGCATAACGTTCAGTCCAGTTCTGACTTTCAAAACATAAACTAAAACTCTGAGGATAAGACTTTGGAGAATGTCAAAATTTCAGAAGTGCTTTTCAATGTATTACCTCCACTTACGAATAGTTTCTGTGGACACACTGCTCTTCTGAATGATAAATTCCACTTCGGTATATCTTTGACTAAATCTGTAGTTAATATACATAACAGACGGAGAAAAAATGTTGTTAGAGACCACAACATGAAATTTTATCTGATTAAATTTTTGTGAGTGAATATATTCTGCTGTTCAAGTATGATGCACAGACTGGAGATAACTGACAATGCCTTTGTTATTATGTTCTAAAGAAAATAAGTTGTGCCATTTCCTGGTTTTTACTTTAAAATTCTGGGCTGACTGGAGTCAAAACCATAATTTTTCCCTACTATGTAGACTATTGCTGTCAGGAGTTAGAATTACTTAAAACCTTTTTATTCAGACTATCTGGCATTCATAATTTTCTCTGGCATGCACTGCCTGGAAACTAGATGCACAAATGGTCTAGTGGAAAATGGCAAGTCATCCTTTTCTACTGCAAGTAAAATGGATGTTGGAAAAGATTAGCTCCATTAACTACAACTCCTTCTGTCAAAATTCTTACCTCAAACTCCTCAAATCCCATGTTTTATTTTTTCAAATGAGATTTCTTTTCCCTTTATAAGTACATACATGTACTTACAGTACTTGTAGTTCTATGTATCTCTAAATATGCAGAGGAACACCATGTCCAGTTCTGAGCTCCTGGAGAGGGTCCAGTGGAGGCCACAAGAATGATGAGGGGTCCGGAGCATCTCTCTTATGAGGAGAGACTGTGGGAGCTGCACCTCTTTAGTCTGGAGAGGAGAAGGCTGAGAGGGGTTCTCATCAATATGTATAAATATCTCCAAGGCAGGTGCCAAGAGGATGGTGCCAGGCTCTTTTCGGTGGTGCCCAGCGGTGTCAGCATAATGTCATCAGCACTCTTCTTGAAGTGCAAAGTGTTGGACAATGGCAGTCAGTGATGGCATTGAGGTTACAGTTCAATTACTGAGAATTGCTCTGCCTCATGAAAAGATAAGACAGTCCAAGTAAATTGGCTGCATTAATCTCTGATAAATGTGTAAGGGCAGTGAAGGTAGACATCCATGTATGGTCTAAGAAAGGTATCAATTTGGATGTTTTTTTCAATGGATGTACTTCCTTGCTATGTACCCAGAGATGTGAACTGTAAACGTCATCAAATGTTTGAAGCATTTCTGGTTGGTGAAGATCTGTAGCTCTTTAACAGATTAACTTCAATTCTTCTACCTTTTCCTTGAATGCAGAAGAAGCATTAGCATATGAATATTTTCATTGCATGGTTGCTGTATTCTTGTTTTCTATTGATCTGAAAAATTTAGGAATTTGTATCCTTGAAACATTACACAGAATTGGATTAGGAGCCAAGAACCGATTGATAACTTAGGATCAATTTCTAACCAACTCTTGAAAGAGAAAAAAAAATTCTAACAATTTATCTTTTAATCCTTCTTCAGATTCCCTAACATTTGGGGTTATCACAGTCAGATCTGCTTTTTGTTTGTGTAAAGGTAGATTTAACACGTCCCTTAGCATATGTGTCTAAGGAAGGAAACCTTCTCCCTGATACTTTCCATCTTTCCTTATCCATCTTGTTATGGGCTCCACAGTAGAGTCACTGAAGATGAGCCAGTCAAATGATGATCACAGTGATCTGGAATTTACTGCCACCTGCAACAATTTCTCCAGCATAACCATCATAGTCAATCTGTGTGGGGTGGCAGGATTTTGATGACTTAAAGAACCTCTAACAGTCAAGTAGTTCCTTACTGAAATTTCAGATATTCCAAATAACTTTTCCCTTTTACAATGTATTACGTATGAAAAAGACCAGACAAAAAAAAAAAGAGGATAGAGATGGTATATGCGAAAAATGGGAATTATCAAGTGAATCTGAAGATCCTGTGTGAAAGTTTCCTAATATTTCTTTACTCTCAGCTTTTGAGATCTCAGTGATACAATGCTTTGACACTGTTAGTCAGAAACAAGTCTGCTGCTCACTGCTGGGGATTTATGTCACTGCACAGGTTGCAAGGAGCCCACTTGTGAACAGTTTAGGGTGTGAAGTTACAGTTAGAAAGCTGGACTGGAATATCTTCCAAATGTGACTTTTTTATATTTTCTTTTTCCTTACTGATTTAGCTATGATTAACAGACTAATTTTTTCCAGATGATAAATATGTGAGCAATCTGGCAGTTGACCTGCCACAGCTTTGACTAGAGGGAATATCCATTAGGAGACAAATTACAGCAAAACCAATATATGTATCTCATTTTTCAAAGTTTTCTTATTTACTGTTTTCACTTATTCACCTTGAATCTCTTCTCTTTGTCCCTTGGTGTTACAATAAGAATGTGATTTATGGCCATATAACTTTGCTAAAAACAAAAAATATAGTATTTTGACCAGAATAGAGGAAATGTTTGGAGTCTTATGAAATATTTTAAAATTTCCTTCCTATTGAAAGTATCTCAGGAATATTCCTGAACTGGAACATAAAGAAGGAAAGTCTGTAAAACAGAGGGCCAGCTGATTTAAAACATAACATTTGGGCAATCAGCATACTCCAATCTTTGTTCTGGGAGAGTCACTATTCTAATTAAAATATATAATCTACATATGCAGCATAATGATTCTATGATTATGCTTTAAGTAACAACACAACAACTGTACAAAATGAAACACTGAGTGAATTCAGGATGATAATAATTTACTATTAATAAATTAATAATGAATAATAATAATAATTTAGATTATTAAATATGTGTCCACAGGAATGGGGAAATGCTAATGCAATGAAACTTATTTTTAAAATTCAAAATTTGGAATTCTTCAGGAAATAAAAAAAAAATTATATTACTAATGAAATGTAATGGAAGAAGCTTTGTAATTAATCTCATCATTGTATATATGTTTTTTTCCAGATGGACTTACATACACATACCTCTTGCTAATCCTACTCATGAAACTCTGGTGCTACAAATGGTTAACAGTGATCCCAAACATTTTGCAGTTGAGACTGACCCAAAAGAAGCTGTGAGTAAGATTTCTGTGCTTTCACAAAAGAGATAGAAGAGACACCTTCTTTTCAAAACAAATTGGATTGTGTATTGTACTCTGGGTTCAGAATATACAATCTTTTAGACATTTTAGAGATTTTATAGCCTGAGGAAAAAAACAATTAAGCTTGAAAAGCAACTCAAGCTGAAGTACAGATGTTTTTTTTTTTCCTGGAATGCTTTGTGGAATGGTTTTGAGCAGGACTGCAGTGTAGGTTGTAAGTAATTCAGGAGATACTAGAAGGAGAAGCTGTAAACAAACCACCTGGTTAGAAGCTTTGTAAGTATCTAATAATCAAGATGATAACTAGGTAAATATTCAGGTTAGTAGATAAAACGTTAATGGAAGAATACAAGAATATCTCATAGTCATGGCAGTTATAAGCAACTTGCAAGGCCGATGAGTAATTTGATCAATATAGCTGCAAAGGAGCTTCAAGCAAATACCTAGAATCATTTTATTCTCCAAACTCACAGTTACCTTGAGAGTGATTTCTACAAAGTAAATCTTAACCCTCTTGTTATGTACTCCACTTTTTCCTCCTCCATCACAGAAGCCCTTCCACCTTGCTGCCTAACATTTATGTTTTTTCTAGGAATAGCAGTTGCATAAATGGGCTCAGCTTTTATATTTTCATTGAGATTGGCTAGAGTTCTAGGTGGTCAGGGTTCAGAAAAATATTTGTTATTGACCACTGAATGCTAGTTAATAGTACAAGTCTCATAAAGAACTCTTTGGATATTATTAGCAGTTAATTCTATGAAATAATGTGACCTTTTCATGATGGGGAGATGAGAAAAGGGAGGGCAGATGCATGGAAACTCTGCCTCTGAAGGAGTGGCATCGAGTGCCTCTGTCACAACCTCTTAGGATGTGAATTCAGAACCTTTAACATGAAAAAAAGAAAAGAAAGAAACCTGTGCTGGACAGGAAAGAAATGGCCTCTTTTCTAGACATGAAGAAGGTGATACAGGGAAGACACCAGAGCTGGTTGGTCCCTTCCCACCCAAACCATTCTATGATTTTATGATTCTATTCCTGCAAAATGGTTTAAGGGTCAGAGAGATAGGACAGGACTATTGTAATAAAATAAAGCTAAGAAGATACAAAAGACCGTATGGGGAAAATAGAGGAATGATATAAAGTCATTATAGGTTCAGTTTTCAGAAGCTAAACAATTTTTGGCCTCAAATATAGCAGTACAACCAGACCAAATCTTCCTAAAAGGGCCTCTGAAGGTAACAGCTAAAGGAGATTAAACTTATTTACTCAACTTCCCTATATATTGCTGCACAGGATTCCATTAAAATAAAAGTATAAAAATTGAAGTTTTTTCTAGTCTGTCTTTTGTGTCATTCATGATGACACATCTTCATACACTATGTTTAACCTTGACAAGTGCTATTACTAATCATTTAATGAATTGGTATTTGAATAGGAGCTAAGACACATAATATATACAAATTATATTAATCGTTCGTGAGTATTTTATATATATTATGTTTAGGTCATTGGCACAGAAGTGGATTAGATTTAATTGTAGTGACTTTTGGCTGCTGCAGATTGCATATTACCTTTTGCAGGAAATTAACAGCAAGAAAAAAAATCTATCTGCTCTCATAATTTATCACCAGAGATTCACAGATCAACAATAATTACATTACATCGCGTAGGAAACAATACTTTCAACACTAACTGCAGTCATTTTCTTTCTTTCTTCCCTTTTTATTATAATCCTCAGTCCTGTATCTCATTTATGGATTGAATTCTGAAATGATCCTTGTTAATTGTGGTAATTCTTCCAGTGACAGGATAGCTTTGGTTGCTATATGCAACTGCTTAATATTTATTTCATGTAGCTGTCCCTTTTTGAACCTATTTTTTCCATTACAGATCCATGTTTGGACAGGTCATGTGATTTCCTTCAGTTTTGATGACAAAGTCGGGGGTGGCATTTAAACCACAGAATCACAGAATGGTTGGGGTTGGAAGGAGCCTCTGGAGACCATCTAATCCAACCCGCTTGCTAAAGCAGGTTCACCTAGAGCAGGTCACACAGGATCACCTCCAGGCAGGTTTTGAATATCTCCAGAGGTGGACACTCCACAGCTTCTCTCGACAGCCTGTTCCAGTGTTCAGTTGCCCTCACAGGAAAGAAGTTTTCCCTCATACTGAGATGGAACTTCCTGTGCTTCAGCTCGTGGCCATTGCTCTTGTCCTGTCACTGGGCAACACTGGAAAGAGTTGTGGCATTCGCCCACAAGACTCTTGTATTCATTGATGAGGTCCCCTCTCAGTTGTCCCTCCTCCAGATGCACAGGCTCAGCTCCCACTGTCTCTCCTCATAAGAGATGCTCCAGACCCCCAGTCATCTTTGTGGCCTCTGCTGGACCCTCTCCAGCAATTCCATGTCTTTCTTGGACTGGGGAGCCCAGAACTGGACACAGCACTCCAGATGTGAACTTGCTTCTCCTGAATACATTGAATCCTAGGTTTAGTACCTCCACACAACACTGCATTCGCCTTCCAGAAGATTACTGCTCATAAACCGTGCCTCATGTTTCAGGTATTGGTTTATAATAATGCCTATTTCAAAGCCTTTGCTATGCATGGAAGAAGTTTCCCATCTTGATCATTCAAGTTTCTGCTCTCTTTAAAGCAAATGATGCTTTCTTGTCAGCAGAAAGATTCTGATTTGTGCAACCCTCAAATGAAATGCAACAAAAAAGAGCAAATTATTAGAACATTAGATTGAAGATGGGGTTGTCCAATAAAGATACATTATATTTGAAGACAGTAAGTAGAGTCAGGTCTGTAATTTTAATATTCCATATAACTTCCCATATTTGTTTTTATGTCATCTAAGATGTAGAACTTTCAAATATACTAGGCTGTCTCAAATAGGTTTCTTCAGTCACTGAGTTATGTTAAATAAACCCGATTTAACAGCGATATCAAAGCAATTTTTTTCTTCCCTAGAGATATTTGCCTAATTAATAACCAAAATGTTGAACAATATTTCAGAATTTTAAAAAATTCAAATATTATTATCATATTTTCATGTGTGTGGAAGTTTGTTCCAGTTTCAATTTGGAAGAAAGGGCATTACTGAAATACCACAAGGGATTATTTTCTATAGATCTGATTCAACTTCGAGTATGGACATCATTAATAATACGCTTTCCTGAGGTCCAGTTGGATTAGGCTCAAGTATTGCTGAACTTCAGCGTGCATAATGAAGTCTAAATGAAATTCAAAGGCTTTAAATCTCTTCTCAGCTTCGTGTCATTAGAAGCAGCTCTGTTACCCTTTGTAAACTGACAAAAATGAGAAAAGCACGCATATTACTAGTAGCTTTTCAATTGTAGCCTAAGTCAGTTTAAATGAAATATAACATCTTGGTTTTCTTTCAGAAATTTGACAAAAGCTTTCAAGTATTCCGTTTAATGGGATTTGTATTTTCATATCTTTTTTCCTTTTTTGTTTCTTTTTTTAACAAGCTACAACTAATTTTTGTTTCCTTTCTTGTCAACCTTAAACTAAATTAACAACTGTATAAATGCTGCCAAATTATCTAAAAGCTGGAATAAAAGTGAACTTTTTTAAATAAGTAAATAAGTTTACTGTATTTCCCTACCTTATTTTTCATTAACATATTGGGTATTAGGAGTGTCTGGTGAAGAAGTCATTGGGATGTTGAGTTTCGTGTTTCTGTCCTGACCCCAGCTTCAGATTTAACAGCTGAAAATTTTCAGTCATTGATACTGTTATGATCCCAAATATACTACTTTTCTTCTATATAAATACATGGATGTATTTCACATATATGTGTATTATATTGATACACACATATATTCACGATGTAGAAAAAAGTCTTACAAACAGGATCATCTCTATGGCCAAAAAGAAATATACCTTCACTGTAATTCTTCAGCTTGCTATTCTCCTGGCTTATAACTAGCCTAAACCTTTTCCATTAAGCTGTGTTCTTTCCTGATTGGCTTTGAAACAAAATTTTTATTGAGAACAAATAACTTAATAGAGAAGGGCTGGCAGAGAGGAGTGCAATCTCTGTGTGCAAGCTTTAGGGATTTTCTTCATGACCATGAATATTGTTTTGTACAGAGCAGAGAGCAAACTCTTCGATTTGATGAAAAATTTCCTTCCTTTCTTCATTTTATAACAGAAATAATGTATTTGTAGTTGCTTCAGACTAAGTTTCTTTATTTAAACAATTATATCTGAGATATTATGAAGAGCAATGATAGTTCCTTTTCACATGAGTATCATGGAAGCCACTCGTTTATGTAAACAAAATGAAAGGCAGAGGATGTGTTAGCATTAGCATATTTAATTGAATGATTGCATGACCTTCTTAAAATATGTTGTTTAGCATTATTTCTCAATTCTAGTTCTAAAAGCAATTTATTCTCTGCATTTTTTTTTTGCCCAGCTTATTTCAAAACAAATTACTTTTTGGATACAGAGAGCATCATACTGTATAATACAAAATGAATTTTTAAAACCAAATCTATAATGCAAAAATTAACAATCCTTTCTGCTTTCAGAGCAGGCAGTCTGCTGGATTATCATAACTCCATGTTGATTATTTTGATTCATTGTGGCAGTGCATTTTCTGAGTAATGATAATATGTCAAGTAATACTTACTGGAAATCGAACTCCTGTCTGTTTTCATCTCTGTGGAAGAGTTATTATTCTGAATAATGTGGATGTCTTACTGAAATTACTCAAAATTTAAAAATCTTAGTGTTAATTAAATTAATTTAATTATGTATTCTTATTTTGTGACATCCTATCCTCACCTACTTTTTCATTTTATCCAAAAGTATTTGGGAGGGGGTTCTTTCTAACTATGGTTCTTTCTCCATTTGTGAGTCTTCATTTGATAAATGAGTCTGACTGGTAGGTAGGAGCTGGACTGCAAATGAAAGTTTAATTAACTGTTATGGCAGTATTCTGATTAATTACTTTAAAACTTTCTCCCAAAAAGAGAAAAAGAACATTTCAAGTTTTGTGTGTTAGTTGAGCACACCTGAGCTCTGTCCTCTCTTCTGCACAACCTACCTCCCACTGCCATCAGTAGGAATATCTGTTGTTCAAGGCACATCAACATCCCCGTCCCTAACTGAGCTGGTATTGATGCCTAAAGATTTTTATATATTTTCAAATATTTGTAGATTTGGAGACTGCTACATGGTTGTAGCTTCTAGTACTTTCCCTACTCATTTTCACCTACCTTTTAGAACAATAAGCTAACCTTCTAACACATCCCTGAAATACTTTTTAGTCTCGTTTTCAAGAGGAGAACCTACAACAAAAACCTTTTGTTTTCCAACCAGAATCTGAGAAGACACAGCAAGAAATGGGGCAAAAAGGCCCCCGGACCAGTTCCAATGGGGCAATACCCATGGTAAAATTACCTAACCAACTGCTCTTCTAATTGGACAATATTTGATAGGTATACTAATCAATTAACTGTATAAAATCTGTAGAACTACTGTATTACATATGCATATTGCCATATTATGCAGCTTGAAGGCCTTTTAGTTAAAGAATTGATTTTATATTATAATTTTTAACACTGTTTGGAAGGATCTGTGTTTTATTCCAGAAAACAGTACCCTATAACACACCCAGAGGATGACTGGCAAGACCAGGAGCGCTGTGGCTCCTGCCAGGGCCCAGCTCTGGGGCGGCAGGGAAAGCCACGGGGCAGTGAGGAAGAGCAGCATGAGGCTCTGTCAGGGCCTGGATGAGATCAGTGTCCCGAGACAAAGCCTCTGTGTGTGGGGGGTTGGGGGCGAGCCAGGCTCTGCTTTGTGGGGAGACAGTGACCCCAGACCCCCCAGCCTGGCTGAGCTGTCAATCCATCCATCCATCCATCCATCCATCCATCCATCCATCCATCCATCCATC
>VXAZ01009822.1:285352-461705 GCA_013399875.1 Gymnorhina tibicen
CCCCCCGCCCCCCCCAACCAAAAAAACCACCACCGGGGGGGGGGGGGGTTGGTGCTAACCCAGCCTCTGATTGGCAGAGCTGTCCATCAATCACACACTGGGGCAGGCTAGCTGTTTCCTGATTGGCCAAGTGACTGGAAGCCCCACCTAGTGGGTGGGCCAGTGAAGGTTGTGGGGCTTAAAAGATGGAGCACCTTTGGACACTGCCTTTCCCTGGAGTTTCTGTTTTGTTTGTGCTTGAACACTAGGAGTTGGTAGCTATATGTGTGTTTTTTCAGTACCAGCTGTTGTAGGATGTTGTTTTGACCTTCATTTACTGCAAATTATATTCATTTAAAAAAATGCAGGTTAACTGCTCACGATATCAATCAGTTACCTTTTTATCTCTTGTTGTGTGCAAACGTTATTTAAACGTGTGATATTAAAAGGATAATACCTGTTTTTTATTAAGGAAGTAGACATAGTTGTGTATTCAGTGGTTCTGGCTGATCACACTCATAGTGCATTGACGTTTTTATTATTTGTAGTTCTATTCTTTTACTGCTTATCTGGTTCTTAAAAGCATTTATTACTCCACTCTAGTCAGCTACCTTGCTTTTCCCTGTGCAGCTGAGGCTCAAGTAGAATACTTGAGGTGAAGAGAAAGCTTGCGCCATTATTTACAGTGTTAGTTTTGATAAAGGTAAGCAGAAGAGAGACAAAGCACTGGTTTATTAAAACCTGGCATGTATTTCCCTTTAAGCCAGTTTGTGTCTGTGGAGGTCGCTGTGATAACCCTTCAGTGTCATCAGGGTTATCAGACACCAGAGTCCTGTTGGAATGGTGTTTGTGAGGTGCTGTCCATGTCCTTGGAGCAATCTCTAACACCAGCCCTGGAGCTGCTGGGCAGAGGACGTGCGGTGCCTGCCACTGGGATTGTTTGCTGCAGTGCACTCGCTGCCTTTGCAGCCTGCGCTGGCTGAGAGGGGAGAATGCGTCTGGTGGAACACATTAATCACCTACACATCAACGCTGTTGGTACAGAGCACAACAGAAACACTCAAAAAAATTGATTTCCTCTCTCTTACCCCTCCTTTCTTTGCCTCTTTCTTGTGTTTGTACAGCTGACTATTCCTCCTCATTCCACCACTCAGCTGCCTGTGAGATTCTGTCCCTCTGCCCTTGGAAGATGCAATCACGAGGCGACAATAACCTTCAAATGCCCAAAGGTATGATAATGTGCTCGTGCCCACAACACTTGGGATTCAGATTAGATACTATTTGCGATAGGCAAGGAAGTAAGAGGCTCAGCCTGTAGGTCAAGTTGAAGTTTAGTGACTGGATGCATAAATGAACGAGCAAGTGCAAAGATGATGAAAACTTACAAATTGTTTAATCCTTATTTTTACACAGAAATTATTCTGTTCACAGTATTAAAATGTGGCATAATGGCCTAGGAGCTAGAACAGGTAATGAATAATTTTAGCTTGCTCAGTAATGAGTTCTGCTGTTTTTAATACTAGAAGACTGGCACTTCTTAGCAGTCACCTCTGAAATTAAATTTCTTGATGTTTTTCCCAACCCCAAACAAAACTAAATAGTTTCATTTTTTATCTGAACTGAATTTTAGAGGGTCACACACTTCAAAAAGTGAATTCTTCCTTTCATTTTATCTGAAAATGCTTTTTACGTTGAACATCTTAGAATTGTTGACTTTTTTTCTTTGTGAATTTTCCTAAAGTTGAACGAGAAACAAGTAGATAAAGAGACGTGTCATCAGCATGACCTACTAACTGTTTTTAAATTACAGCTGGAATAAGAAAGAAAACCTGATAGTACAATGTAAATGGTAATATTTCATCATGTGAGATGTGGTTAAATGAAGCATTTGCTTTCTGTGCAATTTCCTCTCTGTATTTTTTTTTGAGTTTCAGATATCCTAAAAGACTGCTGACCTATGAATTATTCCAGTTGAGTGCTACTGGCAGTTTTCAGTAGTGTTTTAAGTAATACTAAAAAAGCAAATACTCTTTTATATGAAGAAAACAAATACTGAAGGAAGTCATGTGGCAATTTTTTTTCTGAAAAAGTATGTTTAACAGACAGGTTATTTGCAGGTGGTGTTGACACAGCATTTATTTTGAGAATCTCTCTTAAATATTTATTAAGGATAAGAACAAGGAGACAGCAATTCTAATATGAATAGTATATATCCAGGGTCAGTCCAAGAGGACACAATGTCCTTATCTTCTCTGAAACCTGATGGTCCACAGAAATCTTATAAGTTCTTTCCAATATCCTTGATTTTTCTGTGTCGAAAGGTTAATGTTCTTTATTATCTTTGGAGTAACACTTTTAGCTTTTTGTGTGATTCTACTGCTGTTCCACCAAAGAATTATTTTCTTTCTTGCTTTGTCTTCTGGAGAGAACTTCTCACTTCATCTGCTTTCAGGTTCTAATGTGCTTTGAATTTTGCTTTTGCAACCACCTACATCTTTCCATTCACTACACTGGAAGCTCTGAGTAGCTGGATGGAAGTTAAATACTATGTGCTTGAAGTAGGACAGAAATTAAATACAAAAAGGAGATGTGAACATCTCCCAGAATTGAGCTGTTGATTTCCAGATAGCAAAACTTAGCTATCTGGAAATAACAACAGCTTGAAGGAAGAAAAAAGAAATCAAACATTGAAGTTTGCTTATAGCAAAGACCCAGAACAGTGAAAGAAAAGTAGGCAAAATACTTTAAAATGTACATCTTGGACTTGTCAACTAATAAAAAATGGCACGTTTCATTCACAGTTTGGAGAGCGAATATTTCACCTTGCGGGATCTGGTCATCCTCCTCAGCAGATGGAAACAACCACCATAAGTGCCTGCGTGGGCAAGTACTCTTCTGCCGTCATAGCCTTCGAAAATCCAACTGCTGAAAATGTGGTGGTAGATCTCATGCTGACAGGTATGATGGGATGGGATTTTTTTTTTTTTTTTGCAGGGGGGGCGGTTGGGAAGGAACTTAAGCTCCATGGGTTGCATTAAAAGTGTGAAAGGGGTGTGATTAAATTTGCCTTGTTCCATCATCTGGCAATAGAGTTGTTGTGTATTATCCACATCCACCCTGAAAACTCTGTAGAGTGTGCTGTGGGAGATAGGAAGGAACACAAACCTGTAACAACTGTTCACAATACACTTCTTAGGTCATGCAGCCTCATGTGGATGTGCAGCTGCTGGCTGGCTGTGGACTGCACAGTAGCATTTGGCAATAGGAGACTCCTGGGATGTGTTTTGGTAGCTGTTATGTCTAAGCCAAACAGCTAAGGCTTTGTTTTGCTTTTGTTCCTCAGTTACCTTCAAATATTTTATATTATTGGTCAGATTCTGGGTAACTAAAGGAGTTAGTAAGAGAACAAGAGCAAAACATTTTCAGTTAGGTTTATTTGTTTGTTTTCTGATGACCTTCCAAACAAGTACATTTCATCAATGTTTTCAAACATGCTTTAAGGGATGAGATCCAGAATTATCCGAGATTGACAAGTAACTGTCCATATTGGAATTTCACAAATGCTACAAGAACTCAGGTTCCAAATCCCACATTCTCTTTGATGACTAAAATTTACTCAGTCAAAGAGGAAAGTCCACTTTGAGTGCATCAGAAGGCTTTAAAAGGTTCTCTGAATCTCCACCTACTCAAACATAACGTGTAGGTAGCACCAGAGAACTGCCAAAGCATGTCCTGGCATCTACAAATAACAAAAATTGAACATAAACTTCCCAGTTTTATCTTCATAAATAAATAAACATAAGAGAAATAGCAAAAACTAAAACCATAAGAGAATAGCAAATCAAACTTGTTCAAAGGTAAGTTTTAAGCCTTGTTTACACACTCATGCTATGATTTGGGGTTTGTGGCACATAGAATAAGAGATGTGACTTTTAAAAACTGTAGATTTGTATTTATTTGTTGCATTAAACTCAAGCTTTTTAATCCTACCTTCTGAATACAAGTTACAAATAAAGAAATACAGCTTTGTACACATATGCAGTTCATATATGGGGGATTTCGGAAATACGTTTACCTAAAAGGTGCCTGGTTAAAAGCATCTTGGTCTCATGGCTAAACACTCTGTACTTTTGCTGACCAGGGTTTTGTTTGGCAGTACAGTTTCCCACGTTTAACTGCTGAAACATTTTCATTCACGACTGTCACAATATAGAGTTCCATTTGTAAATGATTAGACCAGTTCTGATGTTCTCTTCTGGCAAACACTGAAGGAAGCAACAGCATGCAGAGGATTCACTGCTTACAGGCTAAGTGAATCATGGCCAGGATCTTGGGGACAGTCAGAGTTCACCTGCTGAGCAGGGTACCTAGCAGAGAGGGGATCCTGGCACCGAGAGGAACAGAGTCCTGTCCAGTTTCCTATTTATCTGGCATCTGGGTGTCCTTAAGTGACAGGGAGCACTGCAGACTGGCTCTGCACGTGGAGACAGGGCAGTTGATGCAGGAGATGGCATTCAGTGCATGGACCCAAGGCTCCAAAGTGCTGCTTGCGATAGAAAAGGAAGCGTAAGTGTTGACTGCACACCACAGGAGCTGCTCTTGGGCAATCATTCTGATTGTGCAGTCATTGCTTCTGTAATCCAGGTGGCAGCTGCAACTCTGATCTGAGGCAGTCAGGAATTCCTGAGGTTTCTCCCTGGCACTGCAGTATGAATGGCAAGAGCCTCACCAGTTAGATGTGTGCTGTGGTAGGTGAACTTCCTGGTTTGAGAGGGAAATGGAGCAGCCTGTAGGGGAGCAACAGGCTGTGGGCTTCTTAGAGCAGCTGGATGTATTCAGATCCACAAATCCAGATAAAATTCACAATGTAATAAAACAGTTGGCCAAAATGGTTGTGATACTGTTGCTTTTCATGAAAATTCATGCTGATCAGGAGATGGTTCTGCTGACTGGGAAAAGGCTTTGTTGTTCTCTCCTTTAAAAAGTGATAGAAGGAAGACTGAAGGAGTAGTAGGATGATCAGCATCACCTGAACCCCTGGTGGGGTCACTGGACACTTCCTTTTGCAGTGTGTGTAGCCCATGATTTGCACATACTCTTACAGTCCATGTCCAAGCCCATGAAGGTCAAGAAGGTAATCAGGAGTAGTCAAATGGATTACTTGAGTGCAAATCATGATTGACAAAAGTGATTGCCTTCTATATGGAAATGAGTGATTATGCAAATAAAGGAGGAGCAGTGAATGTAATATACTATGATTTACTAAGACTTTTGTCAGTGTATCCTCTAACATTCTTGTTTGGAAGCTAAGGAAGTCTAGGCTTGATGAACAGAGTGCTGAGTGGATTGGAAACTTGGCTGAACTATTGGTCTCAAATGATAGTGATCAGCATCTTGACATTCAGCTGCTGGCTGGTAATGATTGTTGCACCCCAGGGGTCAGCGCTGGGGCCCATATTATTCAAGACCTTTATTAACGGCATGGATGATGACAGAGATTGCAATGTAAATTAGGGAAAGGGACTGATATGATGGATGGTAGAGCTTCAATCCACAGGTACCTTGATAAATTGTTGGTGCACCTCAGTTTTGAATTGCTTTGTTCATCAACTCATCATTCCTGGAACAGCTGAAGACAGAGTGAACTTTTACATTATTAGTAATGCAATTTTCATGCTAAAATGTTAACCCTTTGTATTTTCCCCTCACTCCGTCTACCCTGTGTGCTTACCTTAGGCCAAACAGTGTGAATTAGAAGTGCTGTGAATTACTAGCTGTGCAACTCACCCCATTTGACCAGGAAATAACTGATTAAATAACTTTTGAAGTGTGGGTGTGTATTATGTCTGTGGTATAAAGGTTCCTATTGCATCCCATGACTTCAGCATGATTATTCTAACTAGAGGGCATTTACTTGTCCCAGGGAGTTGTTCAGGAATAGTGACAGAGACAGAAGCATCCAGCTTAGACAGTGAAGGACTGATATTTGTTTTTATGCATCAGAATTTTTCAGTCTTCATTTTTCTTTACCCATCAGTAGGCCTGACATGATGATGATCTGATGTTACTGAGATCTGTTGAATTACAAAAGGTTTTCTTTGGAAAAAAAAAAAAAGATACTGCAGTCTTTATGAAAGGAAAATCATACCTGTCCTTTAAAATCTATCTTGAATTTGTAATCAGATTAATTGTAATGTTAATTTTCTAATTCAATTTCTCTTGGTGACCTGTACATAAACACAAGATACTTGATTTATGCATTCAGGCTGTATTTAGATGTTGTTTGTTCTATGATTTGCTTTGTGTAGGAATACTTACTGGAATTCTTATTTCCTTCTTTCCAGAGGAAGAGAAATCTAGTCTTACAAGCAAAATCATGGATGCACAAGTTCAGTTTAGCATTCCTGACCCTTTCATATCCTGAGAAATTATTTGTCAGGCTTATTGCTGGTGTTACTGGAGGCCAGAAAGTATGTGGAATGGGGAAATCGACAGAAGGCAGCAACTCTGAAGTCAGAGTGACATGCCTGACTGATCTTGATTTTTAGAAATTGTGTTTTAGACCATGTGCCCCTTCTTAAGAGAAAATAGGGCATCTCAATTCAAGTGTACAACCAATAAACATCAACATTTATAGACTTAATTCTTTAAAGAAAATTACACAAGTTATCTGTATCTTGTTTTCAAGTAGCATCCATAGGCAGTTTCCACCCTAGATAGATGTGAAATTATGTTTAGAACTGCAGAGTCCAGGAATTAAAATAGACATTAATTGGGAAGTGTCATATCTGGACCGTTTCTGAAGCTTTCATTTGCATTTCTGAAGCTTTATCAAACCCAAGAGCATTACTCCTCAGAAATGTTTCTTTCTGTGAATTTTGACTGCTGTTGTAGCACAAAAAGTCCTCTATTTGGGATAATTATAGAGCAAGTAAAACTACTATTACCACCCTAGACCTCTTTAAACTAGGTATTTTCTTACTGAATTTAATACCAGTAAGTTTTCTTCCCAAGATTTAGACACTTGGATGCTTAAACTTGCAGCTCTTATTCACATAGGCATTCATAGCTACATTAGGAATAGTCATGTGAGTAATGTTTATTTGACAGCAGGTGATTTTCCCCAATATGAGCCAATGACCAGAAATACAGAGTATGCAAACTCTTGGCACAGGTGGTTTGGGAACCATTTGTACTAGTTCAGCTGTTTCAGGTTGAATGATACTGCTCTGCTCTTCTGTAAATAACACTGTATAGTATTTCTGCTAAGAGTTTTTGGAACCAACAGAAATGATATAAATAGTTGAAACTACTAAAGTCTCCAGTGTAAACCAGAGCCCACAGAGCTAACCTGTGTAAGAATTATCCCTAAATATTAGTGGTTTGTTAATACCATAATGCTTTATTTCAGTCAATGTGGATAATTTAATTTCATATTTTCAGAGGGCCAAATATATAGTTCAACAAAAAATTGCAACAGCTTTTGTAGAGGATATACATTTCAAAGTTTGAAGGGCTGTGCTCAAAGAGAAGATTAAAGCTACAGCAGTAATTAGGAATTGGATAAGGGAAGTGAATTGGTTCCTCGAATCCAGTGTTACTTGCAGTAGCAAAGCTGATATCTGTGGCAGTGTAGAAGATTGCTTATTAAAACTTACCTTATGTCCAAGATAAGGCTACATGCACGGTAGCTCGGTCTTTTTCCATTCAAAGATTTCCAAACTAGAATTGCCACTTCTTAAATGTACTTTGTAGAATATTTTCGAACTACTTTCTATGACTTTATGCAATTGAACTAAGTACTCAAAGACAAGTCTGCTACTTGGTCATTTTTCTTCCAGGCAAAATGTACTGGACTAAGTATTATTGCATGTATATATGTCTCAGTGTTAGAATGAGTAAAGATGTGAAGAAACACTATTTTCAGTCTTCTAATCAATTTAGAATAAAAGTGCCAACATCACTTTGTGCTGATTCTGACACAATTCAAATAATTATTTTAGCTACCAATTAAAAAAATAATGTGCAATATAAAAATGCACCTCTGAATTGATAAATGTAATTTTGAAGCATCATGAAGCATAACCTAGTGCCTTTAATTTCATACAGTGAAAATATTTTTCAGATAACAGAAGATCTCTGGAGATTAGTCAGATAGTTGTGTGAATTACTTTTTAGCTGAATGTGTAGAAGAATATAAGCTAAAAATAAATACCATATATTTTAAGGTTTGGAAAACTCTTCTAGTAGGGGAAATTTACAGTATTCAGCTTATTAGCATCCTGGAGAAAAAAACCATAGAGAATAACTCCTTCAGAATAATTAGCATTATAGAGAAAGATTTCACTATAGCCTTGTTTTTGCCACTGCAGTCTCTCAGGTCAAGAAAGATGATACAGTTGTTTTATTGATATATTAAAATGAGTGTGTTGGCTTTTCTTATGCACCCATCTTTTAATATTTGGAAAGGGCCCTTCAATTCTTTTTGTATTTCCTCATAGTTTGCAGATCTTATTTTGAACCTCTTAAGCTGGCTTCTGAAACCCAAAACTTTGTTCTTGAGATGAAATAATTTTGAGGCTGTTTCTCTTCTTACAAGAAGCAAGAGGTTTGATAGTGCCAAGAGAGCTGTTCTTTACCTTCCTGAACATCTGTGATCATTATTCTGTTTCTTAAAGCTATCTTAACTTAGTTCCATAGCCCCAAATAACAGTCTTCCGTGGGTGTTATATGAGTCCTGTGTATCCTGTCTTCCTGTCAACAGTTCATCATTCAGTGTTACCACACTTTAATATGACGTATTATACAGATAAAGTCTATCTTTTGGTCTCAGGTTCTTGGAGTTAACTGCTAGACATATTTCCTACGAGGAATTTCCTTTGGCTGCATGAACAGTTCCAAGACCTGTTTATAAAATTGGACTTAAAACCAGTTTTTACTGTCTCATTTTTCATTTATCTACAGCATTGACAGTAATCAGTGAAACAATCTAAATCATGTCTAAATCCTCTGTCTTTATGAAGTGATCTGTTGGTTGATCCAGTAACTTGCCAACAAGAAAGCAATTCTTGTCTGCAACTGTGTCAGTACTGCTGGTCCTGAACCTGTGTATCTTACATTTCATGTCACCGTTGTCTTTCACTGCTACTTGATTTTTAATTTAGGAAATAATTTATTTTGTAATCTCTAGATGTTATTTAACCGAAAACATTTTAAACTTTGGGTTTTTTTGATACTGTGTTATTTTGTTTTAATTCTATTAAAGATACCTATATTGTAACTATTCTTTTTCACAATGAGGAAAATACTGAGAGGACCTTTAATCAGAGCAGGGAAAAAGGGGTCATGTGCTCCCATTCAAGAATGTATTTTTTGAAACCTCCGTCTGTGAAGCTCTTTTATTAGGGAAATGGTTCCATCAATTTTGAATTCTAAATGAGTTTCCACAAATAATTTTTAATTTTTTTTTTTTAGATGAGGAGCTGGTGAGTCAGCATCTGAATGCATCTGTCCTGTCCCAGTCCACCACTAAGAAATCTGCTTTTCATCTTCTGTTTAAACATCCAAAAGGTATGTAACTTCTTAACCCTTAAAGTATACTTAAACTATTAATGTTACTTATTTTATCAACTTAACCTGCAACAAGTCACAGTTTCCTAAAACATGAAGTACTAAAGTGGAAAAATATGTAATTGCTAAGAAAATTCTTTTTAAAATAAATTTTTTATAGTTTGAAGGATTGGTTAAGAAGAAAAAGAAGAGGAAAGAAATTCCAAAAATGAATGAGTTAGACATTTGTAACTACTTTTACTTTTTACCGAATTAGCAGAAAAGAAGAAAGAAAATTGTCTTCACAATGATTTCATTCTAGATACACTTATGTTTCTCTTCAGCCTTGTCAGTCATTTAAACATGTTTTTGTTTTGTTGGGGGATGATTGTTTATTTTTGGTTTTGTTTATTTGTTGTTTATCTGGGTTTTTTTAAGATTTTTTTTTAGTTGGAAAGTACTGTTTTCTGTATTTTCCTATGAAAATTTTCCCAGAAACTATGGGCCTGAACTATCTGGAAAGAATTAAATGACTCAGTTTAATTTCCTGAATTAAATTTTAGATGTCATTGCTGGTCATATCTGGTCTAAAATGGGATATGAAAGGAATGAATTGCCTTTAGTGCTGTAATTTTACCAAAATTTATTTATTATTTTTATATGATAATAATTTATTTATTTATCTGGTGTTACGATAAGGCTTGGATTATCCCAGAAATTGCATAATTTAATAATTTAAAATTATTCATTGCTGAAGTATAAAAGATAAGTAGATTTCTGTAGCTATTTTAAATATTTTTCTTACTAATTATTTCTATTGATTAATTCGCATATATGCTTAGTAATTTCAGAACACACAGTTAAATTATTCATATATTCAATTATTTACCAAAAAAATTAATTTTCTTTGCTCATACCTCCACAAATATGTGTGAGCATCTGTTTCATGTTAATATAGATATCAGAGTAAGCCCAACCATTTTCCATGAAGAAATTGTGTCTGTCTCACATTAAAGACCTGGTTTAGAAATATGACATGAGGATCACTTGTTTACAATTTCATTCAAAAAAATTTGCCATATACTGTGATTTTCCTGTAGGTGTACTTGACAGATCTTTATTTTGTAAAGGATATTGCCGACCTTGCTATTGCAGGATAGTTCCTTCCCAGCAAGGAACTATTTTTGTTTTCCCTTCTGGGAGCTCATTGTGCCTGAAAACATTTCTTGGTGATATAGAAAGAAGGATTTAGAAGAAAAAGAGGTGTAAGAATTGATCTGGATGTCATGTCATTTCCTATATATACATTTCTCATGGTTTCACCCCATCCAGTAGCCAAGCTGCAGGGAGCCACTCACTCGCTCCCCCAGCAGCAGGATCAGAGAGAGAATTGGAAGGGTAAAAGGTGGAAAACTCATGGGTTGAGGTAAAGACAGTTTAATAGGGAAAGCAAAAGCCATGCACACAAGCAAAGCAAAACAAGCAATTCATTCACTGCTTCCCATGCCTGGGCAGGTGTTTGGCCATCTCCAGGAGAGCAGGGCCCCATCCCACACATCGGTGACTTGGGCAGACAAACACCATCACTCCAAACATCCCCTCCTTCCTCCCCCAACTTTATACACTGATCTATGATGTCACATGGTCTGGAATATCCCTTTGGTCAGTTTGGGTCACCTGTCCTGGCTGTGTCTCCTCCCAGCCTCCCATGCACACCAGTCTCCTCGCCAGTGTGGCAGCGGGAAAAGCAGGAAAGGCCTTGGTTCTGTGTAAGCCCTGCTCAGCAATAACAAAAACATCTCTGTATTATCATCACTGCGTTCAGCACAAATCCAAAACACTGCCCCACAGCAGCCACTGGGAAGAAAATTAACTCTACCCCAGCTGAAACCAGCACAACATTTTACACAGACATATATAAAGGCTGTAACTTTTGCCATGACCTTATATATATTTTTTTTTCCACAGAAGC
Source organism: Gymnorhina tibicen (assembly GCA_013399875.1). NCBI lineage: Eukaryota > Metazoa > Chordata > Aves > Passeriformes > Artamidae > Gymnorhina > Gymnorhina tibicen. The sequence continues at coordinate 296,853 of VXAZ01009822.1, forward strand.
AGTGAGGAGCTGTCCAAAACAATCTAATTCATGTACACAGTCAAACTGAAAGTGCAATCACTTCACGGAAGTATTAGAGCAGTGAAGCAATCTTCAAAAGTTGTACTTTTTCCTTATCTTTTATGTGTGAAATATCTTAGTGATGTGATCATTAGATGAAGATCAGAGAAGATGCAGGTGTTACTGCTTACTATTATTCCTATAAAAAAGAAACAATACTTGGAAAATGTGTTGGAACTAAATATTATTCTTGATAGACTTGCTGCAATATGTTTGCTACATCATTTTATGAGCAGCATTCATGCTTGTGGAAAAACTGTGCTTGCTGCTAATTAATTACTCACTCACTCTAAAAACTAAGGGAAGAAATTCAGAAATAGTGAGATAGTCTGAGAATCTAGGAGTCATGTTTTCATCATCCATTCACAAGAAATCCAAAATACTAGCCATGCTGTGAAATTATTACTCAGAGCAGTGTATCCTTTTTCCCTGCCCTGGCTTCCCAGTAACACAAACTGTGTTACTTCACCCAGTCCTTGTAGTGAAGGTGTGATCTCATTTTGCATTCAACCTCCATTTATGGCTTAGGTGCTCTTCTGGGTGATCAATAAGCCTTTCTGTTGTAACACTTGGTGCAGCATCAAACAGGAACAGTAAACAGGGCAGTTGGCTGAACCTGCTTTTTGGATACTTCTCTCCATATTTCAGCACAAGTTTTATATTTTAAAACTTCTATATTTTAATCTGCCATGTCACCTGTATCATGTTTATCTCTTTTCCCATGGAGAACTCCATGATTAACTCTTTAATTTTTCCTTCCAACTTTGATTTCATTTAAAATAAATGTATTTATTAGCTTTGCCTAGCACTTAGGAAGGAAAGATGAAATATATTTGATAAACATTTTTAATGTTAGTGAGACATTTTCCAAAAAGCTGCCTGCAGTGTAAAACCAGTTGATGGCAATCAAATTTGAGGTACTAAAGTTCTGTGTATGCTCTTTGGAAGCATGTCACTATTACAGTTTCATATTTTATTCATAGTTCTTTGACAAAGCATTTTAGCATACTTTTTATGTCACGTACAGTCCACCGTGATTACAGATAATTTGGCTTTTAAAATAATTTCACCTAAGAAATGGCATAAATTTTGTTCAGGTCCTCAGGCCATTTCCCTAAAATACTAGATTTCAAGATTTGCTTCTTGAATTCTATACTTACTTGCATCTGCTTTTTTCTTTCAGTAATTTTGCATGCGCAGTCTGTTCTTTCTTATTATTGCTTTCAAAGACTGAAAAAACAACAAAACTAACATACTTGTTTGCCCTGGTTGTCCTTAGTCCTTCTGTCTGTGTTTCTTTTATAATGCTTCCATTATCTCAAGATGACTTGAAGAGCCAGAAAAAAAGAAAAAAACCCAAAGAGCTGTGAGAAATATTTCTCCATTCTAGCAGACTATTTTGAAAACATGTTGGAAAATACTAAGTTTTCTTTCCTCTTCCATGTTTTAACTGTATTTTATGACCAGGGTTTGTTCACTCAGAACAAGCAGAAATAATTTTACACTTCATAACTTCCATCAGAGGTTCTGCTGAAGTCAACCATCAGTGGCTCCAACTGGTAGTGTTCCTCAAGCTGTGGGTGCATTCCGCTCTCAGGACTGCAACTCATCTTTTCTTTCTACTCTACTGTCTGTCATTTATGGGAAAGGGCACAGTTTGCTAGATCAGGTTGCCTTTAACATTTCAATTTTTTTATACCAAACTACTTCTTCTGTCCCTGCTCCCTGTTAGAGCTGGCTTTGTGAGAGGGTCCAGTATTAACTCCAGGATCAATTCAGTGCAGAAAATCAGGTTTAACTTCAGTTCTGTTACTGTGACTACAGAGCAGAGGCTGGCTGATTGGAGACTGCATTTAGATTGGCGAGTGCATCCAACTGGCTCTTGGTTACCTAGTAGAAAAATTTATGGTCCATGTGTCGTCAGCACCAGTCTGTCAGAGAAAGGTTTACTGACAGGCCGTACCCTGTTGTAGACTGGTGATCATCCCTGGCTGTTGAAGGTCCCATAGAGTTGGTGGTCAGTTAACCAGGAGCTTCATGAGAATGTTTTAATACCATCTTCACTGAATTTGTCCTCTGAGTGAGAAACTTACCTGTCCTCCACCTCAGAGTTTGAGATTCCTTCCTTGCGGGATCGCTTTTGGTGTGGGCATCTTTTTCTGTGTACAGAGAGGCTTTGAAGCAGGATTTGTGCAATTGCAGAATACACAGATTTGTTTTATGGTCTGATACATGCAGTAGATAACCAGGACTAACACACTGCTAGGTTAGGTATTAACATGGTCAGTATTCCCAATGAAGCATGGGATGTATCTTTGCTGCCCAAGTCATCATTGATCATTTGAGGACAGGTCAGCCTTTCTCTTGGAATGCGTTCATCCATGATATTGCTGGGTTGCCACCTTCTGATTCTTTGTTTTCTTTCCATAGATTTTTTTGTAGCTTTTCACTTCAGAACTTTTTTACTGAGTCCTTCAGCTGTTACTACTGATCTATGTTTTAACTTCCTTAGGCATTTTCTCACACCTTATCACATTTCTCAGTAGAATCAGTCCAAAGCTGTGGTGCTCTTCTGTACCCAGTTAGACTCTGCATCACAGGCAGCTGAATTGCTACTCGAAAAATTACATGTGCTTTTGAAGAAATTGCTGTTTATCCTCCCCACAAAACAGCCTTCTTGAACCTAGTGTATGCAAGACACAATGACTTCCGTTCCTGGCCCTATCTGGGTATCTGTCTGTATGACTGTTCCTTGCTTAAACCTCCAGCTAGCATTTTCCCTTGTTCTGTTTTCTCTGATGTGCTATCATGGTACCTGTAAGCTTGTACAGATGTAGGTTTGCTTTGTGAAATTTCCAGCAGAAAGGAAGGCATGGGATCCCTGCCTAATCCATGTATACAGCATTTTCCTGATTGCTGAGTCACCCTGGCTTGCCTCTCTCAACCCTGTGAAACCATTCTGAAAGAACAGTGTCCTCATGTTATAGCTGACAGAGAAGCAGGCTTTTTTGGAGAGGGTATTAGTACTCAATCCTGGGACGTGACAGCACAAATGATGTGGTCTAAGCCATACTTATCTCCAGAGACATGTGCTGACAAAATCAGTGAGTTCAAGCTGGTGGCATTCCTGAGTGCTGGTTGTCTCTGCTGTCAGCATGGAAAACCTTGGAGAGCTCTCTAAAGCCACAGCACACCTGGGGCTTTCCTCACGTTGAGAAAATCAATAGGGAAATTTTTGTGTCATGTTTTAAGGCACTCATGCCTTCTAATACTGAGAAGGATAAAGCTTAAAGATTTTTCTTTGTACTTCTCTGCAATCTCTTCAGGCCATACATATTTTACATATGTTTCTTTGGCCTGTTACATGCCTTCTTTTTACCTTTGCATTTTACTTCCTTTACAGATTATATGCTGTAGATATCTTTATATGCGTTTGCCAGGAATCCATTCTAGTGAAATAACTTGAAGTTAAGGAAGCAAAAGGCAGCACTTTAACAATACGCAAAAATTCAGTTACTGTTCTCTTCAAACAATCCTGTGAGTTGCAGTAGAACAGTACATTCCCCTGACTGTGTAAGGAAATGTTTATTTCAGCATGTTCTCCTGATGTTGCAATAGAAGAGAGAAGAAAAAAGATATTCAGGATGCAAATAAAAGATGGGAAGACATCAGAAATACAGATTTTGCATAGTCTCACGCAGATCCACATAAGACTTCCCATGTGGATTTATCATGAAAAGCAGATTTTTGGGCTATAATTGACTCACAGATTTTAGCTAGGCTCTGCAGTAAGCTTCCTTCAGAATATTATGATTTGTTACTGAGCATCCAGAGTACAGTACTTCAGAGCATTTAAACTATGCAAATCAGCCTCAGGGGAGGCTGTTATTTCACATTATCTTGGTCTATTTCTCTCTTTAAAAATATCTGCTCTGTTTTGTAATTTGATAAGAAGTTATCTCCTTCAATTTCAATAGAACTAGAAAATGAAAAGATGATTAATTTTGACTTAGAATAGCATATTGCTGCTAATCTATTTGATAACAGCTGTGGATGGACAAGATGGAGTCAGGATGTGCCCTTGAATAAGACAGAAGTGCTTAATTCCTCCCTTTTTCCTGATTCTTGCTTCTAGCCTTCACCTGTTTAGGTAATAAACCCAGTGAAAACTCCAGAGATACAGATTCGTTTCATCCTGTAAATTACTCAGTAAATCTATGTCTAGCTCTAAATTGGCTATAAAAAATTATCTGCAGTAATCTTTTGTTTCCAGCAGCACATGCACAGTGGGGAAATTACCAGCAATATTGAGCAATTGTCTCTTGAGCAGAAATTAAGAGGCTTGATTTTCTAGATGTCTGTTTTATTTCCATTTTCCCGATCCTCCTCTGCTCTTGGAACAATGACATCTCTGTCTCCCATTAATTCATCTGTACAAGACCCTTCCACATCCATGCTGGACCCCAAACATACAGGGAAGACTCGGTTTCCCTCCTACCCTAAACTAGCTAATTTGGTGACTGGGAACTAAAATTGTTGATTTTACTGTTGCTTTCCTTCATTTGTGTTTCTAAGCTGACTTTCCTTGTCTATCCAGCTGTTGAGTTCTGAGAAACACTGAAGGTATGTTGGAGATGCACATCTAACCTTGCTGAGAGAGGATAGTAGGCTAAATATGAAAGAAACCACCAAAAACCCACCCCCCATCCTACTGGCATTGGCATTAATAGAAAGAATGTATGGAAATTTGGAACAACTACAGAGATTTTTTTTTTTTTTTCCTGTAGAGGTTGAAAACAATTTTGGAAACCTTGAAAATATTCCCGTAACATTTTTAAATGAGGAGGTGGGGTATGTGTGGGAAAGAAAGTGTTCTTTTGTGTAAGAACATTTGGAGATGGAAGATCATGATAAAATTTTAAGCTTTTCAAAAGTAGGTCTGAGGGTTTGAGGGAAAGAAGAGCTGGTTGTTTTGAGTTGTCTTTTTCTTTTTTTTTTTTCCATTTGTTTTAATTACTGTAATACTTTCCAGGCGAGAAAGACCATTTAAACTTACCTTATTATGTAACTGTCCAGGGCACAGATTTTATTTTAAAGCATAAATGCTAGAAGGCATTATTGATCTTTCATCCTTAAAGTTTTATGCCTTAAGAGTGCTTGATAATTACACTGTTGAACTTGTGGGGCTTTTTTCATATACTGAGTTTTTCTAGAAATATTGTTGTCAAATGTTTTCATTGTTTTTTTTTTGTCTTTTAGTCAGTGAAGAATGGGTCTCAAGTATAAGACAGAAGCTAAAAGAAAGTAAAATTATATATATATACATATATATTTATGTATAGTATGCATTCAATAGTTAACAATTTTTACCCACAGTGGTAACAAAATTCTCAGTATAGTGGCACACACTTTAAAGTCAGTGAACCATTAAGGTTTTTCTTAATCAGAATTTAGCTTGCAGAACATTGTGTACTTCAGCTTGATTTTAAGGGTCTTATTTCCCAAGTGTTAAGCTTTTTACAGATCTATGATGGTCCCTGTTCTGACCTTTTTTTCCTCATTCCAAGTAGCATCAGATGTTTATATAAATCCAGGCTCCAGTGCAGTGTGAGGGGTCACTGGGCACAGGTATTTAGAAGATAAGGGTACGACTTTTTTGCAAACCCTTGGTACTCTCTGTAGCTGCTGGGAACAGCAGGATGTGCCTGGAGTCTCTTTTGGAATTCAGTGCAATGTAGCACAGACCCGGGTGTGTTACACAAGAGTGTCTCTTTTTTTTATACTATGTTTCTGTAAAACCTCATCACATAAGTCAAATTTACAAAATGAAATCATTCCATAATTGTCCTGCCAAACAATTAACCTGCTTCTACACATTTTCCACAGCTCTATGAATTCTTTCGTTTACCTGCTCTACTCAGAGTTCTGCAACCCTTCAGTAGATACATATTTCTGTTGCTGTCTGAAAATGTTCTGAGTTGTAATTACATGAAATCTCAATCTGAACTGCAGTCAGCGAGGAATTGAAAGAAAAGCAGGGTTTTTAAATTTTTTTAAAAATCTTTTTACTTTAGTCACAAAGTTGTCAGGACTAGTTGTTTGACTTGGTTAGGAAAGCTGTCAGAGTGTGCTGGGCATGCAGATGTGCATTTTCTCCTTGGCAAAGTCTGTGTTGTCTTAGCTTTAGTTTAGCACTGTACATGACAGCTAGATCCACAATTTTTTTACTCTTGCTGAATGAGGAGGTTTAACATTTAAGAGGGTCTGTGTTCTCTCCTCTAGACATTCCATAATAAATTGTATCACAGTTAAATATTATGTTTGGCTTTGTGGTAGGGTATTTGGTTAATTGAAATAATACCTGCTAGCAGCTGGATTCACAAGTCAGATTATTTATTAGAGGGAAAGATGCATTTGGATTGTTCAGTTCTTGGCTCAGTAGCATATTTGAATCTGTTGAATTTCAGGTAGGTAAGACAATCCCCAGATAGCAAAGAATTTAAATTTAAACATCTGCCTCACTGGCACTGTAATTACAGGAAATGTAAATGTGTATTTTAGTCATGTATTCTAACTGCCGTGGTGTGAATAGAGGTGGGATTATTTGTGTGGCTAATTATTTTGATAAATACTATAGTATGTCAATAATCTATATGTTCACCTCAAAATTATATCTTTCTCCTTGTCTATAAGATATAACCAGGATCAATAATGCTGTAGCTCCAGTTGTTGCCAAATGGGGTCTTTAAAGCTGTTCTCTGAAGGGGGGAATAATTTAATTAAAATCAACATCATATCCTTCGTACTCTGCTGCTTTCATTCTTCCCTAGATATTTTGTCATACTATTACTAAGATTAAAAAATTATTCAAAATATTTTTTATGGGAAAGATAATGAATTATTCACATTCTCATTAAAAATTGATATCTTCCAGTTACCGGGGGGAATTTGGATTCCCTGATTTACTCTTCTGTCACAAAGCATGAATGATTAGGCAGGGCCTGTTTGGATTTGATAAAGCCATTGGGATTGTACCTGCCTGAGTGTATTTGCAAAAAGAATGCGTATCACTAGTACCTCTTTTCTCTTCGTGTAAGTCTCAGCAAAAATTTATTTCTCTTTCTCTTCTAGCTTTTATGATGCTCGCAGGATCTTACTTTCAGCTTTTACAATATTTATGTGAAATCCTTCCTGTTTACCTGAAGATCAGGTTGATACATTCAGTCATCAACATTAGTAACAATCTTGCATCTTAAAATATTTAAGTTTAAGCAATATTTATTTCTTTAAATGCATCGCTGATACCAAGCTCAAAAAACCCACCCAGGCCCCAAACCAGCAGAGGAAAAAGAGAATGTGGGCACTCCTCCTGTGTGTGAAAGATGAGGATGTGCTGTAACTGTAACCCAGACTTTACCTTTATTTCACTGTGATGCTTATTCTTTATTTCAGTGTGATGCCCATAAGCCATAGTATGTAAGTCAGCAGAGGGGATTTTGGTGTTAAGTACAGAACACCATTTGTGTATTTTTAGAGGAATGCAGAACCAGGACTTACATTGCAAATAGCTGAAAAGTGTTTGAATCGTGACCTTTACTATAACAAGGAGTAATACCTCACAGCCACTGAAGCATGCAGCACAAAATTCTTCACTGCATATCAAAGTTTATGTTAACAATGTACATAAGATGCTTTATTACACTCATAGTCACTTGGTCTAGTATCATCTTCTGCTGAGTGGAGGGAAACTAAGCTTACTTCTTTGCACAGTAGCGGCATCTTTCGAGATGACAACACATTCAAAAGGTCATGAGAGCATTGGAAGAGTGTTTTACTTTCTCAGACTCCTCTTGCTAGGACATTATTTTTACCATGCACTGGTTTATGTGCAAGGATTTTACTCTTTTTACTGTTGGTATGCTACGTTAGGTAAAACCTGTATTTGCAAAAATACAGTAAAAACCTTTGAAGTTTAGGTGGGTAATGAAAGTGTGTTGAATCCTAAGTACTTTCTGCATTCACACCTTGATAATTTCGTTTCCATTAATCTTCTCTTACTTGAGAGAAGGAATTCAGCATTTTATGCATTTTAAACCAGGGAAACAGTGGTATAGGTGTAATAAAGGTTTTCTCTACTAAAGATGTGACTGTTTCAAAATAAAACCCAAAGGCTTAAAAGGTAAGCAGATCTTCTTTTCTCATAGTCATTTGGTGAAGCATTGGGAAAACAATTTTCATACAAAGTCGAAAAGGAGACTTAGAATGAAAACTATCCCATGCAACCATCAAGAAGTCTGTGAAACTTTGTGATGTGACTGTTTATTTTATCTCTACGTTGGAACTATTAACTGCCTCTTTAGGGTGTTAAATTCAGTCTAGTTAACATGAGAGGTTTCTTGTAATAGATGAACTTAAGGAATGCAAATCATGTTTTTTGATTGCCTTGTTTGCCTGCTTGTGTTATAAGAATGTTTTGTACACTGAGGTGAAAACTATAGTATTGCAACAATTTCTGATGTTGAGTTGTCTGATTGCTTCACAAGCACTGAAAATCCCTTATGAATGAAGTAATTTTCTCCTTCAGAAAGATACTAAGATAAAACAAAGGTTATATGCCCATAAAGATTGATATCTATTAATTACAGGTAGCCCTGCCTTTTTCACAATGCATCCCAGTAATGTCAGCTGATCCCTGCAGTTTGTTACCTTTTTTATTACCTCTGCTACATACAACCAGCAGAAGCCACAACCTGAATTGCATGCTGTCCTCTTAGGGACTGTTCTAATTTCTTTCTTTCTAGCCATTGTATATCGTTTTCTCTTTTCCATTAAATCTGAAAATAAGAATTTGATTGCTGAAAAGAATTGGTATTCAGACCTACGTGAACAACACTTTTTATACATGCACAAACAAGCAAATCAGTTTTATCACACATAATAGCACATGACACTACACAATATAATATCTTGTCAGTAGCTGTTGAGGAAATTTTGGATAATCTCTATCTTTCCAGCTTACTTTACATCCCTTCAGATATAAAATCACAAGCTGTATCCTATTAATCTTTTCTTCTTACTGATTTATCCCTTTTCCAAATCAGGAATTAATTTTTATGTTATTTTTCTTTCTTTGATCTACAAATTTACCCAGTTCTCTCAACTCTGAATTAAGCAGAAATGCCTTTTTTTCCTGCTTTCTGGTACCTCTACTTTTTGATACCAATCTTACTGGCTGAAGAAGTACAGGGGGTTTTTTCAGACTCTTTGAAGCCTATTTTCTTCTAGAGTCCCTCTGTTTGGTATATAGTGTTGATTAGCCTCAATTGCCTTCTGCAGTTGTTGTTCATCTTTGCAATACAAGCATGTTTTAATGGTTCAAGATGAGAGTGAGAGATTCAGTGATCCCGAATTACTTAGCTGACCAAGGAGAATTTTGGTGGCAATTCATTTGTTTTTACCTCTCTAAGAACCAGAATGTTGGTGAATGAAGCATTCACCATCACAGAAAAAAACAGGGACTGACAACAAGTCAGTGTTATTCAGTAGACAAATTAAAAGTAAAATCTATTTTTAACAATGAGCTTAATTAACTCTAAGAACAATTCTCAGTGAAACGTGGAGGATTCACTGTCGCTGACAAGTTTTAAATCAAGTGGCTGTGGTTTTTTCTAATTAAATTCTCCTGTTCAAGAAGAGTTGAGACTGAACCTTGATTTTTTTCAAATGAGTTCTGAGAAATCCTATGTATTTAAGTCAAGTTAGGTGATCATAATGACTGAACTGTTTAGCAGTGAAAAAATGAAAAAAAGATCTCTGCAGGCTTCTGGATAAGTAAATATGCTTTAAACATGCTTTTATAAGTACAACCCCAAATGGCAAAAAATACTTTGAAGTTTCTGAATTAACATTTTCAGAATTTCCATTTTATTATTTTTCATACTCTTTTACTAAATCAGGACAAAAACAGAGTCAAGGAGTCAAGTACCATCAACAGCTACAAATTGTACAAGCTTTCTTTTGTTTACCATTGCAGCCTCTAAAGAATCAGCATTTTAAGTTTTTTGGTCAGTAGTCTATATACAAAAGGAAGATATCTAAAAATGAAATTAAGTTTTGAGATCAAATATATTCAATCAGAAAAAGCTATAAATTGTAGGAAAATGAACTACTATTTTTTTAACTCTTTTATCCACCTTTCTCCAGCTCCTTGCTGCCGTGTATCAGAAAATAAACTTTTAATTTTTTTTTCCTTTAGGTTGATACCAAATGACAGTTTATAAAGATCTGTTGCTTGTCATCTTTACACACAGGAATTTTTTTTCTCTGCGTTTTCTTCAGTTGGCACCTATGACAGACAGCTATTGGGAAATGCATTTGTCCCTACATTTGTTCAGTGTTTGACTGCAAATCACTTGTGCCTTGAGCTGCTTTAGAGACTAAACCATATGGAGAGAAAAAATGTCTTAGATTTGAAGGCTGGCAGCTTCTTGTTTTGACAAATTTAAAATGGATTATCTTGATTGATTAAGTTACTTGCATGAAAATTTTCATTCCCGTTATCTCACCACAATTTATTGTCAGTGGAAGTTACAGTTACTGACCTAAAATGTCTCCTTTCTAGTCCAGAAAGGTATTGTACTTTTATCTACTGCTATATTTTAACTAAGTTTTAGAAAAGAATCAGAAATGATCGGTTTTCTTCCTTCCTGAATCACAAGACAACTGGTCTCTTACTGGGAACTCAGTTTGTGCGAAAAAATAAGTAAAAGCTAAATTTTTGACGTTTTTTTTGCATTTCATGTGAAAATGAAGTAGTCATTTTGCCTCCTGAATTGTGGCTGATTGTGTATGATTTCCATTTCTGGATCCACACAGAGGTATGGGATCAGCAGCAGCCGCCCCTGTTCAGAAACACTGCAGCTCCCAATTATTACCCCATTGAGTCATCCAAAGCCTGTCTTCTGTGTCAGTATGATTCAGAATCATCCTGACACTGTCAAATAATTTGTGTTCTTGATCCCTTCCAGAATATCTTAATTTCCACTTTTAGCTTCATTTTATTTGTTTTTAAATCTAGTTCATTTCCTGTCTGTTTTCTTCTAAGCATTTTGTTCTTCTTTTTCTTGAGGTCCTCAAGCATATCCCCCTATATTAATCTCTGAATTTCTGAGGTCACCAGCTCATACGTTTATTGGGTTTTTGGAATACTGATTACGGTCTGCTCTAAATTACAGCTGCGGGGATGATTTTAACCTTGTTCACACAACAGGATTTAACACACAGTCCCCAGCCATGAACTGCTAATTGTCCTTATGGCTGAAAACTCATGCCACATTTCAATTACCCCTCAGAGAACCAGGAGAATTGTAATAACTATCATATTAACCACAGAAATTCAAGGGATAAAATATTGTGATACTTGAATGAAGTCTTAATGAAATTTAAATATGATCTGTAGCTATACCTGAACCTGACAGGTGAGTGGCTATGTGTCACATTCACTGATCCAACAACTCCCAGATCTTTGTAGTGGGGTTAAAAGAGTTCTGGATATTTCTAAACTGATGTGTCCTAGCACAGTGTAATGATTGAGTAGCAGGGATGTACATAACCAGCATGTGAGATCACACTGACAATAAAAGATGATATTGTGTAGACATGTGGATTTTCAGAGTTTGAAAAAATGGATTCTGTCAGAAATCATTACTTGTTAAAAAAAGAACAAGTCAATGTGAGTTGCCAGTTTGTCCATAAAAATCAAAAATGTCTCTGAAGTAGAAAGGCACTTGACAGCTCAACAGAGTTTCTTGCTAGAGAATATTGCTGATGGTTTTTTTCTGTACTTCCTCTAGGGACAAATTACTGTTCTGTGATAGTCTTGATAAACTCTGGAGCAGGTTTTGCATGTCAATGAGAGCAGTCAGAACATAAGATGTATTCTATAAATTGTCATCCTAGAGATATGATTGCTGGCCTCTGTATGAGGCCACTGCAGGCAAGTCACTACTCATTCCTAAATAAGATAAAGTCCAGCAGTGGTGACATGCAGGCTATTGTTTGCATTTTCTCCTGACCAAGGAAGTAATCAAAATGACACCCTAATAAATAAAAAATTTTAAAAAAAGGAAAAAAGAAGGGTCTTTGTCTGCTCTCAGGGATTTTCTTTTCCTACATAAAGTTTTATGAATTGACTCCTGCAACCTTGTTTTCAGAGCACATGATTTTCATCTTTTCCTTTTCACTTCCACAGACCACAGGAAACATTAGCTGGCATTAGGAGGAAACAAATGCTTGGTTTAAGTATCAAGTTGTCTGTTGCTGTTGTTGTTAATGTCCTAGGCTATTTCTGTGTTAAGTCCACATTCCCTGAAGACATCAGCTCCTAGCTAAGCCCCAAATGCTTCAGTTGCATCGCAGCAATATCCTGGCTGACCTTTGAAGATTTTACCTATAAGGACAAGACAACTCTATCTGAAAAGCTGTGAACAGGAGAAAAGTAGCATTTAAGGGGCCAAATTTTAGAATAGTTAAAGACTGAACCTGCAGCTCTAAAAACTGGTGCTCTGCCTAAGGATTTTTAATGAAATATAAAATTGTGTTTTGTATTTTATGTGCTCTTCTACTTTGTAGGTAGGAGCTTGGCCATATATTCCCATTTAAGTCTGATTTCTTTTATTTTCAGGTGGAAGTGTAACTAATTTCTTCTGGCAAGTGTCGTGGTTTAACATTGAGGCTGGCATTGCCACATGTTGGGTTTTAGCATGTTGCGCACAAAACAGAGTGGGTCAAAAGGATACATAAGTGGAGCAAGAAAAAATATTTGCCTAATTTGATAGGCTGAGAAAAAGTTACTGTTAGTCCACTTACAATCATACTAGTGTTCATAGCTATGACATACATGTAGCATATTGGGGGTTCTGTCATTCAGAGAACCACTGTTTTATGACACAAGTCAAATTAATGGGAGAATGTTACTTTTAAAGAAGGATTCCTCTTACCATCTTAATCTATTTTCTTCAGCACTAAGAAACCAAAAAAAACCAAAAGTGCAGAGATCAATTCTGCTTTACTACAGAAACCTGTAAACCTCAAATGATGAAGAGTGTACTTACCAGGATTATGAAAATGCATAACTCTATATATATAATGTCTTCTGGATGCTTGTAGCAAGCAGTACAATTTTTGGTTGTATGTAACAAGTAGAAGGATGTAACAGCACTGGTGTCATTAGTGATTTCACAACACTTTGCAGATTTTGATTAAAATCTGCCATAGCTTCAGACCTTGACTGTACTTTCAGTGATCAGACTAAGAGATACATATATCCATGAAGTTTAAAATGAAAGTAAAAATACATCTGTACATCTGTCAAAAGTAATCAGATATTTGACATATGTCAGAAATTCAATTACATCTGAACTGAAGCAATTACAGTTTCCTTTCGGCCATGAACTCAAGACACTTTTGTGTATGTTTCAATCTAGAAAAAGATTAAGAAATAGGAAAGCTGTCATAGTCTTAATTTACTTGCCAGTACTTTATCTTAGGGTAACATGAACTTTTGTTAAGAGAGGAAGGACAAAGTTTGGTGGGGTTTCTTGTGGCTGGGCACTAAATTGAAAGTCACACTTGTTTAAGAAGCATATGCCATTTCTTGTGTGGCTTTTGCATTTTCAAAATATTTGTGTGGTCATTTTCTACTTCGTTGAGATTTTAGGCAGGTTGTGCTGGTAAGAGTGTTTTGTTATATAGACACGTTTTATAACTAACTCACTATAGTAGAGGGGCAGAGAGGTTGAGTGGGTGTAGTTTTTCTGTTCTGAAGTAGAGAATGTAAGATCCTATTTTTAAAAAAATATGGCTATCCATCCCTCCACTCAGCTCAGCACTCTTCATCCACACTGAGTTTCTGGTCTTTCTTCTATATAACTACTTATCAATTAATCTCTCTTGAGAATGTCAAGTATACTTAAAAGTGTGCAGAACCAAAATGAATATTTAGCTAAGGAAAGGAAAATTGACCTAATTGAGTAACTGAGTTTTTACTCTTCTGTTGTTTAGTCTGTCACAAGTAGAATCACTCAGAGAAGAGGTGTAGTATTGCATCTTTTACAGTGCTGATTTCAAAGAGGTTTTGCATCTTTGACTTTGAAGTTTGCCTCCTGCTTTCAGTGACTCTGGATCTAGGATATTTCTATGTTGTAGACATTTAGATTTTGGATGCCAGGATGATCTACAGAATTTTATCAACATAAAGTTGTCATCAGGAAAATAAATAAAATAAACAAATTTTAAATATATGAACTGGTCAAAGGGGAATGGGGTAGACCTACCATCTGTTGGATTATTGGGGAAAAAAATGATTTGGAAGGAAAAAAAGGAGAGAAATTGACATGAAGTTTTAGAACAACTGTTGGACCACAGGATGAATAGAAAACTTAATACTTTCATTCCTGATTATTCTTCACTCCTTACACTTATCTATTTGGCATTGCCTCTGCCAAATGACTTCAATACAATAGTCTGGACTCCTCCACACATTCTGCTCTCTTTCTGCCGTGGCTTCATTTTGCGAGTTACTGTCTATGCCTGTTCTCCTTTTACTGGTTCCTCAGGTGCTTTGTTTGTTCATTTTTCCATCCCTATTGCTGAACTATTCCCTGTCTTTACAATGATTTTCCTTCTCTGACATTTGCCTCATTTTGCTCTTTACTGCTTGGTTCAGCCTTGCTTCTTTGCTGTTCTCATATCCTTCATATGGATTTGTCTTTCCTGATGTGCTGCCTGACTGGATTTCTGTAAAATGAACCCCAAGCCCATCACCCCAGTACCTCTGAAGGGAAATTGCAAAGATATCCCATAGTGTCAAGACTAATGCATAAAGTAACAGCAGAGATGTAAAATATAATTAAATGTGGCACCCATATGAATGTTGGTCCTTTTTTTTTGGGTTTGTTTTTTTGACAGGTCTACCCAAAGTCAAAGGTCCAGGTACCAGAGTTTCAGAGATAAGAAGGATGATCTGTGATAGATCAGTTTAGGCTTTTACATGATTTGTATATTGCTTCAGAAGATTATTACATCTAAATTTATAATCAGATGTGTTAGGGAAATGATGGAGACTTTGTTGTGAAATATATTAAGTAAAAATTTTACATTGGGGGTTAAAAAATTTTCTGTTTATTCTCTATAAGAGAATGTGATTTTTGTGATCTGTTACATGTATTTTTTAAAGTTTTCTCAGAGTTAAAGATCTTAAGTATAATTTTGCTTGCTTTGGTTATCACCAGAGAAGTGAGCTACTGTACTTAACAACATTTTTTCCTCACTGTGCCTAGCCATTTTAAGCAGAGTTGTTACTGCACTTCAAGAATAAATAAATAAATAAAATAGGTGTTTCTGTCAAAATAATTGTTTTGTTTTTTACTGAAACTATACTGTAAGCTATTAGTTAGAGAAGAATAATTTTATAAATGGAAAGAAAACCTTACACTTGGCCTTTTAGACATGCTTCATTTAAAAACAAAATAAATTGCATTAAATGAAACAACATATTTAATTACTGAGCCCTGTTCTCAATCCATTTATTTTAATCTAAATAGCAAACGTTTAACTTGTATCCATTATTTTGTACCAGAAAGAAATTATTCTAAATGAAATCTCTTAATTAAATAATCCAGAAAGTCTCTGCCAGAAGTATGCAAAATTGTATTAACACAAGATCCATAAAATGGCGAACAAATCTTATAAACATGCTCTGATACATTTTATTGTGTGCATATGGTAGTGATGTTGTGAAGCCCGTATTTGTGCCATTTCTTTCTTAAAGCAACTTATAAAATTTTAACCAGTCATTTGTGAAATTGTTTATTAGCATCTGAGCTGCATATTCATGACTTAACTTTTACAAGTAAGTAATTCATCAACTCAGAGGGATTTTATTATTCTGTATAAGTATCAGAAAGGAGGGTGCAAAAAGGATGGGAAAAGGCTCTTTTCAGTGGTCCTCAATGACAGGCAACATGGAAATTCTCATCTGAGCAAAGGGAATGTTTTTTTATTGTGCGGGTGATCGAGCACTGGAACAGGTTGCCCAGAAAAATTAGAGAGTCTCCATCCTTGGAGATATCCAAAGCCTTTTTGGACATGGTCCAAGTAGGTGACTCTGCTTGGAGAGGGGTGTTGGGCCATTTGTCTGTCAGAGGCCCCTTCCAACTTCAAGTCTTCCAGGATTTTGTGAAGCTGCCAGAGGGAAGGGAAAACACAACTCTGCCTCTTGGTGTAAGTATCCATAATTCATGAAGCAGAGAGTCCCCTAGAAATGCAGTCATTGTGGACCATCTGTGAAAGGAACCTTTCTGCATCCCACCTACCTAAATGAACTTTACTGAAGGAAGGAAAATGGTGATGTAAATATTAAAACATAGGAGGAGACTAATTAATTTTTGGCATTTTGCATGGTTATTTTTATTAGTTCTTTTACTTAATTTTTTGTATAGAACTTGAAATAACTTGCAACGCATTATGTTCCATTTTATTTGTGCCAGGTAAGATGCAAATAGGAGGAGTATCCTGCTTCTTTGCCTTTAACTGTACCCAAAATCGAATTGTTATGTCAGGGTGATCTCTTGTTCTGCCTTCATGCTTTCCCTTTGAAGGGTGCACTGTTTTTGATATCACCTGCAATTCACTGAGAAAAGTATCTGTGTCTGGTTTTGCAAACAAGGATGTATTTTATATGAATTCCTAAAAACAGAAACAAGACAAAGCCTAGTGATCTGTCATGACCTCAGAATTGCAGAATCTCAGAACTGTTTATGCAGTAAGGAACCTCTTGAGATCATCTTGTCCATCCAACCCCTCCATGGCTCAAGCAGGGTCATCTCCAGCAGGTTGTCCGGGACCATGTCCAGTCAAGTTTTAAATATCTCCACAGATGGATGCTGTTGGCTGTTGTATGGTGACTGCCAATTCAGAAAATTTTATTTACATTTACTCATTGCGACTGAATAATTATAATACGGATGTAGCAAAACTAACACAGGCTGCTACTCTCACAGTTTTTTAATTAGAATCCATAACAAGGGATTGTGATCATGTTTTAATGAAAGTGAATAAAAAATTCAAGCAGCCTTATTGGAAGCACAAAAAAAAAAAGAAAGATGCAAACAAAAACCCACCCTTAATAAGAGTCAAGGCAGAAATGTTTTCTGTTCTTTATTAAACTCTTGGGATTTAGCAGTGAAACACTTCTGGGAGAGCTGCTATAAAAGATCTTAGTTTTCATATGTGACCCAGGATTTTATCTCTTCTAGCAGATGAAAATAAATTGAGAATACCTAGGCCTGACTTTTTTTATGCATTTCAGATACTTATGTGCTGGCGATATCTCACTCTTTACTATCTGATATCAATTCTCCTTTTCTGGATGAGTTCCTTGAGAAGGAATTAACAATAATTCCCCAGCAGCAGCTGCTGTGTATGAGTATTTTGGAGGTTGCCCTTTCCAGATTCGGAGGATAATAGGAGAAAACAGACCTAATTATACTGGGTTGACATTTACCCAGTAAAGGGTAGTGCTAATTTTAGCAGAGTGCTACTTTTAGCAGAGCTGTCTGGGGGTTTAATCAAAATGATACTGTAGTAATTTTAATGGAGAAACTATCAAGAAAACAAATAAACAAATAAAAGTGCCCCCTCCTAAATGATTCTCCATGAGATGTCAACAAGATGCTCTGAGCTCTGTCTCATCTCTCTTTCAATTAAAGGCGACTGAACTGAGTGCTCTTCTTCTGGGTAAAATCAATGGGAGGCACTCAGATGCTACAGAATTAAGAGCAGTGCATCAAGGAGATGTACTTCAATGTCTAGAAAATCTACTCTCAAAGCCCCTTACTGATATGAAAAACACATAGCTTTAGGTGCAAGTTCAATGGGAGGATGACATATTGCAGAATATTTTGTTCCTTGCCATCACAATTTTATCACCATGGCACTGCCTGGTATGCTTGCTCTTAACATTTTTCTAATCTACTTTAAAGGCAAAAAATGAATCTTTGCCCATCTATATTTGTTCCAAATAACATCCCATCTATGGGCATCCACTGCTTCTTTATTTTTAGCTGTCACAGTGCGGAGTTTTCTAGGGCTGACACAGAAATTACACAGAACTCAACCACAGTGTAGTGTCCCAAAGAATTGAGGCCAGGAATTTGAAATACACTCATTTTGATTTATTATCTAATTCAGTTCTGAGTTCTAGGCTCAGTGCCTGAGGAATCTTTTCTAGAATCAGTGTTCTCCAGCAGTGTTCTGCAGCAGCCTCTGGGGAGGCTTGAGGCAAGGCTTAACAAAAGGTTCCCTAAAAATGAAATGAGGAAGGATGCAGAGCTCCACACACTTCTTTGTAAGGCAGCTGACTCGAATTGCAGACCTTGGTTTGAATCAGATCCCATCAGTCTTTAAAGGGTCAGCTGAGCTTACTCTGCTAACTTTTACTGTTTCCTAATGTGCTGTAGGACAGTGAAAAAGAAGCGAGGTATTATCAAAATCTGGCCCAAAGCTTTCTGACAAATGTGATGTACCCCTGTTCAGAAAAGGGACTTGCTGTGGATTTCTTACAAAGAATTTGTGGATACTCATTGCAGCATGAATACTTACGCAGACACAAGGGATCAGCCATTGGTATTAGTTTTTGGTGTCCGTAGCAGAGTACTTGAGGCCCCCAGGCAAATAGGAGCAACTTGCTTGGCAACACTGATTTTTATTGAAGTTGTAAACACAGCCATTTTCTGTGCACTAGCCCAAATCCTCTAAATGGGAAAGAAAAAAATAAAAGCAAATTATTTGTGCAGTTAGGCCTATTTTATCTATCTTATTAACTAGCCAAAATCATAATGAAATAAATCTGTATTAGCAGTTAATGATCAGTTGGTCAGTTGACAGCTGCAGGCAAGCCTGGTGATATAAAAATTACCATCATTATGAACGTCTTCTATTAAGAAGATTTTTTATTAAAAATGTGAATACAATTTGTTTCAATGGCAATTTTATAAAATCTGTCTTTTCATGATCTTTAATAACCAATTTTCTGCCAGAATGACCCAGAATGCTATAATATGGAATCTGTATTAAAATTGATATAAAAAACCAAGGGGCTCTGTCCTGTGACAGGCATAATCAAGCTACAGTTCAAAATATGTATGTAATGCATATAACTAATTATAAGTTTACAGTCTGTTCAATTTGCCATCTGTTAAAAGCTTTGCAAATGAAACTTAAGGATGTGCTGTAATGGTGTTACAAAGTGTTTACATTATTTTGGTATGCATGTGTGTGTGGATTCAAGGCAATCTAATTGCAACTATATCCTGAAGTATACACTTCTGTTTTAAAGATACTACAGGCCTTTGTCTTAACTACACCAGAGTAAGCCCAAAGTGGGAAAATCCCAGCAGAGAGCTGATTCTTCTCTCACTGGGGGAGTATAGTGTGTCAGTGCTGTAGGGGGCTTCTGATCCAGAGGGATGGATCCCAGTTCAGATATCTTCAGGAGTATTGCAACTATGTCTGCCATCATCTTAGTTATTTCAGATACTGGGTTAAAAATGAGTTGCTAATTTTAAAAGATTTTCACTTTGACCACCTGATTGCCAGCAATACGTGTATATGTAGTATATCTTTTAAATTTGGGTATGGGTTTGATAGATAATGCCTCAAAGATCTAAAGAAAAATCTTAAATCTTCATCAAAAAGAAAAAAAAGAAGAAACATAGTTTATTTTTTTCATTTAGATATTAAAATTTTAATGGATTTTTAATGAGGACACTTTCAAGCTATTTCATGATACAAAACTTTTCAAGTAACTATTTCAAAGGCAAATTGCTCTTGCCATGGTGAACTTCTACAAATTCACAAGAATTAAGCAATTACAAGTGGAAAGCGGTTGGTTAATTTTCATAATTAGTATATGATAAACCTCTTACATACAGAAATTCAGGTGTGTTTAGGTAAGGATTTCCTACTGCTTTTCGCAGTCATAATAAAGTGAGGCAGTGGTCTGTATTTGATATCCTGAGGCCTTTTTAACTGGGAGAGGTAAAAATCCTGCAGGGTTGTGTGGTTTTAAATACTCCCAACTTTCCTAATTTAAGATTGATTTTCCAATCTGAATTTGGTTATTTTGTTTTAATTTAAGAGTATTTCTAGTGAAAAGCTTAGCACCTGTAGACTCTATATTTAAATGCTAGTAGAGGATTGGTGTAAATGAGGAGTCCTGATTCTTGTTCCGTGTTTTGGAGAGCTGTTTTTCAAACCCTTCTCTCCTTCCCTGATGTGACTTACTTGAACTCTTTTTTCTTTCTGGCCATTCCTGTATTCCTGTCTAACGTCATTTTATTCAGTCTCCCTACACTTCCACCTTCATTCCCAAACTTCTGTGCATCCACCTTTTTTTCCGTTTCGTCCTGCCCAAGACTGCCTTATAATTTTCCTGCCTTCCACTCTGCTACAGCTCTCAGCACTGAGGTTTTCACCCTCAAGGAATTTAGGATGTAGGAAGGTGACCATTTGGAGCACCAGGTAAAGTTTCCCTGCTGACATTTTTTGAGCACGAAGCCACCTGTGGTCATCAGAAGCAATCCCCAGGAGGGTGCTGCATGTCCCAGCCAGGGTGGCTCCAGCAGATCCAGTCATTCTCAGGGAGTGATACCCATAGACCTGTATCAGCTAGCATTCGTTGTAGAAAGGGTGAAATATTATCACAAAAATTGACTCAAAGCCTAATGTAGGAGTAGTTACTCATAACTAAGAGGATTTTCTGCAGATAGAATGAAAGCTGAAACCCTAACCCTGAGGTGTCATTTCCTGCAAATTCCAAGAATTCTTTTCAAACAAAGAGCTTTATAGTGAAAAGACTGATTTACTTGTTCTACTCAGTGTAATCTTCCGATAACTTTATTTCTGAAATAGCTGAGGTAGATGTTCTGACACTTGGGAGACTGGCAAGTCACTGGAAAAAGACCCTTAAAAATTCAAAATATCAGGCTACCTTCATTACAGATAACATAAGTTTAGGGGTGGTTTTTTTTTTAATACAGCAAAATAAATCAGATAAAAAATCAAACAGAAAAAGCATGGTTTGTATAATAATAATGTAGATTCTTTTAAATATATTACAATTTTATTGAATGTGATCAGCTGGTTTTGGATTGATCTTTTTTATGCAGTGGTTCCACAGATGGAACCCACAGCTGAAAAAACATTACTTAGGCCCTAGAAAATCATGAGATTGATACGCCTATGTTACACATGATCTCTGAATATTAAATGTGAGCCATTCACTTAATTGTGGTTTTGTTTTGTTTGGGTTTTTTTTTGTAGCAAAGGCAGGGTAAAATGGAATTTTTTACAGGGAAAACCATACATCATGATAAAAAGTTAAACAGTGATTAAAAAAGAAGAAGGGAAATATATGAGTAAAATGATAGAAATAATTTTGAATACTTTCAAAGTACCACAACAATCTGTTCCATCTTGCAGGAATCCGATTAGCTCCAAAAGAAAGAGTGGAAGTCCCTGTGTTATTCATGCCAGCTGAAATGAAAATTTATAAAACTCGGGTGGTAATGCATGTAATGAGAGAAAATGGTGAAAACTGGCCTTATAAGGTTACTGCTGAATCAAATACAGACTTAATCAGGTAATTTATTCTAATAGGAAAGGAAAAAGTAGTTGAGGATACTCAGTTCTATCATTTATCGCATTGGCTGTTCATGGGTAGCTCCCAAGGGCAGTCCAGTGTCTGATTTTGAGAATAGTGGGTATCCATAAAAAGCTTTTCATGTACCCTTCAAAGTATGCAGATTCAGGGTAAGATTTCTGTTTGTTTTAATACCTACCTCGTCTCACTTTATTTAAAGAAAACGTGAAGTACTGTTTGCTGGTGCAGTTACGGATATTGAGCAAGTGAAACCTCTGTTTTTTCAATATATTTGGGATAATAATGATTCTCATTCCTGATATTTTTATGTAATTCATAAACTGCAGAAATTTTATCTCAGTGTAAACATAACCTGACAGAATGCAGATCAGGCCAAACGTTTTCAGATCTATAATATTCGAATACACTATGTGGATCTAAGTTATAGCTGATAAAATTTATAGCTGATGTATTTAGTTGGGTTTTTTTTTCATATTTTTCTCACATATGGTTAGCATTACAGCACACAATAGAATAGAGTCTAACCTTTCCAGCAACTCTTAAGTCTAGATTACTTTGGAAACAGAATTTTCAGCAGTCTATCTTAATGATGCTCTTATTTTTCTAGAAATGTTACTGTAGCAGAGAATGGGGAAGCTCAGGGAATGCTCTGGATCTATCCAATTCATGGAATGCCTGAAGCACCACAGAAGAAATCAGGTAGGTAATGCTTGAAAAAAGCTTGAACAATACATTTAAGAAAATTAAGTAGTCGTTTATATTCTCACTTGCTTGATCGCAAGAATTTGCAGCAGTATTTGGCTATATCGTAAAAAAAGATAAAATCATTTATTAAAAATAAAATCTTTTCCCACTTCCAAAGCAAATCTAGATCATTACTTTGTTCTTATTGTGGATAAAAGGAGTCGGGGGCAGTTGGAAATATTAAGGCCTGTGCCTTTCAGTGTGCCAATTAATCCTGAGTTCGAGAACTGAAGGTGAGCTGAACAAAGGACTGACTCATGGGTAGACTTCCTGCATACCCAAAACAACCTTCTGGACAGTCTGCAGGGTGAAAAATACTGGAGTAGATGTTTGCTGCTTCTCTCAGCCTTGAATTTCATGTCTTAATCAAAACCAGAATATAAAATAGTGTGAATAGCAGTAAGTTTTCCCCTTGCTCCTGAGAAGTAAACTTGCATTAAATGATGAGTGACATTCTTGGAGGTTTCTTGCTTATTTTGGGGATAGTATAATGCTTATATATTTAGCTATCTATATTTTTAAGGTGTGATGTAATTCCAGAGCTATGAAACAGGCAGTTGTGAACAGCTTTTTAAATCTATAACCCTGAAACTACAGCTCAATGTGTAGATGTGGGACCAATTTTATACCAGCTTGTCCTTTCAGCTTACCTTTTATTGACTGAATAAGTGAATATAATACCTTTCTACATTAAATGTATTAAGATACAGGAACAATTTCTGGAAAAACATAGAAATAGATACTTGTACTGTCATTAATTTATATTGCTTAAGGACTCTACTTGTAGACAAATGCCAATGATGTGGTATTAATTAGAGCTTTCATCTCTTTAATTTGCACTTTAATACCTTAAGGAATGAAACAGAATATTATCATGTAATCAACTGTTGCCCAAAATGATGGCTTTAATGAGTCTCATTAGCATTAAAACTATGTATATTAATGTGGATGTTTGTTGTGTTATTTAAAGCTGTTGTGTAATTCACTGGCACTCTTCAAGACAAATCTCCTTTTTATTGGGCTGTTGCTTTCACTGAAATCACAGAATCATTACAGTTGGAAAAGACCTCTGAGATCACTGAGTCCAACCACTACCCCAGCACCTCCATGTTACCACTAAACCATGTCCCTAAGCACCACACCTGTGTGGTTTATGAACATTTTTAGGTATGATGATTCCCCCACTTCTCTGGGCACCTTGTTCCAAAACCTGGCCACCCTTTCCATGAAGAAATTTTTCAATATCTGATCTAAACCTCCCTTGGCACAACTTGAGGCCGTTTCCTCTTGTCCTGTCCCTTGCTGCCTGGGAGAAGAGATTAACCCCCTGGCTACACTCTCCTTCCAGGTGGTTCTAGAGAAGGAGATGGTCTCTCGTGAACCTCCTGCTCTCCAGGCTAAACACCCTGAGGTCCCTCAGTCACTCCTCATGGGACTTAATCTTGAGACCCTTCACCAGCTCCATTGCCCTTCTCTGGACTCACTCCAGCCCCTTGATGTCTTTCCTGAATTGAGGGGCGCAGAACTCGACACAGCACTCGAGGTGTGGCCTCACCAGTGCCCAGTACAGGGAGAAAGTCACTGCCCTGGCCCTACTGGCCACACTGTTCCTGGATGCCACTGGCCTTCTTGGCTACCTGGGCACACCTGGGCTCATTTTCAGGCTGTTTTTCACCAACATCCCCAGGTCCTTCTCCACCAGACAGCTTTTCAGCCATTCTTTCCCAAACATGGGGCGGTGCCTGGGGTTGTTGTGACCCAAGTTCAGGATCCAATACTTTCTATATAAGTTATGAATTAAAATGTTTAGCATTCATAAATGCTTAAGTGACATCACTTCTGCATATGATCAGAAACTTACATACTATCAACTCTTAAGTAATTTTGAATTCCTAAGTGCTTTTTTAAAACAGCAAAACTAAATTGTAGCATATTTATAACTATGTTATCCATTAGTTTATGTTAATAAATGTTTGTAATACATTAAAAAGCATTACATTGATTTTGAGTACATACTGTTCTTTGGGCATCAGCATGTTATGTTGGGCTAATATTTTTTTTCCAAGGAACTACTAGGTCTTTCAAAAATGTCCCAGGAAACAGAAATATGTATTTTTCAGTGTGTTTATGGAATTTTCCATTCCAACCTTGATTCTGAAAGCCTGTGGTTTTCAGTTATAAATGGGCATTTAAAAAATCCATGTTGTAAGGTATGAATCCAAAGCAGGCAATAACAAGAAATCTACTTAAAAAAAATAATTTTAAATAATGATCAAAAGATTATTGTCATCTCTTTTAAAGCAAACATTTATTAAAATTGCCTGGAGGCTACAAGCTACTATGTCAAAACCCAAAGCTGCTTTGCTAGTATATTAGGGAGTTCATCTTTGTGTCATTTTTATTTGCATCTTAATATACTTAAACTTCTAAAAGTCACTTGGCTTTCTATCTCATGAGACCAATTAAAATGATCAGTGGTCATAACCCATGTAGTACATGCTAAGTAGATGATAACTTGGCTATCTTATAGAAGTGATTACAAATGGAGAATCATCTGGGATATTTTTTTAATTCTTGTAGAGTGTAGAGTCAAAGAAGCATACAGCACTTGAAATTAGAGGGGACTGCTGGAGGTCATCTAGCCCAAGCACCTGCTGAAAGGCAGCTTGCTCAGGGACTTTTCCAGTCAAATCCTAGAGATATCTGACTTTTTAGGAAAAAGAAAATGTAAAATCAATTCTGGTAGTAAGATGAGATGTGGAGTAGAAAATGACACAATGTGCACACAGTAATCTGAAATACTTTGTAAACTAGTGGAATACAGAGAATTTAATCTATTTTTAAATATAAGGTCATACATTTAGAAAAAAAGATGTGTTTTTAACTATTTCAGTAACTCCCTCATGCAAATTCTTTTAAGAGAGCTCTAGAAATTGCTTACACCCTGTTAAACAGGGAAAGAGCAATGGAGAAAGGAAATTACCTGAACTTGATGTGTAATTAGCTATTTTCCAGAGTAATGGTAATGAATCAAGTTCCAGAACTGAAAGCTGAAGCCAAATTAACATGATATTGAAAAAGGATTTAATTGCTCTTTTTTTTAACACTTTATATAATTACTCTTTATGATATGGTTCCAAATTATTGGTCATTAATTCCTGATGTTAAGTTCAGAGTTAATTTTTAAAGAAATATTGGGTGTAACTCTGATGAAAATTACTTTTAGACCTTGAAACTGGAAAGTATGTGATCAGCTGTTCTTTTTCATGTTGATTCCCAGAACTCTAGGAAGTTCTAGGTCTTTTCTTTGGGAAAATGTATTTTTTTCAGTGCTTTTATGTAATTTTCTCCTTTTTCTGTGCCAATAAATACTGAAAGAACCAGAAAAAATAACTATTGAAATAGGCTTTATAAAAACTAGTGCATAAGCTAAAACCTAACAATTTTGTAATGAAAAAGACATATTTTGGAAGCAGTAAATTAAAATCACTTAGTGAATTGAAAGAAGTTCTATGATGCTTCAAACAGAAGAATGCTTTTTATTCTGGCATATTTCTATTAAAGCTGTAGTTTGAACAACAGTATTCTTAAACTAAGAAATCAAAGAGTAACCATTCATTTAATCTTAAAATCCTTTTATTTTTCTGGTTTTGTTTCAGTCTTCAAACTATGCCATAGGTTTCAAACTATGCCATAATTCCTATTAGCAGTTGAACGTAAATGAAGATACATTTCATTATTAAAGATAAGAGAGAAACTTGCAAGTGCTGTTGGGAACTAACTGAAAAGATTTTTGTTTGCTTGGCAATATTTTCTACTACTTCATCACAACAGAACAATAGAAAGTTAAGGCTGGGAAAAGCATTTATTTGTCTTGCTCCTTACTGGAATTCTGTCTTTCTCTAAGCACATTTAACTCCTATGTTTAATTGCTTTGTTAAAGTCAAGATGCCAGTGCTTTGCAAATAAGATGTGTTTGCTTTTCTGTAGTTGTGATTCGCTGTCAAGCCAGGCAGAGACTAGAACAGAGAGTAGAGCTGCTGCTGATTGGTGTAGTGCCTGGTGAAACTGCTCTGCCTGATGCAGGGAATTCTGCTGTGGTCAATACAGATGAGTCGTCCAACACCCCAGAAGTCACTGATGGTAAGAATAGTTTTGATATCACACTATTATTTAGGAACATTTCAAATAACTACTTCACCAAATGTGCAGCTCTGCCATGACAATGGGTGAGGTTTAGGCAAATTGTCCCAGTCCATATTTCTAGCATTTTGCAAGTATAGGGTATTTGTAGCTATAGGCACCTATGAACCTGAACCTTCATTTTTTAAAATTTGTCCTGGATGTGAAGCTTGCATACACACAATCTCTCCTTTAAAAGAGAGCCTGCACAAAGTTTTCTGTTAGAAAAAATATGTCTGTGTAAGCATTGCCACGAAACATTTATCTGCAGGTTTGTAAGATGCATTCCCATCAGCAGGTCAATATCGGTATCAGAATGGATTGAAGAAGGAGGACTTTTTGAAAGAAGTGATAAAGCTTTGTAAAAGGATAGTTTCCACTTACTGTTAATCTGCTGAGAATACAGTGAAAATCCATTTATTCAGATACAGCAGTTTTTCAAAATATACCTCTCCTTGAAACAGAATGGTACAACATCTAAGTAGTAAGGAAAGAACGCTTGTTACTGCTGTATCACCAGTATTTCTGTTATCAGTCATAGTCACTACAACAAATTTGAAAATTGTGCACCTTGGAAACTTAACATTTCATTTTGGGTTCAAAATCATCCTCCTTTTTAAGAAAAATGTTATTTAAAAATTATGACACTTCACATGAGACAGACTAACGTGTTTAACTTTGCTGTAAATGAGGGAAGGGATTTCACATGTACTCTGACTTTGTTCAAGGTTGTAAAAGATGAGTTTACAGATGTTGCTATAATTGCAGTCTATCAGGTAATCAGTTGGAGAGACAGGCAAGCTTGGCTTTTGTGTCCCATTTCTGCCATTTACGGTCTGTTCCAACAGAGGCTTTGCAAGAATACCATGTTACAGAAAATGTCCTGACAAGTAACTGGGAAAAAGTGAATAGCTGTAAAAGGTAAATCAAGGTGCATTATGTCCTTCCTAGAAGGCCAATTTTCATGGAAACATGCTCATGCTCTGCACACTGGTAAATGTAATCTCATACCAGCAATTACTGTCCAGATCTTTAAACAGATTTTATTTTTGAAAGGTTTTAAAATAGGAAGAGATATGAAGTTGAACTGTTAACAAGACCTTCTACAGCATATACTTACTGATTAGCTAATATTCATAATTACTTATTTAAACTTTATATTTACTCATATTGCAGTGCCAAAGGTAGCTTTATTGTGTGGGCCTATTATCATCTTACACTCCCATATTACAAAGTGATGGTGGTAAATCCAGTAAAGCAAAAAGCTGTGAAGTTGTCAGTGTACATTCTTTCCTCTTTGGAGAACTGTAAATACTATTATAAAACTTTGTTTAGGCTTTTGAGAACAGATGTCCATCAAGATACAAAAGGACTTTTTTTTATCATAGCGTAACAGCTTTAGCTCATTATTGGCTGGTCGCATATGAGTAGGCTGCCTTAAACACACCTGGGCTATTTCCCTCCAAAATGGTGGCATCTGAATTGACAAGAAAAACGTGCACTGAGCAAGCTGAGGCAGCATTTTGAAAGTCTTGCAGATTCATCATGTCTAGTGCTTGTTTTATTCGTAGGAATAATTTATTAACACTGCCTTCTGCACGTGCTACAAGACATTGATTTGGGGCATTGCACCTTTTTAAGCAAGAAGTCTGGTAATGAAATGCTTTACACCATAGGTAGTAAGATCATTTATAACACTGTGCTTCTCATAGTTTTCAATGACATTTTAATGCCATTATTGATAGATGAATTTGAGGCCTGTTAGGAAGCAAATTTAATGGTACTATCTGAGCTTTCTGCGGTCTACCAGTAATAACATAAATAAAAGCCTAAACCTTTAAGATAACAGTCTGGCATGCTGTTCTTCATTTTTTTTCTCTTCTGAAAGAGTGATTCATCAGAGTGTGTGTGTGATGTGTAGTAAGCAGTTTTTACATCCAAAGATAAATGATGATAATTACTGGCAGATCAGATTTAAACAGCTAATACTGTGCTTCAGTATTTAAATTATTTGGACAAGTATAAAGTCTTGTAAAGTGAAAAATCTTCAAGCATGTCTTGTACGTAAAAAATTCAATTTCATCCAATACAGGGGAGTGCATTTGACACAGAAAACTACTACAGTTTCCTAAGAAAGAGGGTGCAATCTAAATGCTCTCTAGCTCCAATGACATGGTTTCTTATTCAGAAGTCAGCAAAGTTCCAGGGATCAAATAATGAAAGCTTAATATTTTGGACATAGCAAATATAGTATGGCCCTTTTTAAAAATAATTTTCAGTTGCATATTTTCAATGCGTATTTTCGGAATGTATTTTTCATGTGTTTTCTTACACATGGCTCTAAAGATATCTTTTGCACTAAAGGAAATTTAAGAGCTGCAATTCATCCAAACAAGTGTGAAGTTTGATATTTCTTAAGTATTCAGTGGAGAATACAAACATATTTAATTTTCCACAGTCTTCTAAGAAAAAAAAAATCACCAATCAGTTATGGATGTTTGACTGACATTCACAACTCTGTGTGTTTGTAGTGGTCCTTTGTAACCTTTCCCTTTCAATTGCTTCAGTTTATCTCATAAGCCAACCATGAGAGCTGAGTCTTTCTCATTAACTTCCCTCATCTTTTTTAATTCATAGCTCTCCTCGCAGCCCAAAGGCTGGTCTTAGCTCCTTGCTCCCGAGTTCTTATTTCTGGGAAGGTTTTGTGACAGTTACCTTTGAGGGGAATAGTGCTGCCCAGGTTCTGTAGTGGGGCACAGGTACCAGGTTTATGTTATGAGCAAGTTTTACAGCCATTCTGAACTCAGACTAAACAGATGGACAGTTCAACTGCGCCTGAGAGTGAAATAACATTTTCCAGATATGCTAATCTATAATGTACATTGGCATACATTATGCAAAGCGTGACTGTACCCTTTGTTTCACTGTTTATAAAACCTTCATAGCAATTACCTAATATTTCTGAAACTCATCAGAATATACAAAAGGCTCTATTTTCTTTTATTTCATCAAAGCAGCTCTTGGAAACAGGCAAAGAATAAAAAACATGTCCAGACATATATAAAAAGCTGTTTTCCTCCCCCAGCAGGATTTTGTGGTAGCCAGTGGTATGGATTACACTAAATTCCCATTTAATGTAATGGATCTGGATCAGGAGGCTCACCTTTAAGATACAAGGTCAATAAAATTGGGTATGACCAAAGAAATCTTTGGAGACAAGATATTTTTATAGACTTGATCTCTCATCCAGAGATGTTAATGTAATTGCTGATAAGGTGTAGCAGGTTAATATTGAAAGCAATATGAAGAGCATAATAATGATGAAGATGGCCCTAAATCCTACTCAAGCCATCTCTGTATTGTCAGAATAATTGTGGCATTATTTTTGAAATTAACCTTGAGGATGAGAAAATTATAGCTATATAAATTAGATTTTCTTCCTATGCAAGAAATAGAAGAAAGGATAACAAAGTGTTTGTTTTGGATTAAGAGCTGATGAAAGCAGTGATCAATGGCAAAACGAAAACGTTGACAAGGGGGTGAACGAACAATTGAGACACTTTGTTATGGATTATTATTTTGTTGTTAGGGGTGACAACTGATGGAAAACAGGGAACTAGTAGAAGTCAAAGAATAGAGCATCAGAGGAGAACTGAAAGTCTTAGATGGATTATTTTTTCAGCTACATGATTTTTGTTTACTTCTGGCTGTTTGTTTCTTTATTTATGAGTGAAACATGGGAGACATTTGATGTATTGTTTATTTTCATTATTGAACTGAAATAATGCCAGGCATTTTAATGAAGAAGGTCAAATAGTTCTTGTTGATATACAAGGATATCAGTGGGTCTAATAAAAAAGAGAAAAAATATAGCACAATTTTTTATCTCATAAGTAAACCCTCCTACTGCCATTTCTTAATATAACTAGAACAATAATGACAAATACTGGCAAAAAAAGAAAAGAACTCATGAATTGTGAGCAGCCAGTTGGGAACTGCTTTTATTTACAGTAGTCACTCATTTCTGTTTCCTTGCCATCTTATGAAATGTTAGAATCTGTAAGTCTTAGGAATGAGAATCATCATTATACTAATTAAAATGACTTTCTGGTATGCTAAATCATAATCAGTTTAAATATTCAACACTTAAAGGGAACTAAATCAATTATAAACTAATCTGAAGTTATTTATTCAGTTTCATAAAATTGCAA
The DNA here is from genome assembly GCA_013399875.1 of Gymnorhina tibicen. Taxonomy (NCBI): domain Eukaryota; kingdom Metazoa; phylum Chordata; class Aves; order Passeriformes; family Artamidae; genus Gymnorhina; species Gymnorhina tibicen. The sequence goes on from VXAZ01009822.1 coordinate 327,771, forward strand.
AACCAATAAATAATACAAATCCAGAAATAATTAAATTCTTTCAGGTGCTACTCTTCAGTATGATGTAGATCCAGGAAACATGAGAAGTCCAAAAATACTGATTGACTGACCCAAATAATGTATCTCTGAAACAAGAACACACAAATAGATATCCCTTAAAATTATTTGAGCTAGTGAATATGAAAAGCCTAGGCAATATAATTTGAAGAAGAGTCTATTAATTACTTTAATGGTTATATGATTGTCATTGCCGTTTCTCTCCTTTCTGGCACAGAATTTCCTGTGATCTCTTTGGTTGGGTGATAAGGAAGTATTACTTCCAATAGAAACAGAACCACTACCCCCTTGTTTTGCAGAGATATTTTGGGGGAGCTTCTGTAAATCAAAACCATGGCCAACACAGCTCTCCAGAACCTTAACTGTCCTTCTGCAGCATCATAGCACCTCACAACGATCTGTCTGCGTTAATTTGCACTATTTTCTGAATTATTTTCTCATTATTTGTGGGACACCAACAAAGCATTGCTGATCAAATCCCTTAATATGCAAACTTCTTAGGTTTTTCTGAAGAAGGGTGGTTTCCCTGTCTCTCAACTGTGTTTGAGTGCCTGTTGTCATAAAGGATTTTTGCACCTAAATTTGCCTCAGAAAATGTATCTGACAGTCACTGTTGTAAAAAACCACATGCACACATGCATGCAGTGAGCCTATCCCAAGTGCTCCTCTGTTTCCAGGTTATTACATCTTGTCATTTCTGTGATAGAACTCTTTGTCCTTGTCTTCACTCTCTGAAGCTGCACTGTTCAAGTTTTGTTCTTCTTACAGAAAATGAAGTTATTATCTCTAGATCTCCTTCATCTCTCCCATACTGCACATTTCCAACAGAACGATACAAAAAAAAAAACCAAAAAAACTGCCGCCGTTGTTTTGTAGAATGCATAAAACTTTATGTTTTTATAAATTACTGCATCAGGCCTGTAGTTCTGACAGTCTAAGAACAATTTGATCTGAAGCTTTGGAGACACAGGTCAATATTAAAACTATGAGACAAGTAAATAGAAGTTACATAGAATTACCACAGAACTTTGAATGAAATTGTAACCTTGAACCACTACTCTTTCTTCAAGCCAGTTGGGGAAGGTAAGAGTGAAACCTCAGAAATTTACTGCACAAAACTTTTATTAATTCTGAGACTTGATTTGTGTCCAAAAAATGACACAAGTGGGTACCTCCCATGAGATGAAATGTCTTACAGTAGAGGAATTTACACTACCCTGTGTGATAGATGTTCTGTCTTACGTGTAACTGAATGCAATCTGTTGGGTAAGGAAAGGGAAGCAAATGAATGTGACCCTGGTTATCAGGTGCTGTGTTCCACTCTCTGTGGCTCAGTTTTGTATATTAAAAAAAGCCAGAAGATAAAAAATGCATGCTTTTGTAATAGACCACAGTATAGTGTAAATCTGTCAAGAACTATTCAAAAAATGGTAACACAGGTTTTCAATTTAGCCTCCGTGTGTGCCAATTCGAATTGAATGGTTAGGTTAAAAGTCAGCTTGAGTTGTTGCTGATTTCTGTGGGCGACATTGAAACTGAGGAATTACTTTTGAGCCTCTACTTTTGCTGGAGAGGCACGACTGCATATTTAATGTTCATTTCCTGCTGCCTGCTGAGTTCCAGCAGTGCCTCTTTGAACACTCCTGGAAAACAATGGAGAATGCCATGGAAAAAATAATGTCTGTGGGAATTAAGACTAAATCATGAGATACGTTCCTGAAGAAGCTGCTTTGATGTTTCTGTGCCAAGGTACAGACATGATCTTTATCTGCCAAGGTTTCTGGATAAATGAAGACATGGGTAAATAAAAAGGGAGCTTGTTGAAAAAGGATTATAATGGTTATGAAGAAATAAATTTTAATTGTTTCCTTTATAGGATGAATTTGTAGGGCAGCGTACAAGTCTGAGTAGAATTCCAGATTAAAGGAGAATAATGTGAGATCCTTTGGGCTGAAGAAAATCCTTTTGATTTTTCTGAGGTTTTGTTTCAATTTACTATGCAAGTAATATCAAAATAAAGAAAGCATTAAGAGGGATGTATGCATAGGCATAGTAAAAAGACAGTTGGTGCAAAAGGGATTCAGAGAGAGAGAATATATGGAAACAAGCTGCATGGAACAATGCAGAAATGTATCTGGAACAGCAGATAGTAGATGCACACCATGTGTTTCATATACATGGATTCACAAGCTTCCACTTCATTCACTAAACTATGCAGTGTTTTGAAGAAACACATTCTTAAAAAAAAAAAGAAAAAGGGAGGGAAGGCTTTTTTGCTGCTTTCTTTATAGTAGAAACTTGGTTTAGAAGTAGATACCTCTTTTAAAGAAGTGTTTTGAAAGAGAAAAAAATCAGGAAACAAAAAGTGAATGTAAGAGAAAATTTAGGAAGGAAACATTCCCGTTGGTTGCTAGGGAAATAGGCTGTGGGATGCAGGGTAAAAAAAGATGTGAATAAGAGTGGAATTTTGCAGAGCCTTGAAGATATGGATGAAAGTTTTTCACTGGATATGGAAAGAGAAATAAATTTGCAGAGAAGAGGTGTAAAGATATATTTGCAGAACTACACTGAGGATTTACTGAAATTCCAATGAGGATCAATGATTTTATCATAAACAGAAAGGAGATCAGCTTTTTTATCCATTTATTTCTATGAATTTAGGGTAATTTGGTGTCTGGCATTTAGTAAAGTTATGATGTTATCTTTGTTGATATTTTTAATGCTCCACATACAGCTCTTTTGTATCCATAGGAAAAATCTGGCGAAAGGCGTATTTAACTACAGCCAGGTCTTTGGGGGGTTTTTGTGGAATTTGTTTATTCTGCTGCTATTGTCCCGTAATTATGACATCTTACAATGAGAAATAGATATTTAATTCCCAGATGAGATTCTGCCCAGATGAGAATGTCTCCTTAAATGTTAGGATGTTCTTGACCACCAAACTTCTTTTTATCTTTTTTCCTTCATTACTCTTGTAATTCACTTTTTGCTGTTCACTGGAATATTTACTTAAATACTGTATTAAAATTATTTAATCTGCTGTACAATAATGTGTTCTATAAGCCTCTACTTTCGCTGGAGAGGCACAGCTGCATATTTAGTGTTCATTTCCCACTGCCTGCTGAGTTCCAGCAGTGCCTCTTTGAAAACTCCCGGAAGACAATGGAGAAGCAGGAAAAGGACAAGTGTCAGATGAGACCTGAAAGGGGCTATGAACAAAGTTATTTCAAAAGATCTGGAAGGTGAAGATTAGATGCCAGATATCTGGTAGAAATATTTAGTTACCGTCTGGTTTTGTAATTTCTGTGTTAGCAGTTCGGGGACTATTGGATCAAGAGGGGAAGAAATCTTTGTTAGGTGTCAGGGCCACAATGGACACTCAGCCGTGGAAAATTACCAGAACTGGTAAAAAAAAAAAAAAAATCAGTGAGAGAGTGCAGTATGTTATGTTCAGCACCAAATGAAAATAATAATCTGGTTTATGCAAAGCATGAAACTGCAAATTTATGAATGCCTGGGCTTTAATTACATGTTTGTATTTGGTGATTGTGCTGACCTCCTTGATGAAATGACTGCAAATAAGACCAGTTAAGTGAATTCACTTGCATCTCTGTTTTACTGCATCCATCCGAGGAAAAGCCTCTGCAATGAGGACAAGCACTTTTGCAGTCTGAGCATGTTTCTATCACAGTTTTAATTTCCATCTGTCTCATTGGAAATGGGAGACAGTGTGAAAGTAAAGAGGGTCCCTTAGGGAGATGCTCCCCTTTGCCACGTTCATGTCAGCAAGTCTGCCGCTGGTTAAGCGCTATTTGTGGAGAGCTCAGACAGCCACATCTCCCCTGGGTGTGCACAAGAGACTGCAGCCTCCCAGGCCAGTGTCCATGAGATTTTTATCATCAGAAAACGCGGTGTATAATGAGCTGGTCCTCAGTGAAATCAAACACTTTTCAGAAACAGGAGGGAGGTACAAAGTCTTCTCTCCTGACACCGTGAAGCTCTGTTTGAGGTCAGAAATATCCAGTGGACTTTTCACAGTGCCTTCTATAGGCAATAGGCCCATCTACAAATGTTATTGTTTGTTATTATGTTTGTTATTAACTCTTTTGAACCTTGAATACAGGTTCTTTTCCACTAAAATGTCATTTAAATTTCTGAGATTCCTATTTCGTGAACCTGTTGGAATAGTCCTTTTAATTTTTAGATGCATTCATTTTAGATGCATGCATCTATTAATTAGTTTTACAGTAAATCTAGCAGTCAAAAAAATTCACATTTCCCAGATTTATATGCCCAGAGTGTAAATTCCTTGGAGTTTTCATGCTATAAGTCTTATAAGTCATAATTTTTTTTTAAAAGTGGTCTATATCCTTTCATCTTCTTAGAGGTTATTTAAACAAACCCCAACACTTTAATTCCAGAGCTTTTGAAGAAGTGTCCTTACTAGCACTTGCAAATGAATGACAGTCATAGAACTGGATAGCTGAAAAGCCTGGTTGGTTTTTAAACATAGGTGCTTCAGTAATTCTGCATACACGAGTGTTGCTGAAATGCATCCTACCTTTTTTAAATCTTTATTTATACAAATGAAAACACAGAAGGACTGAGATTAATTGCCTTCGAAAAGAAATGTTTAATAATAATGTTTAATAATGGAATAATTACCTCAGAATATATTTTCTCTTCTTACTTAAATAAGACAAACTATTATTCAGAAAATATGAAGAAGTAATATTTTTTATAATCAGGATTTCTATTCCCTAGATTTAACTAGCTGTATATGAGTAGCCTACTTATATCTTCCCAGTATTTGGATTGATAAATATCTTTATGTTGAGTCAGATGTGACTAAAGCTCTCCCTGCTGCTCTCTATTTACAGAACACAGGTGGATTAATTGGGTTATACTTTTATATTACTTTACATGTGTATTTTACATCTAGCATTAGATAAAACAAGAATTTTACCTGTATTAAGAATGGTGATTTTTAAAAAGAAAACTGAACTGAAATGAAGAGAAAACTGAATAAAAGGATAGAAAGAGCTGGGCCTAAAGGGTCAAGGCCTATTCGAGCAGTATGTTATATTGTATTTGACTTTGTTTTCAAGAAAGCGTTAGTGCTGTCTCCATGTTTTATATCTTCTGCCATTTTAAAGGAAACTGGAAATTCTAAGAGTCGAGAGGACTCTGAATACTTGACAAGTTGGGCAGTTCTGTAGCTGTTTCATAACTTCTTTTTTCTTCTGAGTTTTGCCAGTTTGTTTAGGCAGCACATGTATTATAGGATTGCTAGAATCAAATATTAACATTTCACAGAGAATTCCCGCAGCATGATAATATAGGAGTCTTCAGAGCAGCTGTGATGAAAAATACAACTATGTTTTACATTTTTTAGCAGTCCTAAACTAGATCAGCAGTCTAGATCAAAATGAGCTGAAGGGACCAACATAACAAGGCTTTTGAATATTGGCACTCATAAATGCATCATTTTTTCCTTAAGTGTTGGAAGTATTAAAATATTTTGACTAATTACTTAATATAAGCATAGAACAGGTTGCAAAACAGCCTGAAACATAAAAAAAAATGTATTTAATTGCTTCTGACTAAAAAGTTATATATATATAATGTCAAACCAAACCCAAATGTCTCTGGATATTAAAAGTAGCATGCAATTCCCAACGTTGTTGTCCTAGCACCTGAGCTATAAAATAAGCTTTTTCTGAGTAGCATTGTGTGATATAACTGCTGAAAGAAGCAGCTGCTCAACAGCTGCAATTTTTTTTCACTGTGGAATGCTCCAGATTGTGTCATCCTTTCTCTCTCATTGATTGTCAACATCTGAATCTTCATGTTCTAGCATTTGTCAAGGGTGACTCCTAAAAGCCTTGGGCTGTGTTGGAATCTAAGTGCATGACAAACATTATATTTTTCAAATGGAGAAATGGCAAGCTTGAAACAATGTAGGATGATCCTGAATTTTATAGACTAGGAGAAAATGTTCATGTTGCATTTCATTGTAACAAGTTATATTTATTGCAATAAAGTCCTTGTATATGTGGATTAATACATGGAAATCCTGTATTTTGGTACTCAATGTGTATCTAATCTACTATGATTGATAATCCCATATGCTGGTCATAATACTTTGATTATATATGTGTGACTCTAATCTAGTATAAATTGTGTAGCGGTCTGTGAAGAGTTTACTTTAAAGAGTTAGAAATGTTTCAGTATAAGCCACTACATTTTTTAGAGTTAATCTGTGTGTTACAAAAATAAGGCAACAAAAGTTCACACCTCCTGTTAGCTGCTGAAGTGGGAAGAGGGAAGTTGTGCATTTCAGAGAAGGACAAAGGACAAGAAGCGTGCGAAAGCATCTCCATAGTCACTTAAATTTGTGTGGTTTTACAGATTGGCAGTACCAAAGTAAGCTTTTCTCCAACATTGTCTCTTGGACTTTTTATATAAAGGAATCTGTCGTCTATATTTTAGTATTCTGAGTTGGAAGGCCTTGGGAATAACTCTGCAGCTGACTGGCACTCTGCAGCCAGGATATGTATACAGGGATGCACACACAGCAGTTCTGTACATTTGTACTCAGTTGTGCAAATTCAGAATGTGCCCTGAGATAGGTGGTCATAGTAAAATGAAATCTCCTGTAAGAGATAGTGGTTGTGTTAAAACACTTCTCATCCATAAAATGTGTAAAACTTTTAAATGGATTAGCAGCTTGAGATTCCTTTCCTCATAGAAATGCTCCCTTCAGAGCACAAATTACTATTGTATACTGAATATCTCAGTTTTCTTTATTACAGCTGCAGGAGACATTTGATTCAAGAAGCTCAGCTGTTTATTTTTATGTCATTACTACTTGGCCTTTTAATAGTTGCTTCAGGGAATAAGAGAAGAGGCTGGGGTGACATCTTCACTATCTCTCTGCATTCTGTTTCTCAGGCTTGCAGCCATCAATGGCATTGGTGTCCTTAATGATTTTTTTTTTTTCAATTGTCCCAATGGCATTACTCAAAAAGAGTATTATGTACTTGAAATTTTCATTTGGCTGATGAACTAGAAATATCTCCCCATAATGCAGGCCTGGTAGCCAGAGAAATATTGCCATTACCATTCACATATCCCAAGTAAGTTTTCCAGCTTCCATTTTGCTAGAAAGTATATAGCCTGTCATATGAAATGGGAAGATTTAGTTATGCAGTCAGAAGGAAATCATTTAAGTTTTAGATAATTGCTAGTTTTACTTATTTGTCATTTTTAGTAACAAATGGAAGAATTGTAACACTGAGCCAACCAACTGTGTGAAATTACAGCGCACAGAGGCTGATATTTTTCTCCTGTATCATTTAGGTTCCTCTGCAACACTGGAGTTTCTGTATGAATTGCAATATCAATCAGATGAAATTAGATCTCAGCTCGACTCTTTGGTTGGTATGCAGCTGCTTCAAAAGGAATGGGATACAGAATCCAGAATTGTAACACTGATCTTTAACGTAGTGTTTGCACCTAGCAAACCAATGAGGTAAGATCCTGTTCTTTACTACCAAAAGAACATGTAATGAAATCTTGTCTGGTCACTCTTACCTATATAATCATTTCCCTGCATTCTCTTCCTCAGTTTGTTTTCACCTCTGAGGCCTGTTGTTTTAGATTTTCTCCCTTGCTGCTTCTCAGTATGATATCTGTGGTGTTAAAACTGACAGTGTTTCTTTTTTGTGCCTGCGAGATGGTTCTGCTGAATTACTTCCATAGTCTGTGTGTGCATCATTTTACTTCTAAACATTGAAGTACTGAAAGACTTCCAATGAAAATTAGTTGTTCTCATAATTCATAAAAAAAATACAAACAAGATGATCTGTTAGTCTTGGAAAACTTTTCCTGGACAAGCATGTGTGCATATTCTTTGACTGGATGAGAGAGTTGAATTTGAAATCTCTAATGCCCCAGTAACAATGACCCACAGGAAATTGTTCTCCTTTTTTATAGCTATGATGTGAGAAATGATGTATGTGCTTTGATTTACATTATTGCCTCCCCCTTCTTTAAAAGGAACCTGTGAAAGGGAGATCCTTTTGGAGAGAGGGAAGTTGCCCCTTCCTTTGAATAAAATTAAATGTGTGTCAGGAGGAGGTTGGAAAGAAGCTTTAGTGACCTGCAGGCACAAAGTAAATCCAGAGTCCTGACATCACCAGGAGTGTCAGGGAGCAGTCATTGCTGAGTATCATGGATTGCATGAAAAATGTTATCTTTAGGAGGCAGGAGGTTACTCTTTACTTGCAGTAGTCCAGAACGTTAATGAAATAAAGAGCAAACCTTTAGGAAGAATGATCCACCCCCACCAGTGCAGTGTCATTGTGTCAGAGGGAGGTGAATTTAGAAAGCCTTTTCATTTCTACGTTCTCTTGTTTATTTTATTATGTTTTAGTTGGTTTGGGTTTTTTTATCTTTGTGTACTTGAAATTTACCAGGCTTTGTGCACAGGACTCAATGACTGCAATTAATTAGTTTTGTTATCTTCAGAATCTACAGCAGCAACTCTCTTAGACAGTCCGAAGGAACCAGAGTCTGGCATTTTTCTTAAGTACATAGACTTTTGTCAGATCTATTTGATCCTAGTATGAACTGCTAATATGTTCTGGACAAAATTCTCCTCTAACCACAGGAAATACAGAATAATGAGAAAATAAATTAATTTAATTTTTTTTTTTTTTCACGCAGAAGAGAGTAAGCAGAAGAATAAAATCTCATGCCTGTGCCAGGAATGTTGCTTTCATATTATGTTCTTTCTTGTACTTTGCTGTACATATCTAGTGCTATTTAATCTACATTCCAGTCAATTGTACCTGATCTATACTATGCCATGCAAAATTAAGAATGTATTCCAATTTAAACCCATTTTTATTTTCATTTTTACTTTCATTTTACTGTAGTTTACTTCTACACACCTGAGGATTATTTTTTACATTAATCAGTTTATGTTTTATGATGTTTTCCTATGTATTGAGTGCTTTTATCTGAAATTTTAAGGAATAAGGCAACTCTGGCAGTTCAGTGTACTGCAGGAGGCCTCTGGAAGTTTCCATTGTTGTTCATTGCCTCGGAGCCAGAAGTGGATGATGTGATCAACATTGTAGCCATTGGCCTGAATAAGGAATCCATAGTTGGCTTTAAGCTCACAAGCCAGACAAGGTAAAACCACTTACATTCAAGAATTTATGCAGTTTTCTGAGGGTACAACTCCTACTCAAACACACTGGTTAGAATAAGTTTGGGCAACAGAAACATAACTGGAATGCAGCTATTTCATCCTTATTTTCAAGAGCTGCATTGTTTAAGTAACAAATGTGATTTTGAAGCTTTGTTGTAGAAAACAGAAGCATTCTACATTTAGGCTTGGGCTTAAGAGAAAATCTGTGAAATAGATCCAAATGTTTATATTGTAACTTTCTTTGCCCTAAAAGGCTTGGGAGTATGCTAAACTGTGTAATTCAATCTTAAGGAAGGTGTTTTGTGATATTAAAGGCTCACTAGTAAAGCTTTAGTGCTTTTACTAATAGATTGTTTTCAAGGTACTTTATGCTTACACCAAGTTAAAAACATTCCCTCACATTGTGCTTTAAAAAATTTTAAATGTGCCATTCTTTCTAAAGTACTTCTGTTGTATTATGTAAGTGTGCTATGAATTCATCTCTACTTCCACTAGTTAAAATAATGGTGTAATTCTTCTGTATTTTGTTACTCTCCTTCTGTAAAAGTCCTGCAGAAATCTCCATTTATATATTTTTTACACATTTCAATTATTTTCTCAGAGTTTTACAGTGTTTTAGCAAACTCAAGAGTGTCATTTGTACACAACAAGAAGTCAAGGAATAAATTGTGTGGTAACGATAGACAAGTTTTAAAATAGTAAACAGTGAATCTAAAAGAATCATTATGCTTAAAATATATTTATCTTACAGAAGTTTAAAAGTTTCTTTTATTTTCTCTTTATTTAACTATTTTTGCTATGTATCTAGAAAGTGTGCCAGATATGCAGATTGACACTTTCATTGTGGATACATCCTTTTGTTTCATCCCCATCAGGAAGTGCATTTGGTTCCTAATTGATTTTTTTAAAAAGCTTATTTCCAAAAGCTGTGTCTCTAAGATGGGCACCTGTTCCAGGTTTTAGATGTCTGTCAGTGATGATAATTATTGAGGACTCTGACAAAGGCTTCTATCACAGTGTTCAAGTTAACAGCTTCAATAGAATGGCTGTTTCAGGAACAAAAGTGAAGCAATTGCTCTGGCAATACTGTAATCTCCTGGTAGGTGTTTGATAGTAGTGAAGATACCTGATGTTCTCCAGAAAGGTATTATAAAACCTGAGTCATTATAGTTATATAAAGGAAGAGCTGTGATGGAAGATAGATTTCCTTTTGCCCTTAAACAAATTCCAACTTTATTTTATATAACAAGTGTTCCCCCTATACATTTCAAATGCAAAATGTAATGTTTGCATGGACTAAGAAAGCTCCATGTTATAAACCAGGAACTCCACTCACTAGGGTGCCTTAGGAAGAGCACTGCCAGCAGGTCAGGGAGGGGATCCTGCTCTGCTGCTCGGCCCTGGTGAGGATCACTGGAGAGCTGTGTCCTGCTCTGGGCTCCTCAGGACAGGAGAGACATGGAGCTCCTGGAGCTGGTACAGCAGAGGGTGACAACGATGATGAAGGGACTGGAGCATCTCTCTGAGGAAAGGCTGAGGGAGCTGGGCCTGTTCAGCCTCGGGAAGAGACGGCTGAGAGGGGCCTTATCCCTGTCTGCCAGTGTCTGCAGGGAGGGGGCAGAGGATGGACCAGGCTCTGTTTGGTGGGGCCCAGCAATGGGACAGGAGGAATGGACAGAAACTGATGGCCGGGAAGTTCCACCTGAACACGAGGAAGAATTTCTTTTCTGTTTAATGACCAAACACTGGGACAGATTGTCCAGGGAGGTTGTGGAGTCTCCTTCACCGGAGATATTCCAGAACCATCTGGACACAATCCTGTGCCATGTGCTCTGGGATGACCCCTCTTGAGCAGGGAGGCAGGACCTGATGACCCATGGTGATCCCTTCCAGCCTGACCCATTCTGTGGTTCTGTAAATTAAATATTGCTTTATCTTACCTGTGATTTACTTAGGTGATTTTGGTGGTGGAGGTTTTGTATAGAAAACATATATATATTTTGTATATATATATATGTTTGTGAGAACACTCAGCCAACCAACACACTGAAAAGTGGACCTGCAGATAAAAGCATTTACATAAGAAAAACATATATTACAGGTGTAATTTAATGCTTGAATAACTCAAATTATTTAGATTAAAAATAAAACAACGAAATATTAAAACATGGTTTAGAAATTTCAAGTAAGATATAAAGAATCATCCTATAAATCCTCCCTGAAGAAAAATGATCAACCCTTTGAGTTTTCTTAAGTAAGCCATCAGCAGCACAATCTGTAGAGAATCAGTTCTACTATGTTAAGAGAGGTGATTTTTTTTTCTCCTTGCATGTAGATACTTTCTGTCATCTTTACTTATGCTGGGCAGTAGCTCATGGCACTGCTGCTTTGAGAGTAACTGTTGGGGAAACAGGTCTGTGTCTGTGTGAAGTGCTAGGGAGGGACCCTGCAGATGTGTCTTTTTCTCCTGCAGCTGCCAGGACAGAGGGGTTGCACATCATCATTGAGAACACCTATGCATCTTTTTGAGCTAGCAGGGCACATAGTGATGCAACAAATAATATTTGAGAACCACAGGCCCTAAAAAAGGCTCAGGATCTTATTGAGAACAGGTTAGGATTCTCGTATATATATAATATATATATACACACACCACATTGAATGAGGGTTTTCAGTGATCGACAATAAACCCATGAGATCAATGGGTTTTGCTTTCTTTTTCTTTACAGCTAGTGGAGCTCTAATGTGGCCTTCCTTTAATTCCACATGCCCTCCTCCCCCAAAATCCTCAGTCTATACAGAATAGCCTAGACTGCATTAATGATTTTGTTGTAGTTGCTTCAGGAAGGATGATCAGTTACAAATGGGAGGTCATTGCTACCCTCTTCACAATGATCTGCAATAATGAAAGCTCCAGCAGTTCATGAAAATGTGTAATGCACTGTTTTAATATATTTAAAGTTGACACACACATGACTCAATGAGAAATAGCCCAGTATCCGCTCCAGAAAATAATGAAAGATACTGAGAATGCAGCTAAACAGTTTTATTCCATGAAGAAAACAAATGTATGTTTTAAAACTATGTGCACCTACATCAGTTGGGATGTAGGAATAGACCGCTATTTTACTTTCAGCTTTAAAAATTCCAAAGGGACATGTTGAAGGGTTTCTTGTATTGGTATTAAGTTTGATTAGAGTCAAATCAGCAGATTTCACTTCCTAAATAAGAAAAATTTACCACTTCTTAACATTCATGGATGACCTTCTTCAGGTTTGATCTTAAATGTAGGTTTAATTCAACACCAGCTGAAATCATTGGCAGCATTTCCACTGGGGTAATTTGTTTTAGTACAGACCTATAATGTTTGAGATAATATTAGTGCTTGTTTTAATACCAAATGCATTATTGAATGCCAATGGTTTACAGCGTGACAGCAGCATTAACCAAAAAGGATAGAATATTATCCTTGGAAATAAAACTTAACAGAATTTTTTTTGATATCCATCTTAAATTATTGGTCTATTATTTTATGTATAAGTCTGTAATTGAAACATAAAATAAAAATTCTCAAAGTGATACGTTGCTTAAGAAAACTAGCCCTTTCTAAATTTGGCTTACTGAAGATACCTTAATGTATTTTTAATCAAGTAAGTTTGCAATCAGAACATTTGTATTAATACAGAAGTGTGTTTTGGAGCTCATTTACTGCTCTATCTTCCTGTAGAGAAGTATTTTGATGGTCAGATTTACTTCTTCACATTAAAATACTGATGTCCAGCTAAAGCAGAATGTTACCTCGTGTTTTTCAGGGCAAATAATTCAGTAGCCAATGTGAAATGTGTGGGATAGATAGATATTTGTGAACACTATATTCACTTGGAAATTTTTTGTAAACTGCACTACATTTGAAGTTTTAGTCAAACTGGGGGATAATTCTCTCCTGTTTCTTCTATCTGCTTCTTTCTCATACACAGTTTCCTTTCACCAATTTAGTTCTGTCTTTCCATGTACCTGTTAGTGATTGTTTCAATCATGTATGGCTTCCCATAGGCAGCAGAATTTTTTCCATCCTGCCATCCTGCCCTGTCACTCCAATCCTGTGTTTATCCCAAGCAGGATATTTGTTACATTAAGGAAATGTCTTGGATAAACTCGAACTGCCCCTCAGAAAAACGTAGCACCTGCTGTCACAAAAGCAAACAGCTTGGAGCTGATGTGCTCTCCACAGAGGGGCATCTGCAAAATCCAAGGCTCCACCTGATTATGGAAACAGAGAATAAAGGGGGAAAGATCCCCAAACTGGTGGGCTGGGGAGATGAGAATAAAGATGAAATTTGGCTTTAAAATGACTGCATATGCAGATTTAGTTGTCTTAACCTACTTTTCTTTGGAGATTTTCCTTATTTCTTCTATGCACATTTCCTAGTGCATAGAATAAATGTTCAATTAAAAACATTCCTTGGTCACACAAAATTAATTTTAATTATGAGGAATTAGTGGACAACCCATTTTGTTTCTGTACCCTCCCTAATTTTGAAGGGAAAACAAAAAAAAATGTTTACAATTACAATTTTAAGAACCATTGCTGTTTTACTCTAATTACTGCTGTATTTCATTAGAACTACCATGAGCCAGAATTAAGTATGCAAGAAAATGCACTTGTTAAATTCTCAGCTCATGCACCCTCCCCTTCACTCTCTCACATGTTGCTGTGCATGTTACAGGCCTGGATTCCTCTGCCAATCTCTTTGTTAGCAGTTCTGCAAAAATTCTACCACTAATCTAAAGATGTAATTAAAATATTTTATCTTAGCACTTCCCACATAGCGGCAGCTGCAAAGCACAAATGTTGACTGGGCTCCATTTTTTGGAGTCTGAATGGAGAGTAGTGGAAAATATTGATAACGTAAACATTCAGCAGACCTTTCAAAAAGTTACGATCATCCTTCCTAATAACAGAACACTTGGCATGTCACACGTTCAGCTGGGAGCTGTATGCAGGCATCAGTCACTCTGCAAATGCAGCAGCCCTGGGTGGAACAGGAATGAGACAGAAATCAGCTTGTGAAGATAGAACCTCTAACTCCTGCTTTGGTTTTACAACATGTACACAACAAAAAGTCATCTTGGGCTTGGTAAAGCATTCCCTGACGGGCATTTGTCATGCAGTATCTGCTCATATTTTTTGAAAGTCCTTTAATTCCAAAGCAGCCTTTCCAAAGCCACAGAAGTGATACTTGGAGTTTATATCTTTTCTGATGTCCAGAGTTCAGGGCTTAGAGCGGTCAATTAAACCAGAGTTGGTTTGGCTATAAAAGACAAACAATTTTGATACATAATAATGAGTTCCTAATTTATTTTTCCATTGTAATTTTTTTTGTTGGTAAGAAATTATCTAAATCATACGAAGTATCACTAATAATTCTATAGAATCTGACAAATGCATACAGTTAATAAGTTTAAAGGACTTGACTGTGTAATAACTGAAATTTCTTGTGTCATCCGACAGATGTTAACTACAAATTACAAGAAATAAATTTAGTTATGATTGACTATTGTTTGAACCACATTGCAACATTTTCATATCCCTTATTTCCTGAAGCAGTTACATGCTTTATAAATTAAGACTTTTAAAATTCTTCTTTTATTAGCAAAAAGTACCCAAGCATTTGATCAAAAGGACTATGTGTTGGTATTTTTATGAATGGCTTTTCAAAATGCTGGGTTTTGTAAAGGACTGCGTTTGTACAGGAATAATTTACTGCTTCGGTAGTTTTGGGAAGAGAAACATCAAACCTATTTTGAGCCTTAATTTAATAAAGGCTTATATTTTCAGTTTTGATGAGTATTTTACAAGTTTTGGACTGTGATCTCTACAGGGATATAAATTTTAAGTTTTTCTTTAGTTGAAGATGTAAGGTGCTATTATTTTTTAGTTTAATAATTAGAAAATTCTCTAGTGTGAGAACACTGATAAGCATAGACTTCTATTCAAGGACAAGATTAAAGGAGTAATTATAAATATGTCCATTAAAGACCAGATCAGTGTCCTCTTTTCCAGGTTTCCATTATTTGATTGTCCAATTCTTATTTAAATTCAAATTAGTATTTACTCTTGTTCATTATTTGAGTAAGGACAGAGTTCATGTTGTCTGATGGCAGTATCAAACCATTGTGAGAGGAGTTAAGGAAAGACTGGTGGGAAAACACATTTACTTTCTTTGGTTTATAAGGCCTCTGCCCTTACATTTCCTAATCCATTTGTGCTTGGTTCATCTGTGTTTTCAAAACTCTGCACATCATTAAGCTTTATAAAGTATGTTAGTATCTGCCACCCTTCTTGGAAAAGTACAGACTGCCTCTAAACCGACCTTCATGGCTGAGAAATGACAAGCCAAACGTTGACTCCAGAGACGTTTTACCTGAAGGATTAATCAAAAAGGAGGAATTAAATTTTAATCATTTAAAAAAACATAATTATTAATTTTTAATTATACACTAAATATACAGACACAGAAAATGATAATGTCTGAAGTTCAGGTGCTATTCTGGGAATTTCATCTCCAGATTTCTTTTTATTATAAAAGATGAGAAAGAGAAAGCAATTTACTTATGCTTGTGAGGTACCCAGCATGCCAGTTGATGTCCCTAACGTGAACAGCAGTGAAAACACTGCTTGTTTTGTCTTGAGAGGGCATCTTTAGATTTATTTTTAAAACAATGCGTGATTTATCAGTGAATGGTTCCTGCTTCTGATTATGTGTAATTTTTTAATTGCTGGTTTTTGTACCATCTTCATCAGAATCCCTGCTGGCCTATCATATTATGGCTATACATTTAATTTGTCAGAATTTCTACTTTCCTTATTTGGATATAGTTGATACTCCGAGAAACATTTTGCATCCAGTAAATGCCCTGACTCTTTTGTTTAAAACTGACAGGCTTTGGGAACAGGGAGGTTTTAGCTGTGATTATATGTGTTCATGCAGGTTTGTATGCATTTATGTATTTTACTCAACATGAAAAAAATTATAACTGCCTCTAGTACCTTGTGATAATGTTGTCAAGAAGCATGCAGATTTTATTTAAAGCTTTTTTATTAATTTTTTCTTTCCATTTTTCTTTATGAAAATTAAAATCTGAAAAGGTTGATGCAATAGGATCATTTTTCACTGACTTGGTAAATATCTTGTGCGCATAATTATAGATGAGTTTTTTGACAGTTTCACTTTAAACTGTCTGGTCCCCTTGTCTGGACAAAAACTGTAGCTTTTTCTCCTCTGTTTTTTCCGACTGTTTTGATGTCTCGGAAAAATCCCTGAAACAAACTACTGTTGCATAACACCCTGCTAAGAGGCAATTTCTGCAGGAATGAAATCCGTATTTTCCTGTGTCTCCTGTCTATGCAGCCTGTCCCCTGCCTCATCTCCCTTAGCATTTCATCATCACATCTGTAGTCCAAGTCATGCTCTTGGATGTATTATGAAGACACCAAGCACTTATTAGGAATTGTCATCCCTAGTTATTTACTGGAAAACAGACTGGGTGTGGGAGATAAAGAAAGTGCTGCCTCAAAGTGTTCCTGAACAGTCTGTAGAGCAGTGATGTTGGAAATGAAGACCAGTGTCCAGGACTCTGCTTTCAGAATGAGGGTTTGAATGTTTATCTCAGGCATTTTTGATGAGTGCTCTACTCTGCTGCTCGGTCTAGAAGCGTCACTTCTTTCTGATCCCGTGCCTTCTGTCTGTGTCTGTGTGAAGATGTGCTCTAGGCACTCACAGCTGAGCAGTCCTTGTGGGAAATAAAGATGTGAAAATGCAAGGCTTACCCGGCACTTACCCCGGAACTCAGGGCCAGCAGGATTAGTGCTGATGGCCCAGGGCTATAAACTCAGCGGCACAGCTTTAGACACCACAAAAAGAGGTTGTTAGCATAAGTTTGATGTTACAAGACTGGAAATGTAGTTTCACACGTTCAGTAGTTTTGCTCACCTTGCCGTCACCTAAAGGAAAAGCCAGGCTAAATCTGCTGGTACACCCAAGTCTAACAGCACTGCTAAATATCAGTTAATTTTTTTGAGGCAACAGAAGCTTTTTGGTGTCGTTTTCTGCACTCGCACTGTTTGCTTCTATAAACTGGCAGTGTGACCTTTTTTCACAAGAGCGTTGAATATAGTACAACCTTTCATGAGAACATATTCCAAAGGAGAGCTATTTTTAAACAAGATGACATAGGCCCAGCGTGCCACCCACAGGATAGCGCTTGCCCAGGAAATGTGGAACATTTCCGCAGAGATATGACTTGCCATAAAATATTAAATTTCATTTCTTTGTAGGTATTTTCTTTGAAAAGTGTTATTTGTGGTGTGACAGTCCATGAATAAACTGATTTGAACAGCTTTTCCTTGAGACGCTGTTAGCTTTTCATTCTTCAGGTTTTATCAACTGAAAATGTGTTCCCTCTAAGCATGCACGATACTTGCCCTGCTGTACGGTGCCAGGGTGTTGTGGATTAATTTTTGACCATCCTGTTGTATTTCTACTTTCAATTTCCTGTGTTCTCCTTGTGTCCAGAGAGCGATAGAGTTGTCCTCAGCAACACATGTAAAGACTGAAAGGAGAATGCCCCACCAGAAAATACAAAAATGTACATTCTTTTCATGCTGAGAGTGTTTATGGCAAGGAGTCCCTGAGGAACTGTGATGGACAGGCTTTAGTTTGGGATTGGCCTAAGATTGTTTTGTAGTGCTCAGCCACTGTCTTTACCAGGACTAGGGATTTTCTTTGGGTCCGACAGCACTGCTGTGAAACAAGGCATTAGACAAGATCTGCAGTGCCTGTGGCAGAAATGCTTTGAGATAAGAGATATAAAATAATATCAATAGAGGAACCTAATTATGTTATTGCGAAATCTTAAAATGTTCAGTTTATGGGATATGAAAAATGTGAAAACAGTAATAAAAAATTACTGTTTTTCATATCTTCATTTCAAGGCTTTCAGAACTCCCTCCTAGTCTAGTACCACTGCCAGAATGCAAACTCAGTTCTAGTCATAAACCTTAATAAAATGGGTAGCTTGTCAGTTTTATTTGATTAGAGATTGGAAAAGGGAGTGCTTTTAATAGAAAAAGTGGATTTTCACTCTGATATGGAATTTACTTCTATCATTATTATTTTATCTTTACAAGTCAAATTCATTTTTTTCTAGTGGCAAATGCTATCATTATTCCATAGTTAATATAATATTTATAATAGCATGTAAATGGGTTTGAAATTGAATACCAGTATGCAGGTCCCTGTGTATAAATAAACAATTACTACAGAATAATTATTCTGTAAGTAAGAATGCTGTTAATATTCCATATTCGTTCCATGCCGTGTTTCCTGAGTCATGCCACATGGTGGTCTAAATGTTAGATTGCAGATAAATTCTGTTAAGGTGCTGTGAAAGGCACGACAGTCTCCTGTGCTTTTCCACAGGGACCCAGAGCCATTCACTGCCCGCTTCCTGGCCGGCAGCGATCCCGAGTTTGTTGTGATGCCACAAGCTGGAGAACTTCTCCCAGAAGGCACTGTGGGAACCAATATAACAGTGGGATACAAGCCAAGGATGTATGGCAAGAAGCACACAGCAACGCTGGTCATCGAGGTAAGCCTTCCCCAATGCAATCCACAAATAGGATCCAGGAGTGCCAGCAGGAAGGGAAATCCGCCACAGAGCAGCACTGGAACACACCAGTGCATCAGCTGTAATTGTTTTGCTGCTCCTCACAATGGACAAGAATAAAACTAAATTTTGAGAATTGACTCATGACAAGCTGGAAAAACATACTGTATTTTACACTGTATTTTACACTGTATTATACTGTATTTTAATTTCTGTGTTATCCTTTTGCCGTCAGCACCAGAGGCAGATACTTATCTTGGTACATTTGCCCCAACTCCATAGACAACATGGCTTTCACAGAGAATCAAAACAATCCTGTTAAGAACTGGTGGAGAATATAAAAGTAATTGAAGATGTGAAGCCTAGGTTATTGATTTTAATTGTATTATACATCTTACAGGATCAAAGGCTCTAGAAGGCAGGTGCCAAACTGTAGAGGATAGAATTTCAGAGCACAAAGCCAGGAATAGCTCTTTTGAAGCAAGATACAAAGTAAACAAAAATTATTTGCAGCCAAGTAGCCTATGTAAGTCTGAAGGTCAGGAAACTTTTGAAGACATGGATTTCTTCAGCAGTAAAAATCTCTTAGAAACTAATTTTCAACTTTTAAGTTATTCTTTAGAAGGAATCTGTTGAAAACACACAGCAGGGGCAAACACCCCACATTCTCTATAAATCATGGTTTGTACTCCAGGTCTATTCACTGCATGCTAGCAATGTTTCCAGGCTACGATATCAGCACTGACACAGCAATATTGATTTAAGACATAAGATGGTCAAAACAAAGTTGATAAAAAGATGCATGGCAAATTGCCGTAGTGTTTTATCTCTATAAGTGACAACTTGTACAACAGTGAATAAGAAATTCAAATCCTGGAAAAACAAAGTACTTCAATCTCTCCTAGTCTTTTTCTTTTACTGAATGATGTTTGATTAATTTAATCCCTTTACATAAACACCAGTGATGCTTATCATTCTTCCATTTGAAAAAGGAGGTAGCTGACTGAATATATTCTGTGCTCTTTTGTATTTAAAAAATGCCGTATGACACAGCTACAGAGCTCAGAAACTTCTAATGAAGTTCTGGAACTGAACTCCTGTTTTTGGCATGGCACGTATAAATGTACTTAGCTGTGCTTGTCCTTGGCTTAGCTTTCATCACTAAAAAAGAGATTTAACCGTAAATCTGTCTGGAACGGGACAAACACAACGATCAAAGGTTATTATTAGCTTTTTAAGAACTCAGGCAGTAATCCAGAATTTCCTTCTAGGATTTTATCAGCACAGATGGCCTTGGTTTAATTGGATTTTAAGCTATATTCTCACACCTCTGTCTCTGGTAATGATCTAGGCACACAGCTCTTTCCATCTCCATCTCTGGTACTGTGTGCAGGAAGTCAGTCATTCATACATATTACATATACATATCAGATCACATCTTGTTGTATCTATTCCTGGACTTTTAAAAATGCATCAAGGACTCTCGATGCTCTTAAGTACAGTTTGGACCAGTATATCTCCATCACAGTCTCTTAGAGATATTTCTAACATTATTGCTCTAATTATAGAATTAAGTGGTTTCATTAATGTTTTGATGAGGCTTGTGTTCTGTTTGCTCTTTTTGGTAGCCCTTTTGTGTACTCCAGCCCCTTCTGCTCCACACAAGCTCTAATTCCTACACTTCTAATGGAAGTCAGAGCATCTGACTGTGTGGCTGTGTGTGATTTGGCTGCTGTGCTCTCAGCACTGACCTGAAATAAGGTTTGATGACATGTTGAGAGTACCTGATACTCATTTCTGCCTTTTGTGTTTGTTGAAATAATTTTCATCAGTGACCTGAGGGAGACAGACTTAGTTAGATGTATTAAATAAAAGCAGTATTAAATCACTCTTATTTGGGGAATAACAATGGAGGTGGTGAAATGCAATTAGTGTTGGACCTAACACTGAAGAACTTTTCTTGCATGTATCCTCTGTAGCCAATATATTGGCGGAGGCTTTGGGCTATTTTTAGAAATGAAGAAGCTTCTTTTCTTTTGCAGTGCCTCTCTTCTGCTGCTGCTGTAATAAAGGACTACAGTACTCTTGCTTTAAAATGTCTTTTGCATTTCTGAGGGTAAAGTCATAGTCCTAACACTAACATTTTTATTATTAAATTCTTTGAACAGTGAGTAGCAGATTTGTAATTCTTCTGTGTTTCAATGAACAGTGATAATTAAGCTGTAAAGTAGCAGAGATGGCGGTGTAAGTTCTTCAGTTTACGTTCATCATTAAAATTGTTTTGTAAAGGAAAATGGGGGGTTAAGATTATGGAGAAAGATCCTACAGTCATCTTTTTCTTATTTGTTTTAAACATTAAACCCAAATATTGTATGTACAGTTTTTTTTGTTTTGTTACCCTGCTGAGAACCCAGTACCGAGAAGCTAATTAGCATTAACATATATGTTCCAGTCTGTCTCTACCAGAATTTAGTGTGTACATTTTATTAACTGAATGTATATATATAATTGAAATAATGTTGTCGAGTTTATATTTCTGCACCCAAATCGGGTACTTTGTGGGATATGGTATGGATTCTTTGAGACTTTCATATTCATGAATACTTACAGATTTTATTAATGGCAGGAAGCCTTAATTACTTTGCTGAAGCAGTTAAAGGTCTTTAGCCATCATTAAACTTCTGTTCTCAGTCAACTACATATCAAAACAATTGAAGTTAGATAATTATTTAAATAGCTGCTAGGAATCTTAATTTTGCAGAAGTGACATAGAAAATTACGTTAGAAATTTATGTAGATCAAAGAATGAACTATCATAAAAAGGCAGTATGGGAAATAATCTTGCTTGTTTCTTTGAAAAAGCTTGTACATTTGAATGAGGACATCACAACCTAATTGAGCTACAGGTAAGAAACAGTGAAATGGTGCCTGAACAGCATCTTAAAATAGTTATTTTTCCATAATCAAACTTCTAAATTTAGAAGTGCCTTCATAAACAGTGCAGTTCTGACTGAAAAAATAAAAAAGCATTACCCGTAATGATAAGTAAGTGAAGAGAGCACACTTCTTAGATAAGCTGTAAAGTGCTGTGAGGAAAGAAGGGACTTCCCAGAGCTGTGATGTGCCAGTCAGGCTGAACAGAAAACTGACAGAGCTGAGGGATGGCAAGATACAGTTGGGACAGGAATCATGGCCAGGCACAAGGTGGAGCATCCAGGAGGCTGGGAATCCTTGGAAAAGGGTGTATTCCTGTTGGCTTGCAGTTAATTTCCTTTCACTGTGCTGAATTCAGCTGGAGACCAGAGCAATTGCTTTGTAATTCACGTGTGAGACTTCTGAGATACTCTAAAGCAGAAGGCACACACAATAAGTCTTAAATGATAAAATAGGTGTCAGGGTGAACCAGATTGCAGGTAACATTATCAAGCCCTCCAGAAGTCAGGCTTGTGCACCTTTATTACTGAATAATCACTAACTTAGCCTATGGAAGATAGCATATCAAAACCATTTGTCATGCTGTTCTGCAGATAAATGATGCAGTGTGCCAGCCACAGTACCCAGGTGTGGCTTCTCTAAATTTGTCTGTGCAAACGTGCATATCTTAACAGCAAACAGTCCTGTTACATATTCAGCAGCTTGCTGAAACTGCCTTGTTCCTGGTAGATTTCTTAATTACAGTAGTTTAATGTTATTTTAAATTGTATCTTTTGAAAAGAACTAGCGAGGAAAAATGTAAGTAACTTACTAGAATAATTGAAATAGTTTCCCATTAAATAAGATACATGTTGGTGTTGGCTTCAGTTATATGATTGGAAGCAGAGTGCTGAATCAGTACTCAACATTTTTGATTCACAAGAGTGAGGAAAGGTTATTGAGACTTATAGTTCTGATAATGGCAAAAGGTGATAATAACATGGGAACCATTGCTGTATGAGGGTATTCAGGCCATTGCCAGTCCTGGAGGATTTTGATTGTGTAACGTCTAAGCAATGTTGGGAAACACCTAATATTTGAACTGCAGAAGTCAATTAAGTAAATTTTAATTATATCTGGAAATGTTCTCTAAGCTAAGAAAATTATTCTTATCCATCTTCTTCATTAGAAATTGGTCAGAGCCTGGGTAGGCATTTGTCTGCTTGTGGGAGGTGTTTTTTATTGCTTTGGGGTTTTATCTCCCTCGTTCCTTCACTTATTAAACCATCATTATCTTGATCCATGAGTTTTCTTGCTTTTGCTCTTCCCTTACACAGTTCACATATAGGTTTGCTTTCATTTCATTCTGTATACACTGATTGTAATCAGTCGTTTTTTTGTTTGTCACCATTGAAGTATAAATTAAGGGCCAGGAAATATTTGATTTACTACCTGTAATTTCTTGTGTTTTAGCTTTTTAGGAAGTCTTTCAAATTTTATTTTGATTTTTCTGAGTTAACACTATTTGGAAGCTAATTAGAATACAATATTCCTTGAAATTCCTGCTTCTTGCTCCCAATCCACTTTCCTAATACAGATTTCTTTGGCAATTATTCACCATGTACTTCAGTAGCACTTCCAGTGGATAATCTGTGTTTTGCAAATTAATCCTGTGAATCATGAGCCATCAGTAAAAATGGGTTGGATACCAAAAAAATAGCCTTTTATATAAATTATTTGGTGACTTTTACAAGTATTGGCTGAATAAATTGCTTCATGAACTTTACTCAGTCAGCCATCAAGATGATTAAATTACTTACTTGAATAACTTATGTTATTTAGTACGAAGTGGCAGTGTGTGTCTCATTTTTTAATAGTTAAAAACATTTTTCAGAGAGATTTAGCTCAGTAGATGGCCATTACTCCAGTCAGGTGAGCCAAATCATTATTCTCTTCACATTTTGATTCAGGAATGTTGAGGTTTTGAAAAAAGAATTTCATTCATTTCAACAAGAAATCCTCCCTCAGATTTTCAAGGACATTCACAATATCATCTGGTCTTTCTTCTTAAATTGCATGTGAAATAGGCCTAGATATGTATCACAGGGAACCTGAACTCCTAACTACCTGTGTTTATGTCAGATATATCTTCTTGAAACAGATCTTCTTTTATAATTCCGTTCTAGTCATAGTACAGATTGAAGCAGATTTCATACCTTCACCTTTAGACTTTGTTACTATGAAAGCTAGTATTGGAATTACTCTAAATTTGATAGAATAAATTTCACTGCCTTAAAAATAGGAAGAAGATTTGGGAAATTTTGGCCCACTTTTGAGGAAAGTAAATGCAGCTTGTAAATCAAGTACTCTATCATAATTCTATGGTCATATATAGCTGACCTTTGGAAGTCTCTCTCTCTTCTCTTCAGGATTCCAGAAGGGTCTGAAACTGTGATGAGCTGTGTTTCCTTTGCAGTGATGTGTCTGGCCTGGAAACCCAAAGCAGCAGCTTTGATGCAGTTGCATGGATTTTGAAGTTGATGGACTTGCTCTTGCTGCAGTTTTCATATTGGTTAGAATAGTTACTGAAGTTAAGCTGTACAGACTTATCCTGAAAAAAATACTTATGGCTTCAGCATCTCTTAAAAACCCCAATATTGTGCCCTTGGAAATTAGGTATTCTAGTAAAATGGACATTTGTGTGTGTCTAAGGTTTACTGAAAATTACTTAAATCTAGGTAGCCTTGAAAATTACTGATTTCTGGGTGGTTCTAATGCGAAACAAAGAGCCCCAAGTTATGTTGACAATTACAGTAACTTCCATGTGTGTGACACTCATTTCCCCTTTACCACAAAATGCTGAGCTGACACAACTTTTTTTCAGTTAATGAGTACATAAATGCCCAGTTTTTTTACACTGACTATCTCCAACTGTCCTGGATGATGGCACATGATTTACAACAGACGAACTACCATAGTTCAAGATGAGATATTAGAGTGGAGTTTTTTGTTTCACTGCCCTTTTTTTTTTCTTCCTTTTAATGTGAAGAATTCTATCTAAAGGGTTTGTGTCATAACACCCATATTTTCCCCATTGAACCCAGTGAGTTTCCATCAGGGAAATATCAATGTCTCCTGCTACAGAACACCTGACACAGCAACAGAATAGGCAGCTTTTTTTCAGCAAGGCAGGCCATAACCCTCTTTTTTTCACTGAACATACAATCCAGGATATTTCTATAGCAAACAGAAAATTAACAAAAGGTTATTACTACCCAGAAGTCTATATCTGTTGTTTGATGCTGATGATAAATGAAGTTGAGAGATGGCATAGCCCACCATTTTTGTTTAAATCCTACTATTAAAAATACTATACACAGTCAAGTCACAATATGTGTGGATTTCATGAAAAGAAATTATTTTTTAGTAACTTGCTATTTGGTTTAAGTCACTGGCTGCTGAAGCACCTTTCAGATCTTTTCTCTGACCTTGAAATAATCCATGAGACTTGCACACAGTGAATATGACCCTGAGGTTAAATTATCTTTAAAGTAAATTGGTCATCTGCTCTATTAAAGAAAGATAGACCATTTCATTTTGTACTGAAGTTAATAAAATAATGAACTAACATTGGAGAGCCACTTACTTTTCTTAAATGACAGCTTTATCTTTGGACGTGAGATACTGATGTTGGTTCATGTCACACCTGCTTTTGCTGGATGTTACCTTTACAGACAGTGGAGTTATTAGTTCATTTCACAGTATTAAATAAGGCTGAGAATAAAGATGACTTAATCTGCCTGTTTTACACAGAATAATAGCCAATTGAAATTAGATTTTGATTTTAGTAGAATAGTAATAAAAATTTTGAAAAACTATGCACGCATGGTGAAATATCTACTGAGCTCTCATTTACTAATCCTGTTGGAATAAGGCGAGTCATTCAGCAGACACGATGTAAAATCAGTACTACCAATTTTCAAGTAGAGGCTTCTTTAAAAATACACAGAAAAAACCCCACATCTATTCCTTCAACATTGGTGTAGAAAAGTATAATTCAGTTGCCAAAATGCTGGTTAAAACTCCAGTTAGACAGTCATATGATGATGGCATTTAGGAGCTGTAAGTGTATGCAGTATATCTGTGAAGTGATGTAAATGCTGTATAAGTGCACAGCAGAGCACAAAGCCTGAGCTAAAGAGTTTATGGTTTCATGTTCTGAAGCTTCTTTTTGTTGAATATCTGCAGTATAAATTCAAAACTGCTGGCAATGATACTCTTTGAATACACTTTAGCACTGAACAGGGTAACAATTAGAATGATAGGAAGAAGCATATGAAAGATAAAAAAGATAAACATAATAGATTGAAACTTTTCCAGTAGCAAGTATAAAACTGATGTTACAAAACTTAATAAAGTCAAAGAAACATTTTATCATGCTTTTTTCCCCCCTCTTCTGTATGTTTCTGTAAATATGGGATGACTCTATAGAAAGCTGGAGGTGGAGAAAGTTGACTGCTCATCTCTGTGGCTTTTGTAGTGCTTTACCTAGACCATTATTAATTGAGAGGATGCAATAAGTGACAAGACAAATATACACACTGTGTTTTGGAGATGGTTGATAGCATTTATGATGTGTGAAAATTTGTCACAATTTGTGTGGGTATTGTGGCACCTCTCTATAGGCCAGATCTCACTGGGGTACTGACATGCCCAGCAGCAAAGCAGGAGCAGAGGGGTCGCACTGGAATAAGCAAATGTGCCACAAATCCAGTCATGTTGGAAGTTGGGCTGTCAGCTGAGGGAAAAACTCATGAGCTTTGAGGGTTGACTGTTGCACTGTTTTCCAGATCGATTTGAGAGCATATCAGCCTTCCTGACCTTTTGTTTCCTCAGATGAAAAATAACACTGGTGTTAGGTGTAATGCTTCTATCTACAGCTGATTGTTCTAAGGATTAAGTTAGTTTTAAATGGGAGATGAATTACATGAAGTACAGCTCCTGCTGTAATGATAAAACTGTGTGACTGGAAGCAGCAGAGAAAGGTGACCCTACAAGCTGTGTCCCTGTAGTTCAACACGGCAGGAGAGCACCAAAAACCTGCTCTGGAACTACAGCCAGCACAGCTGTGTGATTGCACTGCTGTGTCCTGTGGAAAGGCAGACCTTGGGAATTTGGAAATACCTCTCATTTCATGTGACTCCCCTGCTCTGAGGCTGCAGTCAGAGAATCTGGTATGTTCTGTGTACTATGCTCATGCTCTATGTTCTGTATAAAAACAAAATTTCACTTGTATGAATATATTTTAATAGACCTATACATGCCGTATTTTTTACTCAGTCTTCCCCTACTACTTTTATCTCAGAAGCAGAAAGAAAAACCCCCAACATAAAACCTGGGATTTCCAGTCATAAATGTGAGGCAATTGATGGCAGTCTATGCCTAAAGTGGGCATGCAATGCTTTGTCTTTTTGCGTAGCACAAAGCTGAATATAATGACACATCATTGGAGAGTTTGCAATATCTTTTGGGTTTGTAATATTTCTGTTGTTAGTTTGTAGTTTTGTGGGGTTGTTTTTTAAAAAAAAGGAGAATAGAAAACTGAAACCTAGGAATATACCTTTTTCCAGATGTAATGACAGGAAAGTTCTAAAGACTTGGAATAAAGACCTGCTTTCACAAATTGAAGTGGTACATTATGAGAGGAAAATGATCGGAAGATCTGCAAAAGTTACACATGAGTTTTTAGCAACCAAAATTCTGTTTCAGGACCCAAACAAAGTGTGGGAGGTAGACAGCAGTATACCTTTAATAGTCATAGAAATAAAACTCCTTAAGCATGGATAGATGGGATGTGTAGTAAGAATAAGGACCATGTACTCAGGAAGAATCAAGTATTCAAGCATTACAAGACATGACATGGAAACATATGTTCCATTCCTAGAGACCAGTTATAAACAGAGAGCAAATGAAGAGTGTCATTTTCAATCCACATAAATATGCCTCAAACTAGAGATTCCAACATGAAGCTTCAATCCTCTAGTGCATACTCTGAATCCTTTTCTCTTAGTTTTGTTCATTGTTTTAATGTGAAAATCCCAGCATTTGATAATACCATTATTACAGATAGCAGAGCTGCAAGTGAACCCTACAGTATAAACCTGAAGCATTTATGTTGTAGTACGGAATAGTTACCTTTGAAAAATGTATAGAGCTCTTTGAAAAATTTACAGACCTCTGGGATTTACTAAATAAAAAAGGAATTTTAGATCAGCCAGGGAAGGTAAATTTCTCATCATTTGTTATGCTGGTCCTGAATAAATTTGAATGTGATTTCAGTTTTCTGTTCCAGGAGTGCGATTCTCATTCTGTGTTATTCCAGTGCATTACATGGAAAAGGATAAATGTCTTTTGAAATCAGCGTTGCATCTTAAATCACTGACAAATTTTCAAGGTATTTGATCACTGATTTTTTTTTTTTTTCCTTTCTCTGTTCATTATTTTCAGACACGATCAATGCAGTGGACATATGTAATCAATGGACTTCCTCCACAGACTGTACCACCAACAGTGGCAGCAAAAGTGGTTTGTACCAGCAGCTACATAGGATCGTCCACAGTCCGACAGCGCAATTTTGTACGTGAAAATCTGACCCTTACAACCACTGGAGCATCCTCACCAATCAAAGGGGCACCTTTGGTCCTTAGGAAAAAACAGAGAAAGTTATGAGCTGTTAATTTTTTGGTGAGAGAACAAATAAATTCTGCAGATAAAAAGAGAATTTGGTTTGTTAATTTTTTTTAAAGCAGCTATGGTATGCATGGATTATATGTTTAATATGGAAGATTCAGAGCACCTGAGCCCTAGTAATATTCCTATTTTTCTGTAAGGGACTTTGGATGCCTAACAATTTATTTATGTCATACAGATCTCAGCAAGTCCCGAGAAAAAATTTTGAGTTTAAAAAAAATGTATCTGAAGACTGGGTAACTCAAACTAATGCTTTGCTTTCTAAGGGATATTGGTTTAATAAGACTGTAACAGGGAGTTTCAATGAACATTCTGTGTGACATTCAGCACATTACACCCATGCAAACCAAGCAACAATTCCTGATGTCTTCCACAAGAAAATCCTTACCCAAAGATTACAGTATTTTGCTAAGGTGAAACATGGTTGTGTGTCGTATGTCCAGAGCTTGAATGCCTTCCAGATTCTCTTGTTTTGGCAAATTTCATTAATTAGGACATCTTTGCTGTGTATAAAATAACAATTCTCTTTTATTAATCCCATAAAACTTCAAATCTTAGATAATTATATAAAGCATAGAAGTGAAATAAAGTGTCCTGCTGCAGTAATTGTGTTACGTATATTTTACAGAGTGCTTTAGAATATTGAAATATAGAAGGCTATGAGAAGTCAGTGGGGAATGGAGACATTTTCCTTTTTTCCTAGAATAAACAGAGCAGAGGTGCTATTCTTAATGTGTTTCTATTTCCATTCTTTAGATGGGAATTCAGGCTTTCTCTGCTCTTGATATAGTGTGAAAAATTAGATCTATGCAGACATGCTTTGTAAGATCATTGGATGCATAACTCCTGCCTCCTTTCTCCACTGAG
Source organism: Gymnorhina tibicen (assembly GCA_013399875.1). NCBI lineage: Eukaryota > Metazoa > Chordata > Aves > Passeriformes > Artamidae > Gymnorhina > Gymnorhina tibicen. Next base: position 357,247 of record VXAZ01009822.1, read on the forward strand.
ATCGTTTTTCCTGATTTTACTAACAGAACATAAATTGTATTTGTGCCTTCATTTTGATGGCAAAATGTACTCTGACAAAAAATGGCTTGGCACAGATTAAGTGCCTTCTTGGCTCCAATGCAGAACAAGCATCACTGCTCAGGAATGGGGAGCCTGAGAACAACCTATGTAGGTCAGTGCAGATGAGCACCAATAAAACCCTTTTACCGCAATGTGCTTGAGGATTTTGTTTATGCCACACATTTTTAGAGACGCTATTACAGAAAATGTTGGGAACACATAAAACAGCAATGGTGCTGTTTAATATCTCCTTCTAAATGCAGGGTGCCCCATTTTGGTCAGAAACCAGGTAATCTGAAGTGAGAATAAAATCAGCTTTATAAATTCAGTGCACAACACTGGAAAGATACTGTCCATACTGATATCTCTAGAAGACATTGAGAAAGAAGCTGTTGCAATATTTATCTTAAATGCTGCTGAGACCACAATTGCAGCTGGATTTCATAGGAAGGCTCTATCTCCATATATAAATGAAGCAAATGTTTCTCTGTCCATAAAATATCAGAATTTATGGATCAGCAATGGTTTCACAGCTAATGATTGGTGTTCAGGAAATATTTCAGTGACATTTCTTTGTAAAAGCTTTGTTATCCTTGTTTCACTCTTTTAAAGTTATGCTTTCCTATTTAAAATGGCACTTTTTTGCAAGATGCACAAAATTTTGTAATTCTCTCTGAAATGGATTAGCAGGTGGCGTAGAGGTGAATCACTTAAAAATTACATGGTGCTCACTCCAGAAATTTCATGCCCAATTTACTTGCCTGCACTTGCTGCTACATGTAATAGATTTTCAAATTCTGTCATACATCTAAACCTTTTAAAAATCCGAAGGAAAATTTGCAATAAAATAGTACCAGAGGGGTGTTTTCAAAGAACAATTTAATTATATTATCTGTTTTAAAAGGGATTAATGCATAATCTGTGCCTTCTGGACAAAATTATGGGGTTTTTTCTCAATGTGTACAAGGTCACTTCTGAGCTATGCAAGATATGCCATTGTCAGTTGAACTGGGACCTAATATAAAAATGTATTTTTCTAATTTCTTATAGTTTAAACAGAACTAAGCATATTTCTTCTGAAATATGCCCATTTTAGAAAGACCATTTTAGCTGTGTGGTTGCAACATCCACAGTGTTTTAAATAATGTCTGCATGCATTTATGGATTATAGTGACTATATAAACTATTAAAAATAAATTAATTTTTGCTTCCTATCTTGAAAATTTGCACTTCCATCACTGAGGTGACTGTATTATTTATAATGCAAGGGCTAATTCCAAGTATATCTCTTAAAAACAGTTTCTAAGCAGCAGCACTGGAAGATTTCCAGAATGATAACTCTTATTCATTACTTGCTTCCTCCTTTTTACTAGAATTACTGATCCATTTTGAAAATATTAGTGTTTCATCTCCTGGAAGGAAAGGTCTGACATGGGAAAAGATTACAAAATGCTGCATTTTTTACTTAAAGATTTCACTTCAAAGCTTTTGGACCCACCATTAAATCTGAGCTGCAGAACAGCTGGGCAAGCTCCTCACCATCACCCTGCACCCTAAAAATGTAATCTGCAGAAGAATTTAGCTGTCAGAGATAGAACTAAACAATAGTTGCAGTCAGGGCTCAGGTCTGGAAAAAAGCAGCCCAAATGATTTAGTTCTGAATTAATTCTAAATTACTATTCATTATCATAATCTTCTTACAAGGCAGTGGGAGAGAATGAGCACAGCCTTGAGTTATGGCTTTTGAAGATGCCCTCACAATGATTTCTGTGCCCTCATGCCACATCAGGACAGCCACTATCAGAAACTGGTAGAAAAAAACCCCAAAACTTCGTTTCTCCACATTAGCCCACCCATTAGGATCCTTTTCTTCTGGAAAGGATGAAAAAATGAGTTTTTCCCTTCACATTAATCTTTTTAGGCCCAGCAGAATCTCAGGGAAATGGGGAGGTAAAACACAAGAAGTTTTTCAAAGTCAATATCACACTTCTGGCCAAATGTTTTAATCACAGTGCTATGTGCCCCACACGAGTCAGCTGTGTGTTGCTTGCTGGTGGCTTAGCAGAAACACTGATTATCTAACCAGTGTAGTCACCATGTGTTTATTTATATTTCTTCCTCCTTCTCTCTCTATGCCTCCCTACAATGATTCATCTATCAGAGTAATTAAAACAAGGATTAAAACCTTATGAAGCAACTTTATTTTGTAATACTGAACTTGTTACTTTGGGAATGAGTTCTACATTGAAATTTATTGTTAAAATACGGTGCAGCTTTTGCAGCTGTTGAGCTCCTGGTTTTATGTGACCTGTCCAGTAGTGGGGACTATCTGCCCTCGGGGGCTGCAGGATTGTACGGCCAGGGCAATGACTTCAAAGCGGTACAAAGCAATTGACCGTCCCATTGTTTGATGTTTGGCTGAGCTTTATTTGGCACGGTGCACACAGGAGAACGACACAAGGGAAGGGTGGAGATGTCATTAGGATGCCTGCCATTAGCAGCTCAGCTTGGAAAGGGTTTTGCATAATTTTGAGATTGCTTGTTCTACTCAAGTCTGGCTCACCACGGTGTCAAATGACACTTGAAGGCTGCTTTATACCTGATCTCTCTCAAAAGATATAAAAAGGTTGGCAAGTACCAAAACTGCCCGTCAAAAATAATAGGAGCCTAACATTAACTCCTGTGCCAGTGCAGGTTTTGTCTGAGTCAGGAGAATGGGGAGGTAAAGGCTGCTTTAAGCACAGAAGGTGATCATGATCAGGTAAGGAGCCCACTGGGGCACGGTGCCCGATCCATTCCTGCTGCAAGGAAAGGGATTCTTTCAATGCAGCTCTTTGGGACTGAAGCCAGGCTAGCAGAGGACAAAATGCTGAACCAGCAAGGCTCACTCTTTGGTGAAATACCACAGCAGCAGCCAAATCTGAGCATGCACTTTTTTCCTCTTCAATCACAAACCCAGTCTACCAGAAGAAATAGAAAGTTCTGACTTACCCTGCACACAGCAAACATTGTGGAAAAAAATTGCTGTATATTAATAGATATTCCTAGGAGGAAGGCTTAATATTTAGAATAAGAGAGAAAATCCCTGGCTTTGCCTTACTATTTATTTGCTTGTGAGGCATTTCATAATTTTATTTCTCCCTGCAGTGACTGCTCATTCTAAAATAAATGACTGAACAGTGCTTTACTGCTGACACAGATCACAGTTTGTTGCTAATGGAATGTTAACTGCTTTTTAAGTAACTGAATAAACCTACTGATCCATAGAAGATTCATCTAAAAAGGAATCCAATTCATCTACCAGCTTTTCTGCTTCCACTGTCATGAAACATATTTTTCTGCAGTTTACTTTACTGCAGTTATTGCAATATTGGTAGTGTCAGATTTCCTGTAGTAGGATATTTTACATTTTGAGACCATGGCATGATGACAATGTGTTGAATTCATGGCAAGGTCACTTGATGCCAAGGTCACTGCACAGAAATCTGTCTAAAAGTCATTGCTCGGTGGCTAGGGAAATAAAGACATGGGGCAAGCACAATCTTTGACCTTTTTTCCCGCCTCATTATTCCAGGATTAACCTCCTTTCTGCAAATACCCGGTTTCTCCTGGTAAGAAAAATGAAAGAAACCTGTCAGTGGAAAACCTGACAACTCACTGCTCATCCCACCACACAAGCACGCAGCAGATGCCAGCAAACCAGTCTGGCACAAGTCTTAAGTGACAAAATCAAATATGTATCAAGAAGGGTAAGGCAACAAAGTAAAATCCTGCCACTTATTAGATGGGTAGTGTTGATGTTCATCACATGAGATTCAATTTACCAACCTGTAGGAAAATCAAAGGCCCAGATTTCCCTTTCACTGTAAGAGGCTTGCAGGGTGCCTTTGCTGTAGTCTACAGGCCTGGTATTGTCAGTGTGAGGTGGGAAGGGTGGCTGGGTCCTGCCTCCATGTCTCCTTCAGTCCTTGGTGTTTTCATATAACACTGAAGTGCAAAATGTACATTGCAAATCAATGAAACCTGCAATTGGCATTCTCTGTACTGAAAGGCTTCAATAAGGTCTCCCTGGAGCCTTTCCAAGTGGAACAACCCCAGCTCCTCAGCCTTTCTGCACATGAGAAACGTTCCATTTCACTGATCATTTTTTGTGGCCCTCCTCCAGACTCACACCGACAGGTCTTTGTCTTTCCCGAGAACTCCAGAGCTGGAAAAATCAACCAATGCTCCCATAAATATCATGGCTGATACTTGGGATACAGCATTTAATGTACTGGGGGCTCCTGTCAGCAATCTGAAACATGCTTAACTGTTTAATATCAATGGAGAAAACAAACCCAAAACCACTATGTCAACATATTAACTCCATTTAGGAATAGCTCTCTGTAATATGTGGTATATTAGAGAGTTAACAAATATAAGTATCTAAAGTAAGAATAAAATAGTGATTGTTTTTATTCCTCAAAATGTAAAATAAATGTATATTTGTGTAACTTTGCACTTGGAAAGTCAAGCTGAACGTGCAGGCAGTCAGATGTGTGCTTCTGAATTCAGAGCATACGTGGGAGTATTGGGTTAAATACATGGTAAATATGTGAACAGCACTGACTCAGCAGTCTTGCATTGCTCCTGGCATGAACTGTTGCATTCAAATGTAAAACTTTTGGCTTTAAAATGCTTTTCTGAGCCATGCAGCTTCGTGGCTGGAATTAATTGGTACTTCCATTCCATTTATCATTGTCTTATTTCTGTCCTAATATTTGCTATTTAAAAGATAAACAAACAATAACTAAAGAAAAAAAAAAGCCAACAACCCCAAACAAAAACAAGGTTACCCTGCCTAGGTCTGAGTCTTCCTATGCTCAGCTACCAGTTATTCATTTTGAAGCAGTTCATATTGAACCTGAATCTAAGTTACATAGAGGAGATAGTGTGGACGGGATACAGAGACAAGCAAGTTCACAGCTACAAAATTAAACTTTCATGGTAAAGAAATCTTATTCTACAGAAATATTTTCTAAGGAAACTTCCTATCCCTCAGAGAACGGTATCTACACACAATGGATGTGATCACTGCCATATCAGAGATTAATTGCTAGATGACATGCCACTGTACTAAGACATATCAGCTGCAGAAACATTGGACTAGCTCATTAAAAAATATTATTAATTAGGGGTGCAACATCTGGAAGAGTTGTTTGGTCATTTGCAGGTCACAGAAGTCAAAGTGCCTGAGTTCAGTGACGGGAGAGGGGCTGGAATTACGAAACCCCTCCATGCTCCTACCTCAGACCACGGAGGACAAAAGGCTGCACTGGAGCTGCCTCCCCCTCGCTCTCTCCTCGTGCTGTGATGCTTCAGCTGCCAAGATCAGCTGCAGTGTTTAAGCCAGAGCTGTCCTGATGTAAATAAGAGGGAACGGCTGGGGGACATTGCCACTGGGGGGTCCCATGGCTTTAAATATAATCAATTCATGGCCCGATATAATCCTTATCTTAACTTTCAGAGTAGGCTGCAAATTATCTCTGTACCTTTCCCCAGGTTTATATTAAAAGGAATAAATTACAAAGAGGAAATTTGCATTTAGCTTACTTAGCTTGCTCATGATCGCTGATAGTGAATTTTGATGTTGCTCTTGGGAGATTTTACTATAATCTAGTGCATCAAGAATGATAGTTGGCTGCAATTCCTGTCGCTTTTCAAAATGTAAAAAAAAATAAATTACTTGATTATTAACAGGGAGGATCAACAACCAAATCAACTAGGTAGATTATCAGTGTCTGAACTGATGAATTAAAATCAGCATGAAGAGGTAAAATATGAATGTAACAGCCTCACTGGAATTATTTGGGAAGAGAAAAGTTTGTAAGTGAGGAATAGTTCCGCCTTAAAGAAAGTAGGACAAGTCAGCTGGCACCAAAAACTGACAAGGTTATGGGGGATTATTTAAACTAGAAACAGGAGGAAAAAAATCAGCAGGTGTTGAGGAACACTTGAGCCAGTCACCAACATCTGCCAGGACTGTCAACCCTATGACAGTATCTCTGTCACAGTGTAAGAAGTATGAAAAATTATGGTGAAACTAGGGGAAGGAACAGTGCAGATCCCAGCAGTCCATCAAGGAAAATCAGCCAAAGAAATTGTCCAACAATAAAGAGAAATAAATACCAAACAGTTCAAATAGAATTGATAGAAAGAAACAAACTAAAAACTGTTATCACCAAGGAACAGTACCTTGAGAAGACTGTTGTCGTTCTGGCTGTAAAGTAGAAAAGATGGAGTATCCCTTAACTGCAGTGCAATGCCGTGGCAATTCCATAAACATAGATTGAGAAGGCTGGAGGGGAGGAGGCCAGGAAGGATTGAGGCTGTGAGAACCCACGGCTCCCAAGAGGGAAAGCACATTAACTGTAACACCACCAGCTGCTGGCTCGCAAGAAACCACACTGCATTCACAATGTTGAAGAGATGCAATTAAAAGAACAAATACTCCCCCTCCCCCTTAAATCAAACACACCTGTATCTGAAAAACTTCTGTCAATGTGTTTGATGGACTATAGACAGGCAGGATGTTAAGAAGAAATCAGTTCCCCAGCAAAATTCCACTGCTTTTGGTTAATTTCCAGTAAGTATACAAGGTAATTAAAGCCCATATCAGGATAAATTTAGCAAGGCCTTATCTTGGCACACTATGTAACTATGTCTGAAAAGTAGTTCAAGACCAGTGAAAGAAGTACCACTTGTGAGCAGATAATGATCATCATTTAAATAAGTGAAAAAGGAGCTCCCTCCACTCTGCAATGTTCAATAAAACCTGAAGACGCCACAGAGCTTTCTCCCCAGATGGCAACCACAGTACTGACACAAATACCACCTTCCATCCCTCACTGTTCTCCTTTATAAATATCACATGGGCCTAAATATTAGCTGTAAATACACCAACTCTGACATACTGCTTTGCTTCTTCCCAAGGCAGAAACATCTCTTGGAGGAAGATGCGCAAGGAAATAGAAAATTAACCAGTAGTTTCCAATCTCACCTAAATTCACACATGTTCAACCAGAAGTGATGGTGGTGGTGGTGAGGTCATACAGCCCCAGCTTTGGGCTGGAAGAATACAACTGCTGATGAAGTGCTGTGGCTGGACAATGAGGAGTTTGGCCTTCCCTGGGAAAAACATTCAGGATTGTAAGTTTGAGAACCCAGCAGCAGTTACAATCCAAAATGAAACAGCTCCAAAACATCTGGCATTGATTATGTGGCTTCCAGTTAATTACTCTAGCAACTAATTAGTGTGCCTAGTGGAGATGATCATTGGCTGTGGGTGCCAGAGAGGTCAGCATGCCTAGAGTAATCTTGTAGCAGTTTCTGCTTGAGGGGGTGCAAATCACAGGTATGTTTTCACACTAGAAGAAAGAAATGAAACCACCCTGGACTTTGTCAGACTTCAGTACCAAGATTTGTGTCGGATTTGATGAGTGATTTACTTTTCAGTGTCATGTAAGAAAAAATAACACCATATCCTCCTATAATTAAATTATAAAATAAATTGTCCTGAATATCAGGTAGAAAAATACTGACACTAAGAGTAGAGAGGGCCCTTTGCAACTGCTTGAATTTACTCTCACCAATAATTGCTTAATAGTTTTGACTGTTATCTCTGAATAATGCAACATTTACTAACATATTTATTCTCATTAGGAGGTCAAACAAGATGCCAAAGAAGTGTTTCAACTTTGGAAAAGTGATAATTACATTTTGCTTGTTGGTAAAACACCTTTGGTGTCACAGCCTATTAAGTTTTAAGAATGGGCCTGAGTTACACAAGCAAATGATTTTTGCTGCTGGAAACAGCAGTAGGTCATGTATAGGGCCATGCTGATCAGCTCTGCTGGCAAACCAGATATGTTTCCAAGCATCTAAAATACAATTGTTCAGCTAGCAAACTAACCAGCAAGTGGAAGCCAACATTAAAAAAAAAGAGGTCTGAGCAGGGAGACTTAACAGGTCTCTGCCCACTTTCCCCCTCCTGGAGTTGAATTGTGGTGGCAATCCCTGAACAATTTCCATTTTGAAAGGACTATAATTTAAAATGAAAAAGCAAAACCAAGCTAAGCTTCTGAAGAGGTTGAGGAACAAGGTGGAAGAGTTCTGAGAACAGGGAGGCAGAAAAGGGTTGTGCATATGTGGTTCCCTCCTACAAAACCCCACTGGGGCAATACAGACTGCTGTGGAGTAATTTGCCACATGTACAAGCTGGGCTGCAGCTGCTGAGCTCAAATGACTGACCAACACCTGACTGCAAATGGGAAAATGGATTCCTTTAGGACCTGTTGAAACTGGAGTCCAGGGGACAGGGAAAACCATTATCCTTCATTCATGAAGTAACTAAAATACTTTATGCAGTGTAACCATTACTCTGTGTAAAGGGTTGCCCACACTAAGGGCACACCTGGCTGAGAACAGCCCATATAAACCATGGAATCACAGAATCATTTAGGTTGTAATCATTAACCCAGCACTGCCAAGTCCAGCACTAAACCATGTCCCTGAGTGCCACATCCACATGTCTTCGGAACACCTCCAGGGATGGTCACCCAACTGCCCAGGGCAGCCTGTTCCAATGCTTGACAACCCTTTCAGTGAAGAAATTTTGCCAAATACTGTCGCTTTGGCCACTGGCCGCCCAGAGGCCTTGGCAGGCGACAAGGTCTGGTGTCCCGGTCGAGGGGAGAGAAAGCACCTGCCCTGTCAGCAGCTGTTGGCTCCCTGCAGGAGACCCACAAGCAGGCAGGCTGCAGCACCGCTGTTGCCGAGCAACGGAGAGGCAGTAAAGGGCCGAGGGACCTCTTTCTTGTGCTCAAAGTTCCAACTTTATTGTCCCGCGAGGGAGCAACAAGGTAACAGGTAAACGAGTTGAAGGGCGAGAGACAAGAAAAAGGCACGGGGAGGGGCCCGAAGCCTCTTTTTAAGGGGTACCAAAAAGGGGAGGAACCAGGGGTACAAGCCAATAGGGAATTGATGGGGAATGACAGATAACAAATCAGGGAAATACAAAGGAGGGACTTACAAATAGAAACCAATCAGCAACCGAAGAGAAAAGAACTTTCCAGACCAGATTGCATATGCAACAAATGTGATGAATAAACATGACAACAGGCAACCAATAGAAAATGGGGAACAGAAGAAGGGTCTGGAAAGGAGGGAGGAGATGTCGCAGGGGCGACACCCAGATGGTGGCGGCTCTACTCCCCCGACCCGCCCTCCGGGTCGGAGTCATAGGCGGGGAAATCCACCCACTGAATGCTGTCCAGTCTCGAAGTGGGCTGAGCCACCGCAACAAAATACCTAATCTAAGCCTTCCTTGGCACAGCTCAAGAAGTGAAAAGCGTGACATGGTGAATGCTGATATGAGAGTTTGGGTATCATGGAGTGAGTCCTTGGGGATGGGAGTCCTGGCTGAAACAGGGAATGAGGACCTGATACCCTCCCTGCTGTTGTCTTCAGGAAAATTGGATGTCATGTCACAGATTCCCCTTTTCATCATCAATTTCTCCTTATCAGAAAAAAACCTGCAAGCCCCTGTGTTTCTGTTAACTGCCTGATTGTGAAGGAGATAAATGGGGTAGAGCTGAAAGCTCTTCCTCTTCAGCCCCTGTTAAGTGGTGACTACAAGTGAAGCAGAGGAAGAACTGCTGTGAGGATCCCTTTGGGTGTCCAGACTGACATGTGGGAAGCTGGTAAAAATGGCACAGTTCCTATGACTTGACAGCATATCTGACTTATGGCCTCACACTGGTTTATTGCCTACAGACTGAGAGAGTCCTTGGGAGTGCACGGTTGGTCTTGTTTTTTCTCCAAGCAGTGGCTTGACAGCAACAGGCTGAGATTAGGCTTTGGAGGAATCAGTATGTAAACACTGGGAGATTAATGGCCAATGAATTGTAGCCGAATGGACAGGACAATTTTTTTTTTTTTTTTGGTGATTGAAATCCTGTGGATATTTGTGTGAGGAAGCAGCCACCAAGTGCTTGTCACTTTGCACCACGCAGCTGTATTTCAGTGGCAGATGGGGCACTCTGCACTGGTAATTTAACACCAGCTGAGGCCCTCATCTTTCTGGCATGTCTTTGCATGAGTCTTTATTCAGGGTTGAACAAGGATCGTGGGCACTGTGGCTTTCAAAGCTCAAGACAGAGATGTGCTCTGAACTGCACTCAAAACTCCTAGATTTTAAGCCATGGTGGCTGCACCAATTTATAAGCAGAGTAGCCACTCCATACATAGCACTGATGTAACAGGTAGTGATATAGTTAAGTGTTCACTGGGGCCACTGATCCTAATGCATTGGTGATGAGAGTTTTCTAACAGGGTATGTGTGTCATCGAGATAATTGGATGTCTGGGACCGTTCGCTTCCCAGGGAAGCCACAGGGAAGTAATCTCTAAACTCAGAGCAAGGCATCTTTTCTCTGCATTTGGTATGTCTCCTAATTAATAAGAAACAGAAATAGCTCAAATTTCACTTTATAGGTCTTCCATAAGGACAAGTAAGAGACAGGAAGAACTCTTTTTTGAGATTATTGCAACAAGCCAGTGAATAAAAATGTGATTTACGTTTAATCACTGAAATGCTTAACACTTAAATCTCTGTAGTTTTTGTACACATCCCATGAGACAGTCAGAGTGCACAAATGTAGCAAGCACTCCCTGCAGTGCTGCAAGGACTTTGGGTACCAGAGCTCGACGTTTTGGGATAACTTGGCCACTGACTGCTGTCTGCTGCAGGCTGTTTTCTACCAAGTACAGGACACACCCTGTCAGTAGCTCAGCTGTCCTACGAAGGTAGCTGGGCACAGACCAGGAAGAGAGAGATTTTGGTACCTCACTCTGACAGCCAACCTAAGGCAAGTTCTCCATGCCTCTGAGCTGGATCCCTAAATAACAAAGGCATGCCCATCCAAAGGGTGGCCACTTGGGCCAGCTCTTAAATAGCCATGGAATAAAATCACAAGGAGAAGTGAAAACTGCTTTGATCTCTGGGCTGGAGAAATGTCCTCCCCTGCTCTGTTCTGCAAGGTTTCTGAAGGGGGGAAGCCATGCTGCCTTGTTAACCTCTTGCTTGGCCACAGTGTCTCAGCTGATTTGGGTGAGATGGGTTTTGTTATTACAGATATCTCTAAAAAGCTCTCCATCTTCACAGCCCAGCAGGGCCAGCTTTTGCTTCTGCCTTTTAAACAATAAAATAATCCATCTCCCAAAGGAGCAGGAGAGGTGGGTTTGCATGGAAGGAAGAGAGCCCTGCTAAGCCAGTCCCCACCTCCTGGCTGACAAAAGTCACGGGCAGAGCAGACCTGCTGCCAGAGCTGGTGGTACCAGGAGAGCTGTCCCAAGCCAGAAGCAGAGTTATGTTCATGGAGCTAAACGTGCCCTGCCTGCAGGCTGAGGTGTGATGCTGGAGGATGCTGCTGCTTTGTTTCTGAGCCCAATCCTCAGCACTCGTGCAGGATGTCTGGCAGCACTGGGATAGCTGCTTTCCTGGGTTGTGCCCAAATACACACAGTCAGACCCACCCTGCCTGTGGGGTCAGGGCCTCTTTTCTGAGAGCCATTTCTGCCTCCTGCAGAACACAGGGGATTGCAGTCCCCAGCTCTGATTTTTGGATGCTGTGCTGTGTGTGGGTACCCACATTCCCTACAAACCCTCGGTGCCAGAAGCCAGTGTTGGCGCCAGGCTGGCTCTGCTCCAGTGGGGATGGGGTGGGCTGGGGGTTTAGAGAAGCTGGTGCAGAGCCAGCGTGAGCCAAACTCTCACGGGGAATTAGTGAGCACTGAGCCACAAAGGCAGTGCTTGTGCAGAGCTGCAGGCTGAGGCAGTGACCTGCCCACTCCATCCCTGCATCCTGCTCTTAAATTACCAACTTGAGCTCAACAACAACCACAGCTGTACCTTTTTCTCTGAACAGGCACAGGCTGGCCTTTTAACCTCATGCAGTTCAGGAACAGTGAAAGTGAAAAGATATAGATAAAATACTATGAAAAATACAGAATAGCTACTCCTGGCATTTTTATAGCACTTTTTATCCAAGAATGTGTGCAGCACAATTAAGATCACAGGTTCAAACACCCCAGTTCACAGCAGCTGCAATTGGAATCAATCACAGATGACACCCTAGTTGCTCATACCATACTTTTTCTGCTGAGCCTATCTACTGTCTCTGCTGAAGGCTGGTTTGAGCCACACTTCAAAATATTTATGTTATTCTTACTGCGTAAATAAACAGCTTGAGACTCTCGCTGCAAACCCCTTCACTAGCATTGGCATTCATGAAAGAACAAACAAAACACAGACAGAGCTCAGTCCTTGGCCCATCAGCATGCTGAGCAGGCCATCCATCAGATATGCCTGTGCACTGCAGTCATTACTCAACGAACAAAAGCATTTACAGAAAAATCCACGACACCCAGCCCTATGGCACTGACAGTACTCCAGAGGGTTTAGCACCTCCTGTGCTGCACATCTCATTTAGAAGTGATGTGTTTCAATGGCTGTGGCAGGGCAGTGGTGGGTGACATCCCTGTTCCTTCAGGTAGAAAGACTGTGCTTCAGAGGGCACTTCAAGAATCTGCGAGTGTCCCTTCCAAGGAAGTGCATAAAATAACTGTGGATATCTCAGTGATAAAAGGGTCCCAGTCACACAAATATTCAGTTTGAAGCTGTGATAAAGTGAGACTTGAGTTGTCTCTCCAGAATTGTATATGAGTGTAAAAATCCAGTCCCCAGCCCTCTCCTCCTCTGCGAGCTCCAGCTCATGGCTCACAGCAAAACAACTCCAGCAGTTGCCTCCCCTTCCCCACACAGCATCCCTGACTCGGCTTCTCCCAAAGCCTCATGCTGTTTTCTCACTCATGCCCAACACTGGCAGATTAATTGACAGCCTGCTGCTATTTTTACCCTGTAGCTTCTTTACTCAGCTGTCTCAATCAGCTGCTGCTTAGATTTTCCTCTCTCTGTGCCTGTAAAACAGCAGGCCGGAGGCTTTCAATTCTTGCTCCTGTTCCCCCTCTTCTTCAAGACTAAGACTCCCATTAAATTCAGTCTCTTCTTTCTCCATCCCAAACTGTCAACAACCAAGGCTTGACACATTAGTCTTCTTGCATCCCTCTTCCAGTCAGACTGTGACAGAAGATGCCAGTTTGTAATCCTCACTCTCACCCCGAGCCAAGATGGAGGGACGCACAAACCCTCCTTTCTGAAGGCGCCAGCTAAGAACCTTAAATAAGCCGGGGGGAGCAAACGATTCAGCAGTCGCAGGAGGTCTCAGTAACAGATGGCAGAGTAGACAAGCTCGCTCATGTTTTCTTGCACAGCGAGGCCTTTTGTGACAGTCTTCTGGAGCAGCTGCTTCCCGTGAACAGCGATTTTCCTGGCTGGCAGGACAACGCTGCAGCCAGAGCACGTCCTTTGTGCACAGATCTTTACAACACCCACAGCTGCCTGTGAGTGGTTTTCACACTTCTAGCTTAAATTTTGAGTGGGTAAACATGCTTTTGATGAAAATTTTTCTTGTCAAGAAAACGTAATTTAGTTGTTCCTGCAGTTGTGCTCCATGATATTTAATTGCTAAGGCTCTTTTCTCAGGTCGCACTTAAAATCAAGCTGTTTCAAAACAAAATGCTCCTATGCAGATACATATTTTAAAGAATGGCTTCATATCCTCCATCAGACCAGCCATTAATAGGACTAAGAATTCAGTGGTCTCTACCTTTTCCTCTTTAAAAAGCAAAAGGAAACAGAATATGATTTTGCATAGGCTCTAGGCAACAATAAAAATAGCTTTTGGATGTTGAACAACACCACACAAGTTGTGTGACTAGGAGTAAGGTGTAGGATTAGTGGTTTTCTTGTAAGGCTGTGACTGCTAGATCACCATATATCCCCATTTTAAGTTATCACCTAGATTAGTAAGGAAGAATAAAATATTTCAGTATCTCTTGAAATAATGGTTTCTTTCAGGTGCACAGCTGGTGCTAACTCTGACCTTTTTCCTGCCCAAAGATCTTTCCTCTGCTACAGTTTCACTGTCCTTCCCCCCTGTGCAAACACCACTGCCCTTAATTCTCCCAGCACTGCACAGCACACAAGGTGACCTTGTGTATGTGAAACTCATTACAGACTCTCATTGGAAATCTCATCCTCCACTGGTGTCTAAAAATGAAAGTTCCTTTAATAAATGATACGTCAGCCACAGGATAATATTCCAAGCTTTCCCTTCCACATGCCGTTGCAGAGATGTTGTAGGCATACCCATAGGTTTAACACTTCCAACCTAAAACTAGGCAGGTCATTTTCTTCTAATCTGGGATGCTAAAGGTTGTTTCTGTCTCATTGTGGTTATACACCTGCTGTTACAATCTTGTGAAATAGCTGAGAAGTGCCACACTGCTCTGTTAAGTGGAATTCCTCTTGGGCCATGTTACAGAAAGGGAGGTTTGAGTCTCTCTAGCTCCATGTTGCAGAACTCTAATTCTCCTGGCTTGGTCTAATGATGATTTTTGCCCATATGATCTATGCTAAAAGAAATTTTAAGAACAAGTATCAGCAGATATATTTGTATTTATAGTTCCTAATTAAAATCATACATGGTTGTCTTCTATGCATATGCAACGCATGTTTTCTAAGTTACACAATTTTACTGCATTACAAACAAGCATTTTTAGGATTGTCTGAAGGGCTTACTGTTCAATGACCCGTGAATGTAAAGAAAAGGTCAATTTGAAATGTTTGGCCACTTTCAAAAATACCCTATCTTTGGAGGCAAAGAAAAAATAAAACCACATCAGAAGATGATGTTAGAATGTCCTTAAAGCCTTCTTTTATTAATCATCTGATGTACAGTTTTAGGAAGAAGTGTTCATTGAAATACTTGGATTATAAAAATCTAACTTTGAGGTCAGGTTGACTTAGTTGAAAAAACATAAGCCACTCTTTATGTGTGGGTAGGAAACAGGAGCAGAACAAATTCAGTGTCTATGGAGGAGTGACAGATGCCCTTTTTAGAGGGCAGAGGAATTAGACCACGTGTTAGGTTTAGGTTTTAGGGCTAGGATGAAAATGACATGACCCTTGCCACACTGTCTTGACCCAGCCCTGCCTGTATCCCGCTCAAGGTAGGATTTTGATGACATTTCAAGGTACTGAAAGGCACAGTTTTAGTGGTGAACAGATTTTCACCTTTCTGATTTCCCTTGAAATGAGCAGTGTGAATGTCTTGGGGCGGTACACAGGACTCACAGGCAGAGTTTTGTGCAAGCAGTTGTGTCTAAACACTTGGATCCGTTTACATGCACAAAAGAGTGCTATAACCATCCCTACCTTTTCTACTTGGGAAAAAAAAGTAGTTTAATGGGGCGTTGTTCTGTTCCAGACAGTCATTCCTGTGTGGACAGACCAAACATGGAAAATTTGACTACTAAAACAAGACTCTGCTAGAAAATTAGCAGTCTGTGAAAACAGGAGCTGCAGTGTTTAGTGGTTTGCAGTCTTTACTACAGCAATTGCAGTGGGTGACAGCTGTAATGGTTAAGAAATACAGCCCAACAAAAATTACAGCATTTTCCAGGGGTGACATGAGACATAAAGCTGATAAATAATCCTGTAGGAATGTACTGCCTGTAGTGTTTTACTGCTATTATGAAACAATATTATTCAATAAAAGTAAGAGGCAGGGCTGTTAATTTACAAGGCAGTGTATTGATATAGCTTACACTGATAATAGTCAACTCAAAAATCTGCATTCAAAACCATTTGAATTAACCTTTGTAATTAGTCACTTACCATGACTACCTCTAACCTGGATGCTGCTGGCTTAACCAATGTATTTAGGTGACCTCTTCTATTAAAAAGCTTCCAACAAAACAATGGATTTTCAGAGATGACCAAAGATTTTTAAAGCAAAGACACTTTTTTCAGAACACATAAATTATTCATAATAATGCATGAAATCAAAACTGAAAAAAAATCCAATAAAAAAGTTTGCACAACCATGGACATAAAAAAAATAATAAATCTCTATTTGAACAGCCACCAGAGGCTGCTAGAGACCTAACCTTGCACCCACTGCCCTCCCCTTTATTACAAGTTTGTTGGTCTCCCTTGCAGTGTTACTTGTCTTCAACAGCTGGAAGGTCTGTAGTGCCCCTTTCTCCTATGTGACAACTAGATTCATAATTAACTAACCCTACTGTCCTGCAATAGCCCTTAAACAGACTTTCCCAGAACAAGAATGTGAAATGTGGATTAAATTCAGCTTTAACAATGCCAGTTAAAACTTAGCTGTCCTAAATGTGTGCAGCTGAGAAGACACTGAAGTCCTTTGGCCATTTCATTATCCTTAAATCATATGTTAAAGTGTGCAGGATACTTTACCAAGGAGATAAAATTTCTGCCCCAAAGACCTTGCAGTCTCACAAGATTTAAAAAGACAGAGGTACACTGGCTACAGGCTAAAGGACTCATTTGTTGAAGGTACATGGTAATGTTAGAAGATTTCACATATTAGTAAACATTCTCCAGTCCTCTGCTGTGACTCTCAAACCCTCTGGCATTTGAGGCTGTGGAGCTACTAATGCTTTTCTCTCTGGGAAAGGTACTGGGGAGTATGGCTATAGCAGGGTAGACTTTTTTCCTCTTTCCCTCTATACTCGTTCACATTCCCTAAATCCCATATTCAAATGGATGGAGCATCCTCTCAGGTTAAGGTCAAGTCACTCACATTTCAGATTAGAGTGTCTAAGACCTTGGTCTATCATGGCAGCAGGACAGACAAGGCTGTCCCAGCCCCACTAAACTCTTCTTGGTTTGGGCAAAGTTTTGGTGTAGCTTTAGGGCTGCCAAGAAAACTAATTTGGGGAATGCAAGCAAAGGGTGGATGGCCTCTATGTTGTTGCCATGATGTAGAAAGAGCAATAACGAGTAGGCTGAGTGGGGGATTCTTATACCAGAAATGCTACTTCTGAGCTTAGATTGATATTAGTGATGCAGGGAGGTGCTGGTTCCTGAGAATTATCACCCTGAGCCATATGCTGCTGACTTTTGTTTATCTAAGAAGTTATATAGCTGCTAGATTTTAAGCTTCTGGTAAGCATCTACATTTTTTATTCCTTTAGATATGAGTAGATATATGCAATGATACCTCAGAGCAGTGTTTTTAATGATACTTTAGAGCTTTCTTCTAAGCTCCAGAATAGTTTCTGCATGTGTATTACAATAAAATAATGTAACTAAATAACAGCAGATTCATTGAAAGTGGCATAGTCTAGGCTAGGTTGTTAACATAGCTTTAAAGTTCTTTACTGTTGCTGTAAATGTCATGTTTTTCTTCTAAATAGTTTTCTCCCAGATTAATGCAGAATTACTAAATTTGATTTTAAGCAAGCAGTGGCAGCACTTCCTGTTAGTCTAAACAATAAATGACAATAACAACAATAAAGCATCGTCTGGCAGGATGTGATACGGGTTATGTTCATATACCACCAATGACTGTGCATCAGCATAAAACCCTCTGCTCTCCTGTTTCAGTTCATAAAAGCTTAAAAAGAATTAAGTCTACCAACTGGATTTTTATTAACTTGGCTATTGAAGTCAGAAAGCAATAAGTGTTATTTATCTTAGGAACAGAAGAACCCAAAGAACTTGATTTAAGCAGTTAAATAAATACAAGTAAGGAAAAGGAAGAAGACACATGAAGAGCATACGCAAAGTTTTACCAGGTAAAAGCCTGTTTGGAGAGATGTATCCTGAATAAAAGCTATGGCAACTTGCAATGTTGGTATCTCCTGCTCGGTTGCCCTTCTGAAACCCACCATCAGGGATTTGCAAATCCCTGGGCAGAGCAGGGACTCCAGGCAAAGAGCACAGAGCAGTTATATCCCCCAGGAAGGGCCCAGGATCCCCAGGTGGGGATCACTGGTTGTTAACAGTCCCACTGGGCCTGCCTGAAGTCTTAGACCCTCCTGCTGCCCAAGGAAAAACAGCAATGCCTCCATTACTCCTGGCAGGGTGTTGTCCCACCAATTCTTTTAAAGGAGTTTCCACAACTTTCTCAATCAACTGATTCTAATTCTCACCCTTAGGAACCTTCCTTGGTGTTGCTTGGGAACACGTCCTCTTTCACTTGGGAACACGTCTTCTTGCCTTTAAAGCCTGTTACTTTACCTTCCCCATCTGAATGTGGAGAAGAGGTGATTCCCCACTCCTCTGAAGATGCCTTTTACAAGTGTAAAGACTTCTGTCCCTCATGATTTTTTTTTCTTTCCTCAGAGTAAACCTTCTTCCACTCTCTGGTTGATCTCTCCTCTAATCTTTGGACAACGGCTCAGGAATGTGAAGCTGAAAACCTGAAATACCTGAGATGTGGCTGTATCAGTACCAGGAGACTCATTTCACCTGACATGCTGGCTTGACATTTTTGTCTGCATTCCAGTCAGCTATTGCAACAACCTGAGACTGTAGATCAGGCAGAATTTGAGTCAAAAATCACCAAATCTGACCATTTTGCAATTGCCTTATGTGTATTTATGTAGCTATTTTCTCTAAATCTAAGACCCTGAATCATACATTTTCGTATAAAAGTCTCAAGAACATTTTGATCTCTAAATCTTGCATTCAGTAGAGTAGCTGGTCCCCATTTAGTCCCAATAATCCTTTTTTTTGGTATAGTATGCAAATTTAATTTCAATACCCAGTCGAGACATCTAGAACAGTCAAGAAAATATTAAGTGTTTCCAGACTCCAAAGTGTCTGCTCAAGATACCCTTTCATTTTGGCAATGGCTCATGAATAACTGTGGTTTGATTAGTCTTCCAGCTATCTTTGCTCTCAGCCTCTTGTGGTTCCCAGTTGGATGATGAACATGTCATTCAAAACACTGCTAGAAGCCACGATATGACATCTTTTGCTTCCCTTCAATCACAGTGTTTCCATGTCACATGAAGCAATTAGGATTGGCAAAAGAAAGACTTGTCAGACTAATCCATGTTTCCTCTTGCTTTTTTTTTCCCCCCTCTAATTCTGGGTGCCTAAAAATAGTTGGCTTGATGATTTCTTTCCCTAAAATTTTTCTGAAATTGAAACTAAGCTGACACCTTTGCAACTCTCTGGCTCTTTTCCCCTCCTTTCAGAAGTACGGGCACTGCATTTTCCTTCTTTAAGGGTCTGGCGCTCACCCATCTTTTGCAAATTCAACACGGTAATTACTGATGACTTGTGAGGTTCCCACCAGCCAGCTTTGGAAGCAAACCAAGGGTGAAGTTCATAATGCTAAGCATATATTAAATATAGTTCTTATCTAACCATTTCATCTGAGGACTGAAATCCTGCCTTTTTTCCCAGCCATATCCAATACTCATATTAGAATCAATTTGGGAATCAAAGATTTTTTTCCCCAATTCATCATATTAATTTTAAATGTATTTATGAAAGAAAGAATGGGAAAGAAAAATCACATCTAGTGTTTTATAATGATGAGGGAGAACAAAACGAGATGGCTGCTGCATTGTCACTCAAAACAGAGGAGAAATTGTCATGACAGACACTCTTTTGTCTTTCACTGTGTATCCTGTTCAATGCACGGGGCTCAGACTCACTCCATTGGAAGAGAAAGAGGCACTACTGAATGAGTCACGTCTCTGTTCTCACAGTGAGATTCACACTCTTACTGTGCAGTGAAGCTCTTTGGCCTTTTTTTTAATGAATATTGTTAAAGTATCAACTGTTGGCAATTGAAATTCAGGTTTAATCTGAGTCTGGTTCTGGTTCCTGGATCTCCGATCTGGATTTGAATCTCCGATCTGGATTATTTATTCAAAGGAAACGAGCTGCTTTTATACACTTCCCTAAGACACAGCATTTCCTTACATGGCAATTCTCATTACACAACCAATCCTGTGTTGCCACATCAGCAATGAATCTTTTTAATGTCCTTCTATGGGGTGACCATGGTCACTCGTCTGACAGCTCCCGGCAGGCTCCTCTCTGAAGGGGTCTGCCCGTGACACCTCCTCCCCCCAGGGTCTGTGCCACCATGTGCTCCTTTGTGCTGCCATGTGCTTGTCTTTCCCCGTAATCAACCATCCCTTCTTACTGTTAATCATTCAAAACCTGATTTTAAGCCTTCTCCCTGTTTCAGCTGTTTCACAATTTTTTGCTGGAAAGCTTAAGTATCTTTCTGCATGGGGTTTATCTTCCTGAAAAATTTCTGTTGGTAAATATCGTTACTGGAGAATTTTTCAGAAAAAATGTCTTCGAGAAGAAATAATATATAAAAAATATATTAGAAAATACATTAAAAAATACATAGAAAAAATATGTTACCCATGCACAAACCCCATATATACATACACACGCACATATATATTTAGACAAAAGCCCTATATGAAAGAGTTTCATCCTGAAAGGATGCTGCAAAGAATACAACACAGGCTGTTAAATGGGCAACTTCAGCTCTTGCAACAGCATTTTCTTAAATACGTCATAACACTTCAAATTCCCTTTCAGCACTGCAGACCCAAAGACCTAAACAAATGCTCATGTTAACAGTGTCCTTGCTCCAAAAAGATTTCCTTTAATTATTATTTAAAAACTGCGGAGAAGAATGCTAGAGGAATGCAGACACATCATATATATTCCCCTGAGCTTGCTGGCTGTTACAAGTGGTTCACTCTATTGTTTATTCCTCTTTCCACACTCACCTTGGGATAGTGCGAGTCTAGATCCAGCAGAACTTTAAACCTGAAAACACTTTCAGAATGTTATTTTTTCTCCTGCACTGAGCGTGGGTGGTGCTTATGCTCACATCAAGCCCAGAAGCCCAAATGGACCTGGAATTACACACTGAAACAGGGTGTAGCATGCAGTGTCCATGCAATAACCCTCACTATGTCTGAGATGGGTTCTCACCAGTTTAAAAAGTGTTAGAAACACCTCTGCATGCAGGCATAGGCTATCCTTAAAAGCTAACACTGTTTTCTTAAAAATAACAATGAAAACTTTAAAAACCAGAACACCCTTCCCCTCTCCAAATCATGAGGAGATTATTTTGCACTGAAGTGGTAACCAGCAGTCTCAGCAGGGATGGCTGCCACTGTGCAAGGTTCTACATGTGTGACTGTTCATTTAAGCACATACTTGCATGCACACACACACACACACATATATATATATATATATATATATATATATATATATGCACAGTTGTCTCAGTTCCTAAACTGACTGGCACAGAAAGGCAAACTGCAGAACGGGGCACACAGAGGTGAGCTCATCTGCCTGTGAGTGCAGAGCAGGTGGGTACCAGAAATAGAAATACAACTGCATTTGCACATTACAGTTGGATGCTCCAGGCTTTACTGTGTCTCTTCTTCTCTGCCTACAGGACACGGCTGAAGTTCGCTGCATGTCTCTCCGTATTGTCATTTGGGAGAAAGTAAAGTCTTAGTAGGAAAAGATGGGAGTGTAAGGAGGCCTGGTGTAGACCTCTCCCCACACCTTGGAGTGATCAGAGATACACACAAACCAGTAAGCCAGTAAGCCCTCCCAAGTCCACCAATTTTCCCTCCAATTTTCCTTTCCCAGAGTTTTCCTCATCTTTACAGAGTCCATCCCACTTGGTGCTGGAAGATTTCCCAGTACCTTTGTGGCTGTCCAGGTTAATGCTCCATGATATATCAGACAGAGAAAGGCAGGAAATTGCTCAAATCTGGTTGTGCTCTAAATATGTCTGCAAATGCAGCACTGCTGAGGCATTGCTGGGACCTATCCACTGCCAGCTCCACCACTCCCAGAAACACAAACAGTGTTCAGGGATGAATGCGTGAGCTGTGTGTGCTGAAAGTGTTAGCAATTAAAAAAGTTGGTTAAAGCTGGATTTGGTTAACTGTGTATCCTTATCCCTCCTGCAACTGTAAATCATTTGTGTAGGAAATCAGGAGAAAATGAAGTGTTTGCAGTTATTACTGGGAGATAATATGGTCCAGAACTTCACCAGCTGCCAAAGCAACAATCCCATTTTCTATGAAAGCAATTTCGTTACTGTCTATTTGGTACAAGAATGGTATGTGTGTTTCAGGGATAAAAAAAGAGGAGCCAAGAAACGCCACAGGCCCAGCAGTAAAGGAAAGCACATTTGCACATAATATGCTGGAGACATTTAGGAACAGTTCAGGATGATATAGTGGCAGGTCCTGTCGTGTTGCCAAGGACAGTGTAAGTTGTTGGTCTCTTAGGCTGGGGCTGACACAAACCAGTATTTCTCACAAGTAAATAACTTCATTGTGTAGCACAGAAAAAAAATCCCCAACAGCATAAAGCCACCAGTAGATCTGGGCTACACATTGCCATTTTGTAAGTCTTCTAAACAAGGTGGGGGGCTTAAAAATAGGCCTTTATTTTGTGCTTCTCTTACATGCACTTTTTTTTTTTTTTCTCTGCTCATTATGAGGTCATTTCAGTCTGCTTGAAGGAGTCTTCAGAAAGTTGGCTTTTCTGGACTCCACAGAGTGCTAATAGGCTATGTTATAGAAACAGAACTAAGAAATCTCCACTACTTTTAGTTCAAAAACTGTAGTAAAATATATGGCTGCAAAGGACTGGGGGAAACAGCTCAAAATAAAGTATGTTCCAAGTTCTCCAACACTTTCTGTGCAGAGCTTTACATTACATTGAAACCTACATTTGCTGCTATATTTTAAAGTTACTTAACCTATTTCGGAACCACTAGATTGATGAGACAGTTATATATAACAGCTATGGTGAATGGAATACTCATTTTTAAAATCTGTTCAAAATTTAGTAAAATTTTTCAGTCAAATCTTACTTATTAAAAAATATACCTCTATATACAGCTCTGATGTCTGGTTTGCATAATCAGAGCAATTAAAATATTTGTCCTACTCAAATATCTACATATTTCAACCTACAATCATTGTATGAGTAATAAGTATGAGCACCATAAAGAAAATCACAAGACTGAGAAATAAAACTCTTCTATACAGATGCAAATTTGGGGCAGTGACTTTGAAATCAGAGAATGTTACTTGTGAGTATCACCCTTTTTTATTTTCTATTTGTTGATAGTATTAAGATGAATGTTTTAGCTTTCCACTGAGTTTCATTACTGAACAATCCTGCCCTATATTGCTTCCCTAAATCATGGGAGAAAGAAGCACCACAGCACTTTTCTCCAGAACAGAGATAATGTGGCTATAGACCTCCAGATTTTAAGACAGGTGTGAAACTCTAACCTGAGCCTGTGTGATCGGCCTCTGTAGGACACTTTCAGAATAAGCAGAGTTATTTATAGCTTGCTAAAGAAACAAGGGAATAGTAGAAGAAAGAGTAAAATTGCTGTGAAGCAGTTTATTGACTCCTGCAAAAAGGAGGTAAGAAAGGTGAGAAGATATGAGATAATGGAGGAAGGGAATAGGAGGTGGAAATAATTTGAAGTTATGTATGCAATAGTTTCCTAGACTGTGTAATTGTCTGGAGAGATAGAGGATTGCACTGGATCTGATTCATACCTAGCAGCCTTTTTTGTGCTTTGAACTTGGCCTAAGCAGTGATTTGAACACAAAAGTATTAAGCTAGCATCTGCCTCTTGAGCATTTACAGGTAGTATGGCTCTGGCAAAAGATAGGAGTTCCCTTCAGTCCAGCATATCTAGGGATATATGTTGCATTTATGGCTTAAAGCTCTGGTATAGGGATTTTTTATATTGTGGCACCTTCAGTTTCCTTTGTAAGCTCGTTTGACTTGCATATATGGAGGCAGAATCCAGCCGTTTGGCTTTGTGGTGAATATAGAATTATCTTTCTGAAAAATTGCTAGCGGATGGATTGATTTGCTTGAAAGTTAAACAAAATATTCATCCTCTTAAGTAATTCAGCACCTACTGTCAGTCGTCTTGTTCACTTGAACTGTGTTGACAATTAAAAGGAGATATGAATGATTCCAAATTCCTTGCAGACAAGCCCCACACATTTCTGTGGCTACTACTACACCTGGGTCCACTTTTGCCCTTTTGCACTTTTGCAAATCCACCCTTTTGTGGATTTGCAGTTGCAGTCAGGATGGCTGCTGTAGGCTATTGCTCTGAGTAAGCAATGGGAATTTTGGTGTTTGTTTTTTTTTTAACTGGTAGGCAGTTGGATCCCTGATAAGAGTAAAGGGAAAGTAGCCTTAAGAACGGGTGTTTTTGCCCAAAAGCAGGGAATGCAAAACCATCATTTGCTTTGGAAGAGGTTGGATGGGAGCCTGAAGCTGGAAAACCTGAAGGGAAAGAAGGAAGGAATTGAGAAGGCTGTCTAGATCCTGCACCCACAGTGGGTGGCCAAGATCCTGCCAAAACCAGTTTTGATACCACCTGGATGATTTTAAACATATGAGAAACAAAGGCCACATAGAAATTGAAAGCTTTGGCAGAAGGTTGTTGAGATGGAGTGGATTTGGACAGCAAGAGTCAGTCTTGGGTTCTCCGCCTTGGCTTGAGAGAATCAGTTCCCTCATCTTGTGTCCACTGCATTCCCTTTCCTTGGTTCTCCGACTTTGCTTTAGGAAATCAGTTCCTCAGGAGTTTACAACAAAACCCAGCAATTTTGCTGGTGTATTTGAGGGACTTTCCAAGTTTTCTTGATGTGCCACCTCTTCTTGATGAGTAAAATTGACTGCTATTTGGGACCAGAAGTGTTATAACAAATTTGTATGGGGAACTGCTTCCATCACCACCCTAGGAAATGGGTTGGTTAATGGACAGAAGAATGAGATTTTTGAGTTCTGTAATGAGACAATGCTCTGTTTTTGCAGCAGATTGGAGGAATATATTTTTTTTTACTGAAATGGGTTGGAATTGTGATTGAAAAGAGTCCCTTGTACTTAAATGGAGAAAATGAATGAAAGGCTCTCATGTAGAGAATGGAGAAATGAAGTGCTGTATTTTGCTGCTAGTCTTTGCTTTGTCTCTATGCAATCTAGTCATTCACTTCTGTGCAATTAGGTAGTCCAGTCTATGTTTGTCAGAAGTCAAAATGTTATCCATCACCATTTCTTTTGGTGAAATTTTAACTAGAAATCTGATATCCTCTGCATAGGCCAGATTTCCTTGACAGTTAAATTTTCCTGTCCCCTAAGATAACTTGGGCAGCAGGTATGTAAATTGTGTTTAAATGTTTGTATCTCTGAAAAATCTTTCAGGAGAAAGATAATTAATTTGTACAATAGTTCCTTTGTCAGAGATAGCTATTTCAGTATTCATACGATCAAGATGCCTTGCTGACGTGCATGTACTGATCAGGAAATTCACTTTCACATGGAACATACTTTTTCAGAGAAATTCCAACCAGCTTGTTTCTAGCAAGTAGGAGCTATTTTTAGTTAAAAAGCATCGTGTTTGCATTTGACAAACTATTTAATTGCAAAACAGAAGGAAAATTCCACTTAGGTCTTTTAATCCCTTTCGTTTGGTTAAAATTTTCCTTTCTTTGTTTTTTTTCTTTTACCTTTTTCTCTTACATTGCTTTTATTTTGTATTTAAAAGTCTATTTCTCTCCTTAAGATGTGAATTTTATATTTTGATTTTTTTTTTTCATTTCTTAATGGAGTTGACTTGCCACTGCTGTGTTCTACAGCGAGCCTCGGTCAGTTCCTCAGGCTGTGCACGCAGGCATTAACACAGCAGGTAAAAGTTTAAGTAGTGCTAAGAGCTTGAAGGTTTGCAATCAGTAAAATCGAAGTCAGTCAATGAGTCCAGAAATAGCAAATTGCTTTGAGGTAAAGTGATTAATTCTCTACATTCTCACTTGTTCCGTTTCTATCAAAGCTTAAGAAGTTTCCTGTGTCTTCTCAGGGGCGTGTTATCTTCTGCTTGAAGTGTGGACTGAGAATCGGGTTTTGATTTTCTCTCCTGATAAGACTTTCACTCTCCAAAGATCAAATGTACAAGATTGTAAGTGTAAAGTGACTCAAAATGAAATATCTGCCAATATCACTCCAACGATATTCCACAACATTGTTTTTAAAGGAAAAGATCATAAATTTGGTGTAGCCTGTCTTGTGGTCCCATTGCAAGCAGGAGAAGAAACGTAAACATTTTTATTCTGAGTCTAAGCAGAGTAGTGAGGAAACACCCTTATCAGGGAAAGATATGGAATGGATTTATGGTAAACGTAAAGATCAATGTACAGCCCAAGGCAGGTATTCTAAGTTAACACATTTTAGGTCATTACATTATCACATAAAATATTTGTGTATTGTAATATAGAAACTTCAGTTTTAATCTTTGTAATTGTAGAATAATTTAGGGTAGAAAAGATATTTAAGATCATCAGGTCCAACTATTTGCTTAATACTGCCTAGCTCACCACTAACCCATGTCCCTAAGCACCATGAGTACACATTTAAATACCTTCAGTGATAGGGATGGTGACTCAACCACTTCCCTGGGAAGCCTGTGCCAGTGCTTGACAACTCTTTTCATGAAGGAGCTTTTTGTAATATCTGACCTAAACTTCCCTTGGTGCAACTTGAGGCCATTTCCTCTTGTTTTGTCAATTGTTGATTGGGAAAATAGGCCAATTCCCACCCAGCTACACGCTCCTTTCATGGAGTTGTAGAGAGCAATAAGGTCTCCTCTGAGTCTCCTTCTCTCCGGAATAAACACCCCCAGCTCCCTCAGTGTCTGCTCAGAAAACAGGACTGGCCCCAGTGCTGAGCCCTGGGGAGCACCCCTGGTGTCCAGCACCTAAGCTGGATGTGACTCCATTCACTCTCTGGGCCTGGACATCCAGTCAGTTTTTCACCCAGCCAAGAACACGCCTATCCAAGCCATGAGCAGTAGGATCCAGGAGAATGCTGTCGGAAGTGGTGTCAGAGGCTTTACTAAAATCTCTGTATATGACATCCACAGCCTTTTCCCCTTCCAGTAACCAGGTCATCTTAGAATGATATCAGGTTGGTCAAGCAGGACCTGCCCTTCCCAAATCCATGCTGGCTGGGCCTGATCCCCTGCTTGTCCCATACTTGGTGTGTGTGATGACACTCAAGGAGATCTGCCACATGACCTTCACTGGCGTCAAGGTCAGACAGACAGGGCTTAATTCCCTGGATCCTCCTTCTGACCCTTCTTGTGGATGGGTGTCACATTTGTTGAATTCCTGTCACCTGGGGCCTCCCTGGTTAGCCAGGACTGCTGGTAAATTATGGAAAGTGGCTCAGTGAGCTCTTCTGCCAGATCCTTCTGCCAGTACCCTTGGGTGGATCCCATCTGGCCCCACAGACTTGTGTGTGTCTAAGTAGTTACTAAAAGGTAACAGCAGGTTACTGACCACTTCCCCTGGCATTATGGAGGCTTCATTCCACTCCCCATCCTTGTCATCCAGGGCAGGGTGGCTGGGCACCCAGAGAACAACTGGTTTTACTATTAAATAGTGAGGCAAAGGCAGCGTTAAGTACCTCATCCTCATCTTTTGTCACTATGTTTCCCCCTACGTCCAATAAAGGATGGAGATTTATAAAGATGTTAACCTTTCTCTTCTTACAAGAATCAGGGATTGGTATCTTTGCTTTGTTGCAGAAGTTTTTTTTATCTTCAGGTGCCAGTATGAATTGAACAGTTTCTGTCTATTTTCTAATAGAAATTTTTCTCATTCATGAAATTTTACCATTTTTCCACTGTTACATTTGGTAGACTGACATGTGTCATCATTTATCAAGCTCTGGGAGAAGACAACTTAGCATTTAAAAAGCATTGGTGCGTGAAAATCTTTATGCTGGCAGTATATTGAAATACCCTGGATGTATCAGACAGCACAGAAACTTAGAGTCAGTTGACATCTACTTGCTGCCAGAAGTATAATATTAACTTATAAGGAAGATAAATACTGTGCTGCTTTCTCACTTGTTGTTGTGTCTCTATAGCTTCCTGCCACGGGCTAATTTCCATGTCTTCCAGCTGAGCCATTCAGTTTCAGAGATGTGATGGCAGAAATTAAAAATCCTTCCACTGCCTTTTTTGTTTACTTAGACAAACAGGCAAAACATAAAAACAAAGAGCATTTTTCCTCCTCCCAGCAAAGCACTTGAGTGCAAGCTTGCTTTACATTGACCTCAATGAGACTTAGAAATCCTTAAGAGCTTTGATTTGGGGCCTCTGTTCCTAATCCTTGTTGAATGCAAATTTCTTATTGACTGAAGTAGGGTAGGAGACAACTCTTAATCGCTTATGAAAATATTACAGAAATAGCTTGAAACACTGCAGAAAGCTACTCCGTGCTTATGCAGCTATATAATCTTGGGCCATTACTTTAAAATATGACAGTGTTTTGTTTTTATAGTGGAAGCTACAGAAGCAGCTCTGCCTATTGCTCATATAAATGGAAAATAGTTCTGAGCAGTATTTGTCTTTGTTCTGCTAGTTCCCTGTTAGTTACCTCCACTTTCAGGCTTAAAAGCTTGAAGACTATTCCAAATTAACATATTTCTTGATAATTGTTCATTCTTTGTTAACTTGATCTTTACAAAAATGCTTCTTTAAACGTATTTCAGATATTGGTGCGATACAGTAAACATGACTTTGGCACACCTAGATCAAAAATCCAATGCTGTCAGTGGAAACTTCCTATGACAGAGTGAATAAACTCCTTCTATGACCCTATTGAATGTAGGAACATATTATGGCATGAACCTGCAAGACCTGGAGTGTGCATCAATTAGCCTTGTCACCAGCACTAGTGCAGAATTGCAAATAGTGGGATTACTCAATTCTTAAAGCTGGAAGATATTCAAGCACATGTCGTGCTAGGCAGAAGAATACCTGATTGAATCCACATTTTTCTTTACATTGGCAGTGCAGTTTCAAAGCAAGTTCCTTGACTGTGCCCACTTCCTGCTTTGCTCTCCTGGTGTCTGGGAATGAGCCTCTCCAGAGGAAACTAAACAAATCCTGCCTCATGTGTGCATCCCACTGCACTTCTAGTCCTCCTTTAGGTGTAAAGGTTTCAACCACTGCTACTTTGAACTGCTTGGAGAGAGAACATTCAGTCCTGATGGCCAGACTAAACCTAGTCTGAAGTAAAATTTGGAAGACTGTGTATAGTGATGATGTAGGGTTCTCAGCACCAGTATCGTCTGTCTGCTAATCCATTCCTATTAGGTTGATGATTTCCTAATATAAGCATAGCCTTGATAAGGCTTTAAGTTTGTTAAAAGTGTTTCTTTTGCAAGGCTTTGCCAGATATCTGTGATTTTTGTAAAAAAATAAGGAAAAAAAAACCAACTTGAAATGAGAGAGTAGATACCTGAAGTGAGAAACTCCACTGACAAAACAAATTACATGAAACACAGTGAGGAAGTAATGGAATATTAGTTTCTAATGGACATGTTCATGGCATTTGCCATTGTCATGCTCTTTTGTTCAAGAAGCCTGAACCAAGCCTTGTACTAAACACATTACAATGCTCAGCAAGCCACTGAAAGTAATTACAGATAATGAATGAATATGGCATCTCAGTTTGCATCTTGACCTAGTTCTTCATACAAAGTAGTCTCTTGCAGTGCTGTTCTCTGAGAAGAGAGGTCTGTGGGCCTTTGGCACATCTTACCCCACCAATGTAGACATTCAGAAAGGGAGAGCTCATGTGTTCTGTATAATCAACACATCTGAATTTCTTAAAGGATCGGATCTCGTACATCACCATTACAATAACTTAGAAATATGCAGATTAAATAAATGGAAAGCTTGTGATATAGATAATACCATTTCATAAGTTTGATAGTTTGGTCATATCCTCTTTACATTGAAATATAATATAAATCAAAATTGAAGTGTGAAGTTTTCTGAAGCAAGTGATACGGGAGTCGTCTGCTCTAGCTTGGATGACAGGCACTGCAGGCTTTATGCAATCCTTCCCTCTGGCTTTACATATGCTTCCAGTTCTCCCTGCTGTTTTGTGCTCTCACCATGTTGGATGCATTTTGTTGAAATAATTAAAAGAGGGGTTAATCCCAGATTCTCAAACAGGGCCTAAATCGCTGGAAGTTAATCCCTTAAGTAGTTGCAAGTGTGGTCCACATTGCCTGCATTCCTCTCGTTTCACATTAAATTTTTCCCATAGAAAACATGGTCAATATAAAATGGCCCAGATTCAGAGACAATCTATTTTCATTGTGATGTCTTCACATCTCAGAGAATTCATCAAGATGTCTTTTATGTACCTATTTCGTTATGATCCTGAATACAAACAGCCCAAACTCAGCTCTAAAAAACTATTTTCGCCAAACTGCTTGCTAATAAAGCTTGCAAGTCACTGTATCCATAAAATCAATATCTAACGATGTTGTGCAATAGGACATTAAATATGGCACAGCTTTAACTGTACAACACAATATAAATATACTGTTATGTGTCTGGTGTAATACCTTGTTTAATCTCTGGTCTCATTAGGAATGCCCTGAGGGTTGTGCAGTGCCACGAACTGTATCTCAGAAATGTGCAGCTGTGTTAGCAATTGTGCAGGTGTATGGAACATATGTAAGCATTATTGACATCTAATGGACAGTGCACTGTAACCTAAATTGGCATTGTTAATAATCAATTTATTGCTCTTTGCCTTGTTATTCCCTTCCCAGCTTTTGCACAAATAGCTCTCTCTTCCTTTGTGAGTGTCACGGGTCAGCTGGAGACCTTGGGCTTTATATGAGCATTGGTACTACGTACATCTTCCAATGTGAAGAGAAGAAAAAATCTTTAAGTGCAAGAAAAAGGAGCACATTAGATAAGTTCAGAAATGTTAGATAAATCAGTGGTGCAGTCTTTGTTCATGCATTCTCTGCTGCTTTTCCACCTGGAAAATAATACAGCAGAATTGGAGTACATTTGTGCATGTCAAGGAAAATGAAAAATGAGTCAATGAAAACAGCCAGAGAGGAGTTTTAGATTAGGATTGATTACTTGGAAAAAAACCCAATAACAAGCCTGAAAAAATACATATAAAATGACAAATGACATGGTGGAAGGAAAGCAGGAGCTTCGTTTCTTCTGCTTTTGCTATGCAAGAAAAGGTGAAAGACTGTTAGATGAGAAGCAGGAAATTTCAGCATGATAAAGCAAACTCATCTCCATACAGTATGCAACTAGAGTGGGGAACCATTACCACAGGAAATTAAGGCCACAGCCTCTCCTGAAGCAATCAGTAAAGGTATATAGGTATCAAGGGTATGATGATAGCGTTTTGAAAAAGGATATTAATCCTCTTCTATCAGGACATAAGACACTAGAGTGGTACCTAGTAAGATTCCCACACCATTTCTGCTGCATATTTCTTATAATTCCTTACTCAGTGCAGTCCCTGGAGAATCTAAAGCCCCATATTCTGAGGTGTGACGGAAAGCCAGTCTTCTGCAATAAGTGTATTTTATTATTCTATCATTTGGGATTTATTGCTCATGCAAATGTCTCTCATTGTTGCAGAGGTGCAGCACAGGCAGCTGCACTTCATGGTGGGGCTGATTCGGCAGCACCTTACTGAAAAGGTGTGCTGCTCCTGTTTGACCTGCATGCTGCAAAACTGGAGATGTCTTGCAAGATACGACTCTCCTGCTCAAAACTCATTTCAGCTGACTGTACTGAAGCCGTATGCCCAAGGCCCTACATAAATGTGGATTTAGGATTTTTTTCTGAACATCCAAAAAATAATCTCCTGTGTTTAAATTTCTTCTTGCTTGTTCCTTCCTGTATTTTGTACATTTGCCAGAAGATGGTAGCTTGCATTCTGTGCACTATGCCCTGAAAGTCATGAGGAAGACAATGCACAAGATTTGCTGTTAATGCCATTTTAATTCCTAGAAGTAGAAAAACATTAATTACCAAAGGGACAGAAATAAATATGCCCCTTTTGCTACGTGAAGGTCGTAATCTTGACTCCATGACTGGAGAGTATTTCACATTTTTTCTGAAGTCTGTCTCTGATTTAAATTTTGTGCAGTTTAATTATTTAGTATTTAAGTGTATTATACAAAATTGAAGTATTAAATGAAGGACATGTGCAAATCCCTTCAGAAGAAACCTGGGGTTTTTTCCTATGTTTCATTCTGCTGTCTGTGAGCTGCTGCTTTACTGTCTTGGTCTGACACCTGTATATACAATTTAAAGTTTATATAAATAAAGAAAGTAAGTTTCAGTGCCCTTCTGTCCCAAATTTTCTCTGCAATACTAGGTTTACTAGAAAGAAATTATTTAGGAGCTGAGTCTGTTGCATGCAAGCAGAATGGGAAAAATTGCTATCCTTGGTGACACAGTAAGGTCAACACCTGGTATATAGAAAGGGTTGTTTCTAGCAAGCAGTGCAAGTTTCCTAGAATACCACAGAAATGTGATTTATTATTAAGAATTACTGCAGTAACATGTATTTGCTTCCTGTAAACTTCCTGGGGATAATCTTGTGCTATCCTCCTTCCCTTCAAAGTTCTCATTCCTCATTGTGCATTACATGAAATGTCTGCTGCAGGAGAAAAAGAAAAATAACATAATCATCAAACTCCCCAGTTTCCCAATGAGCATTGCTGGTGTACTGCACAGTTCTGTCACTACTTCTGGTTTCTGAGGCTTCCTATAATTTCAGTTGTAGCTGAAATATCAGGGTGGTTTCTTTTCTGAAGGTTGATTGCCAAGAAGAACACTGCATGTCTGCACAGTTTTCCGTCGGACAGGCAATTGCACTGCAGACGGAGCACACACAATGGCACCAGAGGCGTGGAGCAGTGGCAAAAACCTGGCCATAGCAACGTATCAGATAGATTTTTATTTGTAGGGCTTCTGCCAGCACAAGGTCAGAAACAAAACACCAACAAGGTGCCTAGAGTATAAATAGCTGTGGCTTTAAAAAATTCTGATAAAGTGAAATGCAATTCAATATGTGATGTGTAGTATGCAACCACTTGTTCTCCAGCAGGCTCTTTTGCTGTAAGGGGAGCAGAAAATGTTAGGCAGAATAAGGCCCTAAAAATCTTGAAAAAAAATACCTATATTATTATACTTATAAGTAACAATTTACAATGACAATGAAGAATACTGTTTCCCAGTGTAAAAAAACTCCCTGTCATACACGAAAAGTAAAATGTTATATTGGAATAGATAAAGTCAAAGGGCAGAAATGTAGACATCGGCAGGTTATCTGGTGTCCACTTTTGTTCTCCTTTCTTTTTCAAGTGGTCCTAAAATGATTTTTTTTTCAGATTTATGATAAGAGAACTTTCTGGAATCAGAAAAACACATGAAATAAAAAAAACCCCTTGTGCTGAAAAAGCAAGTTATACAGAATACCTTAGAAGCTAAGTCTTTAGAAAAGACTCATTGTAAATAAATGCATTTTTCAGCATTTTCTGATAATTAGAAAACAGGTAGGTGAAGTCAAATTCTTCATCTGGAAAAACAGAGGAGCAGCTCTTTTTGCCTCAGAGTGCACATGATGTGCTTGTTTCCTTATCAGCTGTGGGGAATGATCATCTTCAGTGTTCCTTAAAAAATTCACATCTAGTTGAATGCATATCTAACACTTTTGTTCCTGAAGTAAGAGCTTTGTCATCTGGAAACAAGCTGGTGATCTCATACTTCTAATAATATACTTCAAATACTAAATTATGTATCATTTCCCTCTGATTATGAATTTGAAAGCATATGCTTCTATGTTGTATTTGTGCTTACTGTGTTACATTCCCCTGAGTACTCTGCAAGCAAGATATAAAGTCAGCTATTAATTATTAGTATTGCAATTAGAGTAATCACAATGAAACTAAATATCATGGAGAGTGTAATGAGTATCAAAAATATGGGAGTGACTATAGATCCAAGTTCTTATAGAGATACATGTTCCTAAGCTGTCTGAAAACATGTTTTCTGAAAAGCACCTTCTTTTTGGTGACTGGCTGCCACTTTCAATGCATCTTGCAAATCAAGGGGTATATAAATCAGAATGAGAGTGGTTATGTTGTTAAAACATAAGCAGAACACATTGTGTTTCTTCTATCCCAATATTTTGCTCTTCTGATCTCTCCTGTTCCCATCTCCTCTCATAAATGTGCAACTGACAACGTCTAAAATGTGTTCAGGATCAAAGGCTTTGAATTGCTGCATCCATAATGTTTGGGGTTTATCTCAGCTTTTGCTTTCCTGTGCTACTAAAATAATTCCTTGCCCTGTATGGTATAAGACGGGAAGAGCCTTCCCTTTCAGAACATAACTGGAAGGGGGCACATTTTAATTTTACAAATGCCTAAACTGTAGTTATCTTAAATCACACTGCTTTTAGAGGATAAAGACATTAGCTATTAAAAAAAAAAAGAAAAAGAAAAAGAAAAAGAAAAAGAAAAAGAAAAAGAAAAAGAAAAAGAAAAAGAAAAAGAAAAAGAAAAAGAAAAAAATTGCAAAAGCGGTAACCAAATATCACAAGTTTCTCTGGAAAATTCCAAACTCATCCAAAAGAAAATACCAAAGAAAATACTTACTAATTTGAGCATGGTAGTCAAGTCTCTATGTATTCCCTTAGTATCTTACCTTACAAAGCTTTTTAAGATCTTTGGAGAACAGTCTGGAATTCTTTGGTATTCTGAGGGAATATTGAACTAAATATTTTATTATTTGGAAGTTACAATGCAATTCCAAATTAAATATTTTCAGAAGGTGAACAGAGTCCATAAGTGATTACCTATTTTATTAATAAATTTCTATAAAAAAAAATAGACCGGATAATTTGATATTCAAAAAACAGTACCTTTGGCAGGTACATACCTGCTTTCTCAAAGCTTTGAGTTAGTACCTCTTGCTTCCAATGCAATGACTTCTGGATCTTTTTGTAGCTCAGAATCCAATGGAAAATGTGAGTTTATGCCAAAGGCAAGATACTGCTGAGCATGACACCTGCCTCTGAGGTCACACCTGCGTTTGGAAAGCGGAGAGGAACTGAAGGGGGTGGGTGTGTAGGGGTCTGTGTGAAGAAAGGAGTTGAGCCCTAGATTACTGGTAGGCACAGTTTCCCACAGCCAAGAAAGTGCTTTTGTTGTGTGTACTAATTTCTGAAGCAACTGAAATCTAGCAGCTGAGAATCTGTTCTTGGGAGCCCTGGGGTGTGGATTCACTGCAATGCAGGTAGAGATCATTGTCTGACCAGATGTGACAGCCTCAGGTGCTTCTCCCAGAAAAGGAGCATTTTCTGTGTCCCTCACTTCTGCCACAGAAAATTTTGTCCCAATGGGAACCATTTTCAATCATTTTTCTTCCTTGTTCTTTCTGTTCCTGTGCTGCACCAGGAACGCAGGAGGGATCACAGACCTGCATCCTTGCAGGAAATGTCTCTGGAGAGCCCTTGTGGGAGGACTGGGGACGCAGCCCTGAGTGGGGACATGTGCCTGGTGGCACCATGTGGCCTCTGAAGGGGATGGAGTGAGAACATC
Source organism: Gymnorhina tibicen (assembly GCA_013399875.1). NCBI lineage: Eukaryota > Metazoa > Chordata > Aves > Passeriformes > Artamidae > Gymnorhina > Gymnorhina tibicen. Next base: position 392,799 of record VXAZ01009822.1, read on the forward strand.
ACTGAGTACAGGGGGAAAGGGATCCCACAGCACTGTACGCTGAGGTGCCAAAGTGTTTGGGAACTTCAAGACTTGTTTGAAGTGGTTCCAGTGTGGCATCATGCTCTGCTCAGGGTGAAAGAATCAATATAGTGCAGCAGTAACCATTTCTGTATGTTTGTGAGGGCAGCAATAGAAGCGTGATTATGTCTGACTTTCATATAGGTATTATTATTCATAATTATTATTGACAAGGCAAGCAAAGAACCATGGCAACCAAGGGCAGCTTATCGAAAGCTATTTTTGCCCAGGTTGTGATTTCCCATCTCTTCCCTTTATTTTATTTCTCAATACATATATAACCTTTTCCAGCAAAATTGATTCCTCTGAATCAATCCCTCCTCATACCTAGTAGTGCCTTGGTAACCTGATCAGCCAAGTAAAGTTTTTCCTGCATTTTCTGCATCATAACATGTCTGCGCTCCTAGATCATCTTCTGTGAGATACAAAAGATAAAACAAATATGAAAGGATGTTAATCTTTTGAAGATTGTGTACAGAAAAAGTGTTTTCATAGTGGCATAATATGGTTGTCTACGCCTGTGGAGTTATTTATGAGCAGCCTGAAGAGTTTTGCTTTGATGTGTAAGAGTATTTTGGCCTGTGAAATCTTCTGAAGTGGGCACGAGAGTGTTAATGAAATAACTTCCATTAGGGAGGAAACATGAAAGTGGAATATGATCTAGTTTGCTTCTTAAATCTGTGTAAGTGATGAGAAGAAATGCCCATGCTACTTCGAGTCTGATAAGGAAATGGAGTGACAAGTGTCAGCTGGGCTCCTGAGATCAGTGGGTTTGAGCAGAGAATGGGGAGAGGGGCCACAGATTAGGAGAGTTCAGCAAATAAGACTTTTCAGAGATCTTTGCTTGCAAACACAACAGTCCAGGTAAGGGCAAGGGGGAGGGAATAAGACATTTCCTTGACTTTTGCCCTGATTAAAGTGTTCTGTGAGAGTGTAAGATTTAGATTTGAACTGGGGAAGAGGCACATGTGTAGCTGTGCAGAGCTGCACAAGCATCTGTGCCTGAGAAATCCCTCTTCCTACAGACACACCCCTTAACTGGGCACTGCCCAGTGGTAGGGCTGTGTGCTGGTGCTCTGCCCACGTGTGAGCTGCAGGTGTACTCCAGAGTGCTTGAGAACGCCTCTGGGTGATGAGCAGAAGATAAATTGTATTTCTATTGATGTTTTCTTCCTATAAGCCAAGAGACTGCTTATAAAGGTACTATGTAGGCTGGATATGAAAAGAGTCAAACTTTCATGTTATCAGTTGATAAGACAAACTCTTTGCTCAGTGAGAAAAGCTAAACTAGGGCTGAAATGGTATTTGAAGGACAAGACAGTACAGAAAGAAGTTCCCATCAAGCGAAACAGCTTATTTTTTTCTATTTGGTCTCTCTGCTTTTGAAATGGGATATTTCTATTATTGTTCACAGATTTGAATGCATAAATATTATCTGATGATTGGGAAAGGAAATTGCTTTTGGTAGAGCAAGTGACTGGAAAAGGGTAGAGGACTACCAATGATATGGTGGCAAAGAGGCTCTGCTCTGATGGTGGAGGAGGAAATACTTAACAAAAGAAGCATAAAAGAACTACGTACAGACTTCTGTGCCACTGGAGCAGGGCACACTAAATGAGGGTGCTGGGACAAACTGGACCTGTGTTCAGCCAGAAAACTGTGCAACACTGTTGAAAACAGCATTGAGACCATATATGCTGCTGCTTTTCAGCAGATATCAAAGAGTTAAAAGCCCTCTGTGGAAGATGTATAGGCATGTTGCATGGATTCAGTGGAAAGGTCAGATAAAAGATCAATTCTTAGAAGTTCTGAAAAACAAGAAATAAAAATTATATGAGGTTGGGACTGCAAAGTGATGGAAAACAAGTTCAAAAACAAAGGGAGACTGGAGGCACAGATAAAAGCTGTGTTGTGAGTAATGAACTGGGAGAAAAGAAAGCACACAAATCAAGGTTTATATTTGTGCATATGAATGCTACTGTTTTCCATGAGGTACTCAGAGGCCCAGAATGTGAACAAGTAGCATTCTGTAATCAATAAAGTAAATCAAAAATAAAAAATGTGATACTTCAGTTGGCTGTATCACTGCTGGCCTCCTTATCCTATTTTGATTTGCATTGGTTAGAATAAATAGCAGTAAATTAAACCCCACCAGGGCAAGGGATATGACTCCCTATGCTGATCAGGGATTGCAGCAGTAGCCAGCATTGCTTTTGCTGCTGGCCATGATGCTTTAGAGAGTGTGTGTTTAGCTCACGTAGGCCATTCCATCCCCGCTAGCCTTGGTGCCAGGGAGCATTCCGAGGTACACTCACATGAATATCGGCACAGTGCCAGTGGTGCAGACAGCCTAAAGCACAGTATTTTTTTTGTTGTTGTTGCTGCTAATGCTCACTTCAACTATTACATTAAGACAGTTTATTTAGCTTGCTGCAAATTACTTCCATAGGAGTGCTGGGAAACGTGGAAAAGCTTACTGCAATGTTGATGGTGTGAAGGTTAAGAAATAATGACTTAAAATATAAGAAAGGAGGGTTAGGTTAAATACCAGGAAAATATTTCTGAAGGTAAGCAGAGCAAGTAGATCATATTAGAAAAGACTCAGGAGAGCTCCTCACCAGGGATTTTTTGAATACATTGGATATGTATCTGTCAAGGACTTAGCTAATCCTGCCCTCAGACAGAGACAGATGACTTCCAGATGTCTATTCCACTCTGTGGACAGCAAGTCCATACCTGAATTTTAAATAGGTAATGCAGGGATGTGTCCCCAACTATCCCTAGTGCACCAAGCAATGGGGGAGGATTAAGTGAAGGGACTGGAGGGTGACCAGGCTCACAGCTTTCCTCCTGCTGCTTATTTCAGTGGCACTCACTGTGTCCAAGGCTCGGCATGACAGACTGCTCCTCTGACCCAGGAGAGCTTTTTATGTTTGTGCATTCTATCACTATGTTGAAAAAAGCACACTTGGCTTCTGGAGGAGGTATGGATAAAGTGGAAGAGAAAAACATTATGTGATCATATAAATAAATATTATTTAATAATTTACAAGCTGGATATATGCGGTATCATCTGAATGCTTGATTTAGTAGCCCTAAGATTGTTTTTCAGCTTGTACTTTCATATGATTTCCTAAACTTATCCATTATTTCACCTCATATAAGAAAACCTCCAAATCCAGTAAATTCTCTTGACCTCTCCAACTGTGATTATTAGTTTAATGACACAAAGTTGGTAATTTGCAATATAGTCAAAGTGGATTTTCTGGACTCATCATCATAATCACTGGGGACATGGACAGTTAGCCTTTGGGCTCCATGCCCGCTCACTGAACACAGGAAGAGAAAAACCTGCAGCTCAGTTTCTAACTCTAATTTAAAGTCATCCAGTGTTTACACATTTCTGTATTTCTGGTGGGATCCTGTCTTATATCTGGTTGCTGCTTTTCTTCTCTTGTCCATCTATTTAGCTCTGACTTACTAAGTTCTCATTATTTCAACTCCCTCTGGCTCCTTGTTTTGTCTTTTTCTCTCTCATTTTATCATTGCTACATTGTCTTATTAATTCTTATTCTCTCTGTGATTTTTCCTGCTCCCTTTATCACTTGTGCTCTTTTACCCTTTACATTTCCACTTGTTTGGAAATGTAAAGCTTTCAATATTCCTTGGGGAATATGTGCAAAGCCTGCTTGCCTCTTTGTCCATTCGTGGACAAAATGTGGTTTTGTGGTCCTTCCTAGGACTGTAAATGTGATCTGCCAATACACAAAAAGGCTTGTGTATCAGCTGATACTTTGCAAGCAGCTGAAAACAGGACACTGGGTTGGCTGCTCTGCCTATGAAAATATCATTCTTGTGGAACAGAATTTTGATTCAGTACTAGAGGAAGTATTCCAGCTACAGTCTAGAATCTCCAAAGTGGTGTTCATCCACAGAACAGAAAACATCTTCCATCAGCATGGCTTGGTCTCCAGAGAGCTACAATTAGTCTAACCCAGGAATGGATTTACTGTGTAGGAAAGGATGGGTCAAAAGGGCAAAGCCCTCTATGATGGCAGTGCTAACATCAGATACGTCTTTATGATCATGGAGTTGTAGCTGTGTACTACCCTCACAATAACTTACATTTGCCTCAGGTTTGGATGAACATTTTCCTTCAAAAGACTACAGACAAAGCGTGTCACTTGTGATCACAGCGTGCAGCAGGCCTCTAGTCTGGAAGGGGGATGAAGGCACCCCTAAAACCAGGCAAATGAGCAATAGGACCAGACTATGTCAAAAGTGAGGTGATGCACTTCAAAGCAGCTTGCTGGGCTGAGCCAGCACCTCAAAAATGGAACATCATTTCACAAAAGTCAGGGAATGAGTATCAGTTTGTAGAAAAACTTGAGCCCTGATCCTGTGTGGTGTTTCAAAAAGTGACTTAGAGTTGAATGGTTCCCTGTCTCATTAATGGTCTTGGTCCTGGGAGGAATCTTTCATTTTTTCTTGCATTCTGTCATAGCGTAAAAGCAACACTTGCAGAGAATCCTTGGGGAAGCAGTCTACTCTTATTTCTTGGAGATTTGTGCATTCAAACAGAAGCTGGAAAACAAGCATAAGCAATTTTAGTCTGTCATTTTAGATCTTATGTCAAATGTTTATGGTCACATTTCTCAAATGCCTTTATATCATAAAGAAACAGAGCTGAGCCAGACACTGAAAGACAGATTAAACTCACCTGACAACTATCATCTGGCCTCTAACTCTGCCTTTTGGCATCTAATGCAACATAGTAAAAAGATGTATACTGCAATTATAAAATAGCTTTCACCAGCAACAGTTTTAAAGAAAAATACACCTATTTATAAGCTAAACTTATTTTTCCCCCATATTTTTCATCTTACTGTGGACTGGTGCCCTTCTCCTATAAAACTGTGTGCACTGGAATTTAAGGTTTTTGAAATACCTGTACTCATTATTAAACATCTAGACTGTCGCAAAAATATCTGTCCTCTCTTCTGAAATGGTTAACAGAACTAAATATAATTAACTAGACTTCCTCCTTCAAAAGACCTTAGCAGTTTCTTGGAAAATTCAATGTTTTTTTAAATACAATTCAAGGAAATTATGTTGTAAAACTTTCTGATGATGGAATTCTGCTCTGTCTGGATCTCCTCAGTGATGTCATCTGCAGATTACCTGTGAAGATTGTCCCTTCAAAAGGAACAATGTAAAAATTAAGCTCTCAGATTCAGATGCAGTTTGTCCCTGATTGCAGTGACATAGATCAGCCTTTTCCATTGATTGTTTGTTTGACTCATTGGACTTGCCAAGCTAGCACTGATTAAAGAGACTGAACTTGATTTTTCTTCTTACATACCATTGCCAATATTATTTATGCAATTCAGGGAGCTTGTTTAGATAAGACTGTGGAGGTGTAATATTAGCATACTCCGATATCAAGAGAACAATACTGACTATATTTCAGACTTGAGAATGCTCTATTACTATCTTGGGAAAGAAGGAGCACAAGTAAATACTTGAGACCCAAATTCTTGGGAAGTCCTTTCTGGTTGAAATTTCTCCATCCACCTCCTACTGCATTAGGAAACACGTGAAATCCCATAAATATACTGATAATGAAAAATGGAACATCAGTGTTGAGAAAAGATATTGTCAAACAAGTACAGGTTCTCAAACTTCTCTGCATTATCTACAGTTTGTGTTTTTCTTCTCTAAGTGAGGAATTTGTCTGTGTGCATAAGTCTTTCACAAATCTGTCCACATCTTGAGTGGTGAAAACAGAGCTTAAGAGGTATTTTAATGTGGGGTCTTCTAAGCAGTGGAGCAATGTCAAGAGGGCAAATTACTTAGAAACAGCCTCAGGTATCCTACAAACAGAGACGTGTTTAGAATGTAAGTGATCTCTTTTGCTGCTGTCCTGTGTCAGACCTGTTCAAAACAATTAATTCAGTCTTTTAAGTTATTACCAGCCTCAGAAACCAGTTTAGAGAGACCAAATAATCCATGGCTTAAATCTGGATAGCAACGTTGAAGAGCAGTTCACTGTCTGATTACAGCATTTGAAATGTGTTAGGAGAGTCACATTGTGCTTTTATCCAGAGACCCCAATGGTAATGCAAATAGCAGCATTAATGGCCAATAAATTAATTATGTTCAGTAGTGAATTAATAATGTAATGAAGAATTAATTCCATTTTTTAGTGAAGATCATCTTAAATGTTTCATTCCTCCCCTCATTTTGTTTCACTATTCCCCACTGTGATCAAGATTTCCTTTGCAGGCACCTGAATGGCTAGACAGCTCCATACCCTGAGCACAGACTTTAAGATTTAGATAAGATCTTAATCAAAGAAAATGTTACCTCTTCTTTTTTAAGCATATTCCACATTTCAAGGCTCGTAAAAGAGATTTGTATTATACAGTTTAATGATATCTGGTGGGAATACTTCACAGTAGAGAAGTTTTCCCTCAGGTGTTTCATCCATGTTTAGTCTACTTTTTTCCTGATGTGTTGCTCATTTCATTGTGTGCAGCGTATCAGTCTGTTCTGTCTGCAGAGCAAAGACAAACTGCACCTGAATCACACGAAAGGAAAACAAGTAGGGGAAAAAAAAATCGCTTTCTATAATAATAAAAGGAATTTAAAAACAAGGTGAGACCAAGGCACAAAATCTGAGAGGAAATACTCTCCTTTCCAGCTTGGCTGTTAATACCTAGCAGTTGGTAGTTGTTCAGGAAGTTCCTTGTGTGAATCTCTGCATTTCAGCGATGTTCCCCTGCACCCCTTGACTTGTTAGGATTCTTGTAAAGTCTGAAAAAACAAAAGAATCAAGAGCATTTGAGCATAATAAAGACCTTCTGAATTGCAGAAGCAGATGTCTAATGTCTTGCTTTGGAAGTTCAAGTCTACTAAATCAGGTTTAGTTAAACCCCAAGGCTCAGGTTACCATAGCATTTGTAAACAGAGGAGACAACGCAATTTTTGCCATCAGTAGAAAGCCTGACTTATAAATTACCAGGATGGACAGGTAATTCTGAAAGTGGCTTCCATTTATGTGTGGTTAGATGGACTTCTTTTCAGAGACATCAGTGCTCTGACAATGACCATGTTGTTTAGGAATGCCAGTCCCATCCATTATACCCTGCACTCAGTGGCGAGGTGTCCCACTGTTAACACGTCATTAACTTATGGGACAAGTTATATATGCTTTTTCTTCCCTCAAAGACCAAAACAACCCTGAAGTATTCAAAATTTCTGAATTACATGATTGTCCATGACAGCTGCTGGAATTGTAAAAGTTAATAACCAGCGCTAAACAATCAGTCTGTCAGCTTTTGGTGAAGTAAATTACAGGAAATCAGAAGTCAGCAGCCACTATAACATGTTTTTCCAGAGGTGCAAGATTCTAACATTGTGGATAAGCTGCTGGTTGTCACCCATAAACAAGGATAGCTGCTTTGTTCCTTCAGCAGCAGCTCTGGACCTCCTTCATCATCTCAAACCCACAGCATACAGGCAGAATGCTCTGTTGTTTATGGGAAATAGCATGTGCCTCTGAAGGCAGAGTCCATCATCCCTTTCCAATTCCCCTGTGGAAAAAAAAGTAGATTTCTGCCTTACGCTCTTTCTAGATTCTTGACATAGTCAGAGCACATCATCCCATTGCAAATGTTTGACAAATTTTATCCACGAAAAGAAAACAGATAATCTATGGAGAAAATTGTGTGAGCCTGCAGTAAACCTTAATATCCTGTCCTTATATAGTGATTTTTAAATGCTTTATCTTGTCTCTCATTTTGATTTTATTTTTGATTTGCTAGATGAAAAATTTGGTCCTGCAGGCCAAATGTTTTAGAGAAAACCACACTTTTTTTTTTTTAGCAGTTAGTTGTGAGAAAAATAAGGATTGGATCACTTTTTAAACTTCTTACTCTTGTCTAATTTTGTTAAAGTCAAATGCACCTTACAAATCTTCATCTCTTCTTTCTAAAAAATCTTCTCAGCTGGATATTTGCGACTCACCTCTCTTGCTGTCAGAAGCACTAATCTTCACTGCCTGACACCCTGTGTATTTAGGAACTCAGTCCCCTCGCCTCTACCTTTCTTGATAACATTGTAATAGCATATCTATGTACGGTAAAAACCATGGGGAAAACTATTTAACTATTTAATAACTGCCCTGTTCTTTTAAACTTTCCGTCTAAACCATCATTCTAGGTGTTGGTGCTATCCATACCCCCCTCCTGCCAGGTAGGTGCAGAGAAGGAGCTCTTCCTTCAGGACAGGTGCAACCTCTATTGATGTTCCCAATGGCACTTCACTGGATGGCCTCGAGGAGAAAGCTCTGCATTCATGAGCTGCCGACTTCCCTCTTGAGGTAAACCAATTGTTATGTAACTGCAATCTGTCTTCACAAAGAATGGGGCCAAAGACCCTACCAAAATGCATTTTCCTTCTGATTCACTGCCATTCATTCTGCAGACAAGGTGAATTGTCGTGGCTGGGGTCACCAGCTGAACAGAAGCCAATTCAGATACAAGGAGTTACTCCAGGTACATGTGCAGCCCTTGTCTTTTCACAGCAGACAAGGATCATATTTACAGGGGATCATCTACAGGGTTAATTTTGTACAGAATCAATTTAGACACTTCAACTAAAGCATTTTCCACCTGTCAGTTGAGCCAGCCTTGCTATGTCTGCCCTCAAACTTCCCCCAGCTGGTGTCAATGCTTAATATCTCTCTGCATGCAGAATTTAGCCTTTCATATTTCACTGACATTAGGATGTACCTTGCACATGTGTGTCTTTGTGCTTTAGTTAAAAGAGAACAGCTGAAATGAACGAAAGTAAGAAATACCCACTTGGAAAATAATATAAGAATGATTTAATGTAACCTGTGTCCTTTGCCCAAGGAGCCTCTCATTATCCCTGTCTCTTTAGCTTTGCTGTTGGAGACAGAGCACTGTGTTTAATTATTTACTGGTTGCTATAGTGTTGTTAAATGAACCTTTGAGACTGTCATGGGGTGGGTAGAGCTGTCGCCTCACAAATATTAAAGCAGATCTGCAGCAATTTAAGTTTCCACAGATTGAAGAAACCCCATATTCCCATTTTCAGAAAGCAGAGAAGAAGGAAAAAAAATCAAACACTGAAGTCTGCATTTAATGATTCAAGAAGCTCACAGAAAGTAATTTCTTTCTCTTAGAACTGTGCCCAGTTGTTCTTTTTCTGCTCGTTGCCATTTCACATTACTTCAGTGTATAAAAATGAGTTTGCAGGCTTTCAGATGCTGAGGCTGTTAACTTACCAAATCTCTCCATATTCAGACAAGTTCAATCTGTATAAAGGACACAATGATGCATAAAACAGATACATTGCATTATGCAGCAGTCTAATTTATTTCATGAAATATATAACAAATGAGCAAATATATTTTGATGCCACAGCCACGAACATTGTAGGCTTACAGCAATTCAGCATGACCGATGGACCTGAAATCCATTATTTGTGAAGTGTGAGTTGATGAGTTAGCAAAGTAAGACATTTTGGGCTTCCAGATGAGTACTTTATGAAATAATGCAAAAATTATTGAAGGAGAAAAGAGATGACCAAAACAAAAGAACGAAAACAAGTATGCAAACTGAAATACTCTATGGGGAAAAAGACAAGACTGGTTTGTGCCTAAGAAGTTTGTGGTCTCTGTTAAGAAGCAACAAATGGATTTCATTTAGTATTTCATCTTCCTTCATAAAACTGGCCACTTTGTCTTTTCCTCGTTTATACAAAAGTACTTCAATAAAACATTTGCTTACACCACTTTTTCAAAGTATTACTACGTGCCATGTGAAGAACTTGTCTAGATAAAAATATCAAGAATCTGGACTCACTTTTCACCCTTTTCAGAGAATATTGTTATTGTTGTGGGAGGGAGGGAATAAGGAGAGAAGAAAACCAAAAGTATAAAAGATCCATATATGTGAGACTACAGATAGGGTCCTCATTCAAAAATACTGCCTGACAGTCAGTCATTGAGTCAACAAGGAGAGGTAGCTGTTTGCTGAAAACATTAAAGAGATTTTCCTAGGTGATGCACTTTTACTATTCCATTCTGAGTATAAGTTCCAATTATGTCTGTGCAAGTTTTGAAAAACAAAATAGAGTCTTTGGGACTGAAGATGAGTATAGAATAACCATAAAGGATGTAATTAAAGAGTGACAAGTTGACAAGCACAATTCAGAGACAAACGTACAGGCAAGCAGCTGAAGCAGCTCTACATCAGGGTACAGCACTTGTGCACTGGGGACCTGTCCCAGATCCACTGAAGCTATTAAATGCAAGGCTGGGAAGATGGGGGAAAACCCGGTGCAACTGACCTAAGGGAAAATTAATTCATGTTCTGATGTATTTTCCCTTGATAAAAAATTTCATACATACTTTGGAGAAAAAAAATTTCCATAGGATTTCCAGCAGCTTGTCCAGTCACTGGAGCACTGATTTTATTTATGAGTGCCCTAACAGGTCTTTTTTGCTTCTGTTTCAGTGAATAAAGCTCTGTAGGAGAGCAGGTAAACGGAGGAGAAGCACTGGTTAGGTATTACCAAACGGCTGATAGGCAGCATCTGATGTTTCCTGCTCAGCTTGTGTACAGATGGTGATGTGCTGTGCTGGTGGCGTGAGCACGCAAACAGAACCCTGAGTTAAAATCCACGCTCCACAACATGCTCAGTGCAACTGAAGCAGTGAATTATTGAATAAACACTGTCCTTAACTCACCCTGCTGGGATGAGGTGAGCTGGAGCTTCTGTAGAATGGGGCATGGCTTGCGTTCCTCCAGCATCCAGAGAGTTTGTCTGTGTCAGCAATCTTGCACATCACAGGATGAATCAACTCATAGCTTCTGTCAGGACCTTCATCGTATAGATCAACAAATAAGAAAATCTGAAATTTACTGGAATGGACCTACTGATAGTTTTAAACACATTTCAATCAGTTTTTCATAAGAAAACTGCTTCAAAGGCTTTAATAAATGTGAGCTCAGGCAAATGGAAAGAAAAATGAAAAATTATTAAAGAAACAAGCCTGAAAATTTTCTGCTTCCAAAGTCTCAAAATTGCCTATGTGTGTAAATTGCAGCAATGCCATTAATGAATTCTGCTTTAGGAGATAACTTAATTCATTTTCACAGGTTACAAAAGCAACTCTAACTTCTTCTGCGTATATAAAATTTCTCACATTATATAGCATATCATATGAGAATAGCATATAATATGTATATAGCATATAATATGCTTATAGCATCTATAAGCATAGATTTTTTTAATATGTGGACTTCCTTTAAAATAAAACAAGCTTTCACTTTTTCAGTAGTTTTGAGCTGTATCCTTTACATATAGCCATCAGAAATGAATGAATATTGGGTCAATTACAGATTCCTGGTATATAAATTTCTTCTGCATTCACAGATTTAAAATCCCTTAGGAAGCATTTCGCAATCTAACTGATGATATTTATGGTCATGTCTCAGAATCAGTTAAATCATTTGAGCACCATTCCTTTATCCAGCAGATGACCTTTTATTTCCAAAGTATAGAATACGGTCAATAACTCTGGTAAATGATCTGTGGATAGAAAGGGCTGTCTTGCTTGCCTGAAATCTTTGCAATATATTTGGCTCATTAAAGACATCCCAGAAACTGTAAGCAATGTATACAACCAAAAAGTTGTATATCTTATTTCAGCTTCAGTGATAGTGAGACAATTCTAAAGTGATAGAAATAGTATAAAGTAATTTAGAAACAAAAATGGTTTTGGTCAAAAATGTTTTGGTCAAAAATCTGAAGTTTATACCAAATTCTCTTGCATCCCCAGGAAATCCAGAAACATTTGCAACAGAAATCTTTTACTTAGCTTTTTATTTCTTGACTTGTTTCCCTTAGAGTCAAGTTATTTTTAATTTCATTTATTATATTGCTGCAGATAATCAATAAATTTGATTTAGACTGGCAAGTTGGCTTTCTACAAAGAGATCTCAAGGAGAGAGTCGATTACAGCATTGAAGCCTCCTCAGGAGAACAAATCTGTAAGCAATCTAATCTCTGTCATCATTTGTCAGGTGGCACTGCATTAGCTGGTATTTTTTGTGTTACAGGTGAGTAGAGCAAGACTTTTGAATGAAGGATTAAACTTTGTACAGCACAGGGAAATCAAGCTTTTTCAGCATAAACCCCCCAAATTTAGCTCTTTTCAAAGACATATTTATGGGGATTGATTCACCAGCCTCCCGTGGACCCATTTTCCCCGGGCAGAATGAGGAATTGCAAGTGTAAAATGCTGTTGCTCCTCTTTGCACACAGCTTGAGCAGAGAGAGCCTCCAGCGCCGGGCTCTCTGGCCCCTTGAACAGCACACTGAAGATAATGAATTGCTTCCTGTATCACATTAGTGGAGGTGTTCTCATACTGAGAACCTTAAGGTGAAGTTGTTATTGCTGTCATATTCTGACAACACATCCAGCTATTCCTGGAGAGCAGAGAAGTTATGAAGACAGCTAACAGTGCCCAATGTCACTTTGGTGCACCGGGACTGTGGGACTGCCCGTCTTGAATATTGTTTGGCTGGATCCAGCTCTTGTGCTGGCGCGAAAAGGGAAGACAACTATTTATAAAAACTTCCAAAGAAGTGTAACTTCCCTCTTTTCCCAATACTGGCCCCTGCAGTCATGCTGTGGTCATGTTGCGGGGTCCTGGACACACAGCTGTGCTGTCCTGGCTGTTCAGACTGCCACTGCCCTGACCCAGAGCAGGGGGAGTGGGGACACACGCAGGGTCAGGGCTGTGAGGCATCCTTGTGTGGTTTGATTCACTGGTGTGGTGGCAGGAATGTACTTCACCACATCCCAGAGACTTGCAGTGATTTCACTGAGAGGCAAAACCACCTGAGCCAGGGTCAGTCCGCCAGGCAGAGACCTCCAGGAGAACAACAGTTCCCTCGTGGCTTCCACAAATTCAAAGTGCCCTATTAGCAGGCAAATCCCCATCCTCCCTTTCTGTGGTGTAGTATGGCTCTAGTGAAATGAGGAGCTTGGGTTTTGGACAACTTTTCTTTGATATTTCTGGAATAAAAGAAGACTGTGCAATCAAGTGTCTTTCAAGGAGAAAAGCCAGTTAAGAGAGGGATTGTACAGTCTGTCTTAAATAATTTGGTTTATGGATTGACTTCCTTCATAAATATTCACTCCTGGCTCCTTTGTTCTCTTAATTTATTTTTTTCTGGCTGATGTGGATCCAAATTTAAATACATCCATGGTGTGCAAATATAGATATCCTTCCCTTTGAAAGTGTAAAAAGACAACAAATAGTGCCGTAACCCACTGCTTTCTTGATATAGCCCTTGGTGAAGTGCATGCATTTCTCTGGTTAGAAAATTACTTCATAGATGAGAAGTCTGCTTTTTCTAAAATGTGAGACTTTTTGCTTAGTTTTAACAATGTCAACATTCTTAGGGTGGTGAAACGATGAAACCACATGTCCTAATCTCATGGCAGCCAGGAGTTACAGCAGGGCAATATCCTGACCATGTCCATTGCTACAACCTCAGCACTGTGAGAGAGCACTTGTGTTTTGCTCTGTGGGGTCTTAAGGAGGTCGTTCCAAAGACTTTGCTTCCCTCTGTTATCTTGTGCACTGAGGCAGGGCAGATATATTGGTGTGCCTGAGTCCTGCCACAGCTGAGAGCAGCAGCTCAAGGGGTAGAGAAGGACAAAGCTATGGCTTCTTCTCTGTATGGCAAGAAAACTCCAATGGAGTCACAGAGAAAGAAGTGGGTCCTTTCAAAGGCTACTGGAAAGGACTTCATTAATGCTTTGGAGGCATAAAGTCCCCTCCATTTTTTATAGCTGGCCTGTTTAGGTTGTGCAGCATGAGGAGGTAGTAGCCTCCACACCTTTTGTTCTCTTTGTATATTGTAGAAAAGCACCTGTCTTTGGAGGTCCATTGGCTTTAACATATCGTACCTAGCAGTGAGGATTCCCAAATTTAAAATATTTGGGAGGATGGACGAATTTCTCAGTCTTCAAGTTCTGCAGAAAATTTTAATTTCTTCAGAGTTTAGTTTAGTTTTGTTTGTTTGTTTTGGTTGGTGATGGGGGCTTTTTATTAATTTTTTAAAATATTAAAGGAAATCCAACAATGATTTCACTTGGAAAGATTTCTTTTTCCCAGGACTACAGAGTAACTGTTCATGTATTTGCTGTGCTCTAAGATGAAGGCATTTCTTCTGAAGTTGAAAAATTTAGACTTCGGATTTTGGAATGATTTGACATTTTAGATTCACCTGTTTCTTTTTTAGTATCCTTACCATAAGCACTGTGGGATCAGGAGATTTCTAGAAGTAGACTTTTGTGAAAGTGTTCATAAGGAAAATGACTTCTAACCACAGATGTTGTGAAAAAAAAACACCTAACAGGTAATAATTAACAGATACATCTTTTCCTGAAAGTTCCTTTTGCAGGCTAGAGCACTGTAGTCCTCCCTACGGTGGATAAAGCAGAAGTAGAGATTTATTCAGTCAGAGCACTGGGCTATGAGACTGTAAATCTAAGGTCTATTCCCAGCTCTGTCTCAGAGCCTGATTTTGATACCTAAGGCAAGTCACAGACTCTCTGTACCCCAATGCTAACCTGAAAAATGGCAGTGATGACTTGTGCAATTTTCTGCAGCCATGCTGAGGTTAAATTATATGAGATTGTAGGATACATTTCAGATTCTTTTATTAATGGATGGGTTAATGGATTTAACAGGGATATAATTTTTAATATATACAGATGTGGGGAAAGTCCCTTATTCCTGCTCTGGTGTGTGAACAGACACACGGGAGACACTTGTGGACTTATTCTGACTAAAAACTATTGAAAATACATTGTTATTGGTGAATACATGACTATAGGAGCAAGTTGTTGTACCAATCATGCTAAAATAACTAATAATCAATTCACATGTAAAATTATCTGTTGCAAAGATGTTATTAGGGGAAAATAAGAGCAGGATAAATCTCATCTTAATATCTGTCAAAAATGATGAGTTTACAAGAGCAAAATGGTGCAGTTGTGATAGGCAGAATCAGGCCACTGTACTGACCACTTAATCGTATGGTAAAGTGCTTTAATTTGGCTATGCTCAACCTGCCAGTGATCTTATTTTGCATTGTTCAGGCAGGTGTAGAAGAGACTTGTTTGCTAATTAGTGTTATGATTTCAGATGCACAGTTGTAATGAAGCATGAAATGGCAGTCACCAGTGATATTCCTGCAGCCCTGGTACGTCAGCCTGATGAGATGGCTGCACATTGTCAATACCAGCAGGCAGAAAGTCCCAGAAGAAAAATACTAGATCAAGTGAGAAGGGGTTATTTAGTGTAGGGCAATTAAAGAGACTGATAGTCCTAATTACACATGCAAGTGCAGAAACTAGGTAAGCTTTTAGTACTGTGGTGACAAGAGTTACAGTCTATTAGGTTCTGACTCTTAAGGATGCTGCAAAGGAAACATGTTAATTCAGAGCATCAAAGAGCATTAGAAAAACCCCACCAGATAATAGCAATGGTGAGAGCCTCACCAATCAGATCTGCTATTGTTTAGTGAACTACTCTATAGAAAGGGCTGGTGTGAGTCCACGAGAAGCTGGGGAAACCACTGCTTCATGAATATATCAATGTGACGTACAGCACACGGGTAGTTTGGAGTATCAGTGACACATCCAAGACAGCTGGCTCTTGCATGGGTATTTTTTCATGGTATTCTATTTCGGGTATGAACTTTCAAAGACTTTTTGGAATAGGATTGGATGGGACAAATTCTGTTAGTGAAAGCATGAAAAAGTCCTCCAGAGAGAACAAAAAAGCCTATTCCACTGTGTCCATAAAACAAAGCCAAAGAGTGCTTTGTGATGCTCTTACTGCTGTCCTTGGCTACCTCATACCTTCATATCTCTCAAGACTTGGCACATGCTGGCTCTTCTGCACTCTGTTTCACTCCTGTTTCCATGCTAAGGGAACAGGGGCGTATGTTCCACATGAGAGGTCAGTCTGACCATGTACTGGTTTTGATGGACAAGAGTACAAAATCTGGGGACATGTTATCACTCTAATTGCTAGGTTTGGTGAAAAACTTTATTGCAGTGCTGCTTTCAGAGGGAATACAGCAAAAGAGCACAAAAGGGAGCATGGGGTCAGGTTACCTTGAAGTGTATCTACATCTATACATTTTCATTGCTTCATAGAAGTGTATTTTGAAATCAGTCTTACTCATCAAACATATTTAACTGCTTTGATGGAAGACAATATCTAAATTCTCTACCATTCTTTTATGCACAGACTTCTTATGAAGTGCAAGACACTGACAGTCTGAGCCATGAAGAAGGTCGTGCTATGCAGTGAAATGATTGTTTCTGACTTAAAGACTTCACATTCCTTTAAAATTATTCTAAAATACTCTCCCCTTTTCATATCTTTCCCCAGATTTTGAGATGGCTTTACCAAGTCTGATCTCTGACATGCCAGTTATTTCCTCCTGCCTTTCATTTGATTCAGTTGTGCCTGATATTTTCACTGTTAACCTTGCCTGCTCTGAGACCCACCTGCAGCTGAAAGCCATGTCAGAACAGTTTATTCCAATTCATTAAGAGCCATCCTTCATTTTTTCCTTTCTCCATTCCTTCAGTAATGGATAATTTTACAGTCCCTTTCAAAGATAACGTTTCATTAGTACATTTTATCACATAAGGGTATCTGTTAAACTTGCTGTGATCACTCATGATACATGCCATATTTGACTTTTTTGTATGTGATCTGCATCTGAAAATAACAGGAGAAATATCACTGTGTTCTTATTTTGTGAAAAATCAGTAGGGTGGCATTGATCTGGTGTCAGAAGATACCTAAAAGCTTTTCATAACAGGAAAATGTTTTAAAATTCTTGATTAAAATTTACCAATTACCACAGGAAATCACTGCAGTGCTTTAGTGTGTTCTTCCCCTCACCATCTCCCTTCTGCTGACCCTGAACTAGTTGGACTACCTCTGTCCAGGGCAAATTGCATTACCTTACTATATTAACTATATTTTAATCACAGTATATTATAACAGATGTTTTTATTGTGCTATCTTTTATTTTGCTTAAAACATGTAAGATTAACAAAATCAAACTCTATTACTTTCTTTCTTCTACTACAGTTCTTAAATCTGTGTAAATTCAAACTTAATTCTCTTTATTTGTTTACTTTAAGATTATACATGGAGCACTTGATTTCTGATTGTAAGTACAAAGAAAAACTGATGCAAGACTTGGAAATTCCTTTTGCTCAACTTTGTGAGATTTGTGTTGACCTGTTTTTCTGGTCTATGAGAGGGTCTTTCAATGGCAGAACACTCATGTGCTCTGTCAAGCACCCTGCCCGATTTTGTGTTGTCTAAAGAGCTACTGAGGGTGAATGCTGCCCTATCAAAGAATCTTAGAATCCTATGAAAGGGAAAAGTAGATTGAGGTATTGATAAGGAAAGATATATTCCACTCAAGTTTGGGTCTACTTTATGGCCTTGGAAAAAATTATTCCAAAGGGTCTTTGTGTAGACTTTAGCTGTGTTTCCAGTAGTGAGCTGGTTCAGAGCAGTGGTGCTGCTTAGAAATTAACACCTTTTTCTGAGAGCAGCCTTAGTTTCCATTGTGGTTTTGTTGCCAGAACTCAGTTCATTTTGGAGGAAAATCAGCAGAAGCTCTTTTCAAAATGTGCTCCAATGCTTAGTGAGGAACTTTAGATCCAAACTATGGCAGGGTTTTGCTCTCAGGTCTCTAGTGTGGGCCACTGCCTCTTTCCTTCAGAAAGTTTTCCATCATGACTAGTTGAAGTGTTTCCCTTGGAAGAAGAAATCTGGTTGGAAATAAACTCTCGGTGCCCCAGCAGTGGGACAGAGTCCTCAGCATGAACTGCTTCAATCCATTGATCCACACATTTGCACCAAACTGCTAAATCCAGCCTACCTGTTGTGGGAATTACAAACAAATCACAGTAATAGAAAGAAGCCGGTGACTTAGGCTGGGGCTTATTAGAGCAGAGATGTGGAATGAAGACTGTGGAATGTGTGCTCTATTTCTTTGCTCAGCTCAGGAAGAAGAAATAATGAAAGAGCTTGTAAAAAGTTAAGGGAGATTTACCAGTTTGCCAGCCTTTGATTGCTCTTTTGCTGAATTTTTCAGAAACAAGTTGATAAAAGCCACAAGCCTTATTCCATTTTTTCCTCAGTCAAAGTAGAGGAATGTTTTATTTAAAGATATATATCTTTATTTGATTTGTGTGAAATGAGGGAAATTATAGTCAATATAAATGATCACAACTGGGGATAATGGCTGAAAATCAAAACTATTTATAGACTTTCTAGTTTGCTTTATTTTTTGTTCTAGATATACAGCATGGAGGGTTTGTACACTATTGTTTGTATAGTACAGGTGGAATTAGGTGATGCATCACTTGTGGCCAAAACCCCATAATGAATAAAGTTTTATGCATGGAAACTATTCATAAATCCAAACATTGATCTATAATCATCTGGAGAAGCAAGAAGATTGAGGGGGAATGCCAGTGGAGCTACAAGTCATGGAAATCTACTCCCTGTGACATTAGAAATATTTTTCTTCCTATGTACTCATTTCCTCTCCTATAAAAAGGCTCTGAAATACTAGTCTTTGGAGAAAAGGAAAATTATTAATTTTTATTTCAATAATTTGAGAATAGAGTATATAATCTTAACATCTTAACATGCAATTCCACACATTTGATACCATGCATGCTTTTTCAATAACCTACAATCTAACATATACATGTAACATATATATTATATTTTTATATTGGTAGTAACAGTATTATTACTATATATAGTTCAAAGAAATAGTTTGAAGGATTTAAAAAACTCATAAATATAGAAAAAAAAAGTGATTACTGAGTTGCCTAGGTAGGAAGACTCTGCAACCAAGCACATTCAAGAATATTTCCTCAACCCTTACTCAGTAGTTACTTTAATTTCTCTGTATTAACAGTCATACCATCTGCATCCCATGTTACCATTCTTTCTTGATGGAATTCTGTCCAAAACCTTAATTTCCTTAGAAAATTAGAAACTACGATTTTCAAACCCATCCATTTCAATATCTTCATGCAGGATAATAAGACTCTTACAATAGTTAATATGTCCCTGATAAATCTTCTTGAGATGTAATGGGATTGTGCACTATTTTTATATGTGCTGCCAAGTGAGTGGTATTAAGAAGTGTCTCTTTATTTCTCTATTTACTATAATTTTAATTTTCTTTTCATCTAGTGTACCATATTAACTATACTTTCCCATTTCAAGCAACAATGGATGTAATTTCTGTCTCATTTGCTGCCCAAACCGTTGACATCATAGTTTTTTCATTGAACTTCTTTTTGTTTATATTTCTCAAGGCAGAAAAAGATATGTGAAATTTTGTCAATTTATCAACTTACTTAGCTTCCTGAAAAAAAACCCCAAACCCAAGAACATTTTAATAATTTCATCCACTATACAAAAATAATACTCCCAGTATCTTAGGACAGAATCCCAGTTACCATTGCTAATTTTATCACCTTTCCTTTCTTCCCTACCTGAATGCCATCTGATGAACATTTTCAATGTCACCACAGCTGTCTTACATTATTTCCACCCTACTATTTTTCAAACCTGTCATCTTCTAGCTCACTTTTACGTTGACACTGGCACCGTCCTATGTTCTATGTAGCCTTTGCAGAGTGACTGCATTTTTTGAACTGTTCTACCCCTCTCCCTTAACTAAAGCACATCTGAAAACTCATTTATTTATTGACAGTTAAGGAAACCAGTTGAGTTTATTGCCTATTTCATTTAAAATATAAATGGAAGATGGGATAAAATGTTGTAGGGAAAACCAAAAAATCACAAAAGCGAGCATGAAAACTTCTAAGGGGAAAAAGGACATATATGAAACACCTTAATACACAGAAATTTATCTGAGGAACAGAAGTGCAGTCAGTGCATTGCAGATGTTGATACTTGCCTCAGTGTGTGTTAAGACCAAAGATGCAGGGAGCATCTGTGAGTTACAGGACAGAATTCCTACCCCAGGACAGGTATAGTTATTGCCCTGTCTCTTTCCAACATATCAGTAATGATGAGGTAGGAGATACAAGTGGTGTTAATTTGCATTCCACCTTGCAGTCACTGTAGATAGCTGAATAGAAAAACTGATTATGAAATAGGCTATGGGTTTAGAATGTTAATCACTTTTATTTTCCCTGTCCATATATATGTGAAAGAGCTTCCTGCCTTCTCCCTCTGCCTTCCAATCTCATGGATTACCCTTTTTCACTCCTATTTTGCTCAAACTCTGGCTCACTTTAGTTTCAATTCTAAATAAATAGAATGAAGAGAGACAAGTGCAGGGTTTTTTTGAAAATGAGTTTGGTTTCATATTTTCTTTAGTGTTTCTCTTTTAACAGGCCACTGTTCCTAAGAGCAGAGATGCTGCTCTTCACACCCTTCACTGATTTCAGGTTAGATAACAAAATGGAGGCGTTCTGTCTGTAACTCTCTTAGCAGTTTCCCTTCTGCCTTAGTTCTCTATTCTAAAATATCATTTCAAAGTATTTCAGTACTGTTAAAGAGTTGTTGTGCTCTATTACACAAGTGCCTGTGTTTCAGTGACTAAGTGATCCATACATGTATGGATATGAGCATGTGCATGTATAAATCCATAGTGTACAAGTATAGAATGCATATAAGATGCAATTTATTACTTCACATAAAGATACAGGAAGGTTTTAACTGTTTGTGCTTGGGTTTTTTTTTCTGTAAAATTTTAGCAAACTTTGAACAAAATGCACTCACAAAGAAAGGAAAATCCCATGCGTAATCTTCACTTCCAGCGGCACTAAATATATGTTTAATATCTTTCCTCCCCAAGCTGGTTCAGCATTCCCAGGGAGGGTTGAAAGATGAGAGTAATGTGCAGAGCAGTGGAGAAATGCCGTGGGAGTGGATAAATCTGCATGACCCTGGACACATTCCAGCTACCGCCCTGTAATGTGCTCCAGCAGCTGCTGGCAAAGCTATCGTTTGCTCCCTGAAAGTCACCTACCGTAATCCTGATTCCACAGTACCACTTCGTGCAGGCATTTGCTGGAGTAGCTTATGTTGGACATTCAGATAGGATATAACCAGCCCAAATTGCATATTCCCATGGGTGTTTGCATGGCAGCAAAGAAACATATGTGATCCACGGCCAGGAAACAGAAAACTTGGAACGAGGATTGTAAAGTTCAGAGCAGAAAGGATTAAAATTAAGTAGGGTAGTTTTTAAGAAGCAAACAGGAAAGAAAAATGGAAAAAATAACCATAGAACATACCAACAACTTAGCCAACAGGCCAGAGACAGAAAAAACAGAGAAACAGAAAAACTGTGAAAATAAAGAAGGTTGCAATTCTCTCAACAATGGAGATACAGGAATTCTGTAGGTCAGCTAACTTTTTAAGAGCCTCATGTGAAGAAACAGTACAGCAAGTTTCCTTTTTTGACCCTTCTTATAGGGCACTGTTCATTAATTTAAATTAAACCTCCCAAAGTAAGTACCATCCCTGGGTCTACTGCCAGTTAGTCTCACATTAATTGGCTGTGTCGGCTGAGAACCCTCTCTCAGGCTTTCTTTTCCTAATATTACCTGTCAGTTAGTCCCTCTCCAGATTCTAATGCAATGGGGTGAAATCCTCCCAAAAAACAGAAAGCTTCCCCGCTACAGATTGTGTGCAAATCCAGCAACATGATTAATTTCGAGATCCACTTAAATATTAAGAACAACATAGTAGACAAAAAAGCGAGCTGGTGAGGCTTGCTCCACACATCACACTTGAGATTTTCCCCATGCTTCCAGTAATTTTAAATGTGTTTACTTAGAAGATGAAGAACAAAAGAAAGGCATTTCATCCTCACTGAAGCTGGCATTTAAAAACCTCCAGGACTTACGGAAATAAATAACAGTTATCTTTCAAATATTATTTTCTATATTTTTGGGGGAGCTTTGTGTTTTGTTTTGATTTGGTTTTGGGTTTTTTTTTTTTAACTGTCCAACACTGCCTTTATTGCCAGTAAATAAGGAAAGGAAGATGGACAGCGTTGCCAAGCTACTAACTGGAAGAAACTTGAGACTCCTGAAGGGAGGAGGGAGGTGACCTTGAAGTGCAAAACTATTGCTTGTGGTAAGTGGAGCTTAACAGGCAGAAAATTCTCGTGCTGTAGCAGAATATTTATCTGTCTCTCAAGATTTATTTCTTGAAAAGTACTGTTTGATAATTTACTTGTTTCTTTTTCTGATAGTCTACAAAAATATGGTGAAACTAATAGATATTGCATTGATTTCCAATATTTGTGTGCCAGTTTAGTAAGCTTTTCCCTTCTGAGAAGGTATGTAATGGGATTTCTGGGTATTTGGAGAACTTGTAGGATTTGAGCTTATCATATAACATGAAAGAAATTATAAATATTACAAAAATAACAAAATTTTATGCTTTGAAGTATGAACTGCTCTGCTCATCTGCTCATGCTCTTTTCTTTCTTTTCATTTTGTACATCAATCATCCAATTTTTTTTTAAAAGGAGTTCTTATCTCCTTCTTCAGTATTGTTATCAACCTGCTGGGATCTCTGGACAAAGCACAGGTTAGAGAAACATGAAGTAGAGAAATATCTTGATCATTCCTTAGCAGAAGCGGTTATGCCACAGTAAGTGGAACAGAGAGCCATAAGCTTAAGGTTTTGTAAGCAGAAAACACAAAAAATCCAGTTCTTTGCTTTTGTCACAATACTCAGAAAAGCAGAGGAGATATATCTTTAAGTTCCACAGAAATATAGTCCATGTCCAGGCAGTGAAGAATTGCAAAAGATGTTTCGAAGTAGTTGCACTTAATTTATGTGACAACAGGGATTCTGAAACAGCTGGATGCAATTTTTCAGGCAAATCTTTTTAAGGCAACATTTTAAGAACTATGAAAAAAGTAGGCCAAACTGGTTTTGTGTCAAATTGGTGCAAAGTTCCGTCGGAAAGTCTGGGGTCTGATCTGCTACAATGAATATACCTTGGTAATTTATTTAGCAGATGAAATTGTTTTAAAGGGATTTAAAAATCTCTTCTAACAACAAAATACATTTGTTTGTTTTTATTATATTTTTTTCCTGTCTACTTCTTAATTTATCACAGACAAAAAAGAAATTACAAAAAAGATAGAAAAACTATAACTGCAGATTAATGTCTTTCTTTCTATTTGTTGAGGTCTGATTCATAGCAACTTTGTTTGACAGACATGCTGTTCTTGTAGAGTGTGATGCCTTTAGGAAACATGAGGAGCTACACAAACCCATTCATCACGTTGGTCCAAAACTCTCACGTTACAAAGAACATTTTTTATCTTCTGCCTTTTCCTACCTTTCTTAGCCAAAGACCAGCACTGTATCATGTCATCCTGCTGACCATACTTCTTAAATGCCTGTTTTCATGCTGTCCTAAATAATCCTCTCAAAGAGAAGAAATTTTTTTTAAATGTTACTCTGGAAATTTTCCTTTTGAAGCTTTGAATGACTTCCCACAAGTATCTAGCTAACAGTTCCACTAAATATCCAAGCATAAGGAATCCTCCGGGTAGCAGAAGTGCATTTAGGAACCACAAGTGAAAACCGTCCCAAGTAAATTTGAAGCAGTGAAGGGTTCTCAGAGACTCCTTTTTTGTCAGAATAAAGACTACCATTGTACTATAGACCCTAAGTTGATACTTTTAATGTTTATTCAGTGATGGGTGGATGAAAGAACTGGTGGTGATGTATTAATATGCTGATTGTATTCCTGTCAAATTATTCAGGAATATTTTTGCTCTCTCCCATTTTATTTAAGGTGAATCATTTTACACACATTTTTTTCGTGCTTCAGCTCAAGCAGTTAGATTTCTTTAGTAGTTCTCATCAATGTTGAATTTTTACAGTCTTAATTCATAGGAATGAGGCTGAATCATTCTTTTACACTACCGCTGAAACAGCAGTGGAACACATGGAGGAATCAGATGAATGTCATATTCTGGATTACATCTAGTTCTTTAATATTCTGCAGTATTCAAGAGGTCACACTGAATGATCACACAGGATCACCCCTGGATGATCCCTCCTGTTGGGAGGTTTTGCTTCAGTGAGCACCATTTCTTTTTTTCATTTCACCTGTCAGAAAGTCAGGAACGGTGGTCACTGCTGGCAAAGTGCCAGCCACTCCTAAGATGACTAGGTCCAGAAAGCTCACATTTTAAGTACTTTAAGTTACTTATTTTTGGCAAGTTATGCTTTGTAAAGGGAAGGCAAAGGAACTTTGTAGATCGGTAGGGTTAAACACTGAATAAAGGCTGGCAAGAAACCCGGAAGGCAGTGTTTTTGCAGTCATGCCCTTTGCTGTTATTGGGCTAAGAAAGGCCAAGTTTGATAAGATTTTTTCTTGCCTATATTCCCTAGGGAAAAAAACACTGCCAGATTAGCCCTGCTCTTTTAAGGGGACCTTTTACTCAGTAAGTAGCAAATGATTCACTCCTCTAAACTGGACTTAAGTTTATGAATATGGTGTTTTCCCTGAGTGGCTCTGTCTAAACTTTTCCACACTAAGAGCAGAAGGCAGAGATTCTCTTTCAGTAACTCTCTCTCTACGGTGACAGCTCCCCAAACAGTGGCCTCTTTCCCATGCAGCACCCCGGCCTCATGAGTATTCAGTTTCAGCTGCTGTTTCAGCATTCTGTTCAGCATTTCTTTCAGTTATTATTCAGTTCAGTTGAGTTCAGCATTTGTCCTTGATTCACAACTCAGTCGCTTAGGTAGTCTTATAGGATATCCTTAGGTAAGTGATCTATTTAGTTACTTTATGATAAAATAGGTGGGTGTGAATAGATAAAAAGATAAATAGACAGATAGATATAGATATTAATAGATATGCACCAGCTTGCCTTGTACAGTTCTATAAATACTTATGGGAAATAAGAGATAATTAAATATACCATCATGTCATGTCTGATATTCCAGGAAAATATTTCAGCCAGGAGCCATCTTCCTAGATCTCTTATTCAAATAAAAACCAACAAATTACAGTAAGCACACTGTCAGAAAAGCTCTTTCCTCTGATATTTTAAGGTGATTCCACATGATGGTAGTCAGGACAATTCCATTAGTGGAACTAAAAATGTTTATGTGTTTAATGTATTTTGGGATGTCTGATCTAGTTACAATGATCCCATCCAACAGATGCTAAAAATGTGTTATAAAGTCCAGCCTTGAACCCTAATGTGACTTTACGTCCCATGCTGAAATATCTGTCTCCTCTTGACTGGGGATGCAGTCAAGATCTTAGTTCAGATCCCCAGGTCCCGGTTGGATAATTGTGTGAAATTACTGGACAGGAAGGTGGTGGAGGAGTGGAATCTTTAAAATGCCATTCTGCCAGAGAGCTGCTTGGCTTGAAGCTGGAACTGAGATGCGAACCCTTATAAAAGGGAGGTCTCATCTTTCTCATGGGTTGTGTGAATGCAATGTTTGACAGAACAGAAAAAGGGAGCAAGGCTGGGTTGGCAGAACAACTTGTGTTGTTTTTTAAGGGGAAGCTGCAGCACTTATTATTCACTTAGGAACAAACTATTTCAAATAGTCCAGGAAAAACTGCAGTTTCTTCTACTCTCTGTATAAAACAGGCCAAACACAAATACACTAAAATGAATAGAGTCTGAACTCTTCAGTTAAAATATTGAATGCTTTTTGGTGTTTTATTTCAACAAGTTTTATCCATTATTAGAGAATTTCTTGCAGTTCTTCATTAGCTTCTTTCTGTTGACTTGCAGAACAATTCTTCGTAGTCAAGTTGCACAAGGAGAACGTGTTCTACTGCTTTTAGGGTCAGGATAAAATAATCTGAACAGCAGGAGCAGTGACAGTTCAATTAGCAACACTGGCAACTTCTGTGGAATGGAAACACTGCTAGAGCCAATGAGCTCGCTGGCACTGAAATGTCTCTCGTGAGGGGGAAGTGAAGAGTCCTTGGTACAGTTTCGTAGATTAGTATGACAGACAACAAAATGAGTAACCAAGTTGGGAAGCTGAAAACGCAGTACAAAGCTTTTACACACCATGGTTCTGTGCTGAAAGAAATTTTCTCAACAAGAACAGCGAGAGTTTGTTCGGAAATGTACGTACCATTTGCTGCTTTCAGAACATTCATTAAAGAAACTGCCTTTTTGTTAGCTTTCCAGATTAGTTTTTCTTTTACAACTGTGTTCCTGTAGATGTGCTTTTTTTTTTTCCTTTTTAAGAGTAGTGGAATTTCTTGGTTTCTTTTGCTCTGTTGTTGTTTCCCTCATTTCCATATGTATGAATCAATCAAGTTTCTGGAGCAACTTCTCAGTAACACATCTCCTTCAGAGATTTTACTTGAGTAAATTAATTTTCAAAATATCTTTTAATTTTGAGGAAATACAGTTATGAACACTGGTCTCATGAAATAGAATTTATGTGCAGGAATCTGCATAAATACTCCCAAGCTGTATCTCTTCCATAATTAATATGTTGACATTTTAGGAGGAAGGAAGGACCATCTATAAAATCACAGTCAGGGAAAACAATTGAAGTTCTATTCCCAGCTCCTACTCCAGATTCTCATTGTGATGTCAATCTTTTTGCCACTATTTTAAAGTAAATTATTAAATATTTTTTTACTTCTCAGTTGCTGGAAGTTAAAGGGTGGTGGAGTTTTTTTTGTTTGTTGGTTTTTTGTTGAGTTTTTGTCTGTTTGTTTGTTTGTTTTTAATTGGCTCAGTATAGCTCTCAGTAACAATGAAGTGTTTTAAAACATGATTTCTCTTCAGGAAAGGATGAACTTACATGAAAATTCAGTTCTTTCAGGTCCTCTTCTGAATTCTGTGCTCAGTTGTGAACCAAAAGTCTAAATGTGGGCTGCACCAGTATGATTTCAAATGGGAATTCCATCTGCAGACATTCAAAAGCTGTGTCCTTTGCTTCCATGGGAAGGAGCATGTTGGTAGGGAACATGAATGCACAAAGTGGTTGCTTTGGAACAGTAGGGGGTGTTAATTTTTGCAAGCTGAGACCTTAAAACCATTTAATAAAACTTTTTTACAAATTCTAATTAGTCTTCTTCACTCTAATTGACTAATTTCACCTTTCAGCAGTAGATCTAAATCTGTCAAATAAGTTACCGAATAAGTCATGATGTACATCTATTTGTTAGAATATTATCTAAGACAATGAAAGCATATTTGAGAGAGAACAGTAGGCTTTTTTTTATTAAGACTTTACTAAATGGGATATGAGCTAGGCAGAAAATGGAGGTCTAGAGATAACACTGTAGAAATTCACTTTTAGAAGTAAAAGTGTATTTGTTTCTGAAAATTACTTACAGATAAGATTTGTCTATACCTCACTGCAAGCTAGAGCACAGAATACAGTATAAAGTATAGAACTGTATTATGATTGATTCTTACCATACAGGATACCACTTAACAATTTTACAGTTCAAAGTTGCTGGAATAAAATATCTACATTTAGCAAAAAGAAACTTCAGCTATGTAAATTTCCAGAAGTATTTTCAAAAATTATGGAAGTTCCTCAGAGAAACATATTTTTAAATTGTGGGTACTGCTGGTCTTTCTGTTGATGTCTGCTTTATGCACTTGATGGACTTTTGGGCTGTAATGAGTTTTCAAAAAATCTAGAAAAAAAATATAATTCTCTTCCCCTGCGAGAGGTTTTGTTTGTTCTTTGTAATCACAGGACTAAAGCACATGGAGTTTTTGAGATGATCAATACTTTGAAAACTCTGTGCTGTTTTATCATCTGTGCTGAGACTCATGAAAAATTAACACTTTTTATCAGCACTTGAACCAAATCAATAATCAAGGTAATTAACTCTTGCTATTTGACAGATCATTTTTTTACACAGGTAAAGTTTGGGGACCACGTGGGGTTATAAGAGCTTATTCTTGGTGAACTGAGAATTGCAGGTAATATTAGTGCTTATGTGGAAGGGATTCAGATTACACTTGTGCTTCAGGATGGATTGAGTTGGGGTCCAGACTACCCCATGCAACTTAACCTACTGTGAGAGGGCACAGCTATCCCAAACAGATCCCATTCGTGATATTAAAAAAAGTATTTTTTACAGATACATATTAATCAGGAAAACAATACTCCATCCTTTAAAAGAGTGTGATTAGGAGAAATTTTTGTGGCTAAACATTGGGTCCTAGAAGCAGAAATTTTGAGGCTGGGCCCCACTTGTAGACTTGGCATTTTATTTCTTCCTCTAGAGAATGGTGATATGAATGGTGATATGTCTTGTCACACATTTCAGTAACAGATCAGAGCTTAGCACTGTAAGGCTTTCATCTGTATTAGGTCTTACAGGCATTATTAAAATAACACTTGGCTTTCGCTGTGTTTCTTACCCTTGAAAGAGATCAAATGGTTTGCTATGTGCCGATCACTTACAAAGAGCTATTTTCAAAGTAAACTTGAGTGAGGGAAATTCTGCCTCATGTTCTGAAGAGCGGATCCCAGCAACTTTGGTCAAGAGACACTCTTAAAGTTCTCAAAATGAAGTGCAGATATTCCCACAGTGGTGTGGAATCCTACACACAACCAGAACATAGCCAGCTAGCTGAATCATACTGCCCTTACATATGGTCTTCAGACTGTAATGGGGTTTATGTTAATTGTTGCCTTACTTTTGTTTTATTTAGTCTTTTAGGACCAGGGAAAGTGATGTAGTGACAACACTGCCTTTGTACAAAACTACAAATTTATATGTGATTTGAAGCAATGATCTTGACAGTGATGGTAAAAAATCCTTCTGTATTGAAAATCAGAGAGAGGAGAGAGAGGACTTTTTGTGTCAAGAATTAGTAAAATGAAAACAGATGCAAGAAACAGCAAGTAAAATGGCTGAGGTTTTAATACACCAGTGAGACCTGTGACTTGAATTAAAAGCTCAGATGCAAGCACTGAGTCAGTGGCTGCTTAATTCTAAAAGGGATTTTAAGGTAAAGGCAAGAGGGAATTTCATTAATAGACTCATTCCCTTTAAATGCATGAACAGAAGATGTTATGGTGAGGTGCACATATGGAGCATATCTTAGCAGTCTGTAGTCTTTTAGGATGATTCTCCTAACTTTAAAATACATTGCCTAGCTTCCACTTAAGAATTTTGTTATGTGGACAAAGAAAACCCATTTTCTTTATTGACAAAGAAGAATCACTTTCATCATGTAAGGATATTGCAATTTGTTTTTAGTGTATAAATTCCCCTTAAGTTTAATTTGTCTACAGAACAGCAAGATTCCTACTGAGCCAGGGCAGCATGGGATGTGTTTCAGCA
The DNA here is from genome assembly GCA_013399875.1 of Gymnorhina tibicen. Lineage (NCBI taxonomy): Eukaryota > Metazoa > Chordata > Aves > Passeriformes > Artamidae > Gymnorhina > Gymnorhina tibicen. The sequence continues at coordinate 422,358 of VXAZ01009822.1, forward strand.
GACTTGGGATCTACTCTAAGTATTGCCAGAGGCTTGTTAAATGCCTTTAGGGAAATCACCTTGCAGTAACCCTTCTTATGTTTACAGCTATGGCTGAGAAGTTCTGTGTGATGCAAGAAATGTTATATTAAGACACACTCTGGTTCAATCAGGGTGAAAAAATTAAGTTTTGGATATATTTTATAAGCCTATTTTCTGTCTTAACAGGCAATTTTAATACTGGCAGAGCAAAAAATTAAGACTTTCCAAGCAAAACAACTGATCATAATATCACACTATACATTAACAAACATTTCCCTTCATTACTTTAACATTAATATAAGGGAAAGGTTGTTCTTAATTTATTTTGCAGGTTTTGCATTTTGAAAATACTAAAAAATATTAATTATGCCCAATTAAAAGCTGAGTTATTGCTAATGACCACAGAGATGAAGAATTATATTCTTCAAAGAAAACCTTCAGTAGATGGTTTATTTTAATTCTTTTACAAGCTATGTAATGTATTTATAGAGAAAAAAGATGCTGACTATAACCAATAAGTACAGAAAAACCTATATATTATATAGGAGCAAAGTATAAAAAACATCATATAATGCTGGCAAGCAGTAAACCTCAATCCAGATTTAGGAATTATCAGAAGGTCACAGTGAAAGTGAAAATGAGAGGATAGTGCTGTGTTTACTTTTTAAAGGTATTTTTTAGAGGTGAACATTATTAGTTCTCATTGATGCTTCCATTATTTTTCATTGCTATGTAATTCCTTCCTGAAATTTCCATTTCCCCTAATCATTACAAATGCATTTGTGTTTCAGTTCCATGAAAGAGTCTGTGTATACCTGTTTGTCCCTGAGTCAAAGCATTAACCGTGTCCTTTCCTCACACTGTACTTAGTCGTGGACACCTCTCCGTGTCAGCAGTGTTCAGGCACTATTTGAGCTAAGGAAGGCACTGAAAGTAAAAAACACCACAGTGATCCCTAATGGTACTCTAATAATTATTGAAGAGTTCCAATAGGAAATGAAGCAACTGCTGCCATGTTTTTTGCTATGAAATTGTGGAAAAGGTGGCAATGATGCCAAGTGGATGCAAAAGAAAATACTCTATCAACAGATTTTTGAGGAAGTTGCACTTAATTATGATTGTGCTGCACAAACACAGGGTTTCGGGGTTTCAGGCAGAGATTTTCAAAACCAGACGCGATTCATCATGCCTTAATCTACATCCAAAATCACTGCTAATCTTGGAATAATAGCTGCTAATACAGCTAGTGAAGAATCTTAGTTTTATCAAGCCATAGATTTTTGACTCGAATCCATCTGAAAATGCCTGCTTTCTATTTACAATAATCCAGTAATCTTTATTCACTTCAGTTCCTTATTCTCCCACAGCTCCCTATTTCTGGAAGGATTCCAACAGTTAAAAAAAAATACTACAGATCTATTTAAAACTCATTTTCCAAAATGTGATGCAGTAATAGAAGGAGTTTAATGAGAAACATCATTATTTGTTCAACAGAAAGCTTTCTCACTGATCTTGTCACAAAAAAAAGAATCTTCCCCTCATTACTGGTGTCTTTCTGACTCAGCCGGGCTTTCATGTAAAAATAACACTAAGCTCACAAACTTGTGGTGGAATGGCAGCTATATTAGACACAGTTTTATTACCAGTTACCAGTTATTTTTAGAAACCACAGATCAGCTTTTAACTTGAGTGGCAGAGTAGCAAAGAGTAAAAATTGTTCATAGCTGGAATTTCTCTGAGGACATAGAGAAGTACCAACACTTAGGGGAGGTGGAAACAAAGGCTTCAAATGACAACTAGTATTAACCAAGGAGTATGTGAAACATCTCTATTGATTTTTTGAATGAATCTTGTCAATTTGACATTATTTTAATTTTTGAAGTGCCGATCAAGAGCTTTCTTAATGAAAAATCTTGCAAAAACTCTGTCAATTACTGAGGATCACGACAGCTCGGAACAGTGATAGATATGCTTGCCACTGCATACTCCTGAGTACGTGTTTTTTTTTTTTAAAAATCTATTTTGTTTCTGCAAATTTTGAATCTTGCTTCATCCAAAGTGCTCTGGTATTGTACACAGCGACGTTGCTGTGCCCTGTCAGACACAGCAAAAGTCAAAAGAAGGCAACATTCATGTTAAGGAATCCTGCGGAAACCCTTCCATTACATTCTGATCCTAAGATCTTTTCAGGATGCCATCAAGCTAACTCCCTGACAAAAAAGAACAGTCAAGAAAGGAAAACTCTAAGTATGTACAAGTACCTGATGGAGAAGTATAGTTGTTGGTGCGATGAGGTCAAATAGAGGTGATTGCTTTGTCTGGCAGGGATGAAAATATTGTTAGTACTACGAAGGAGAAGTAAATTAAAACTATAATTAAATAAAACTAAAAATGCTAGAGGTTCTCTAGATTGCAGAGAAAGAACCTTGTGAATTTTCCATCTGTTAGTACAGTTGGTGATATAAGATAAATGAGCATATTCTAAACCAAAATACTGAAGGCTGAATTAATTAATAAACTCTATTCCTTAGTTTAATGTTCTTTGTAGTGTTCATGATTTACTCAACATAGGGCTGCTTGAAAATTTAACTTCTATTGTCTTTCTCTGTGAAAAAAAGGTATCACTTTTTTTTTAACAGGAAAATTTTAAATTTCTTAGCTCACATATTTAGAATTTACTTGATTTTTTTGTGCTTAATGTTCTGTTCCTAACTTGGATTTTAATCTAGAGTACAGACTGTCTATCTTAAGGCTTCCTGAGCTCCTTCAAATGTTAGTGACATAGTTTGAATATTTTCTGAAGAAAATATGTTACTATTATTTTGGTGCTTACTGATGGAGTTGAGGACCTGAATAAAGACAAGGTTGTTAAATTATCTCAGGGAAATAAACTAATGTAAATGTTGTAATAATCATCATGTTGTTATACTAACAATCAGGAACTAAAAAATAAACCCAGGCACACTCATTCTTGAGAAAATTACTATAAAGGCATAAAAATAGTAGCTGCTCTGCAGCAATCATTCTGATTAATCAATAGGCATTTAACTATAGTACTGTAAGTTAAGAACCTGACTCAAAAATGTAAAAAAAAAATAAGAAACAGCAATGAAAGTGTCCCTTGCTGTTATCTATTGTTGATGTAAATTTGAATTGTGTTTGGGATGATATATTGGTTGGTTGATGGAATTTGAACATGTGTGGATAGAGGAAACAAATATTATTAACCCCTGCCTCTTCTCCATTTTTCTTCTTAGAGATTAAATATTGTATAACGCAAAGATAAATTTTTAAACCCCCAAACCTCCTAATTCAATGCTGTCACAATAGCCGTGCTAACTCTAATAGTCACCTGGTTTGTGAACACCCCAAACAGCCCCCAAAGCACATCTCCTTCCTCTTATTTTTCCTAGCCTTGATTTTCCTTTTTTAGCATAACCCAATACATCTCTCAACCATTTCAGACATCTTCTGTCATTCTCACCCTCAGCTGTTTAGACAAGACTTCTTATCAACTTTTCCTTCCTGACACAGATCCTTATCTTAATTGATAGCATGTTTTCTCATATACCGTATCCCCATGGGTTGTGATTACTTTTCTTGGCTGACGGGTATGTCAAAAAGGAGCTGAGTCTGGAGTGTGAAAGAGACAGATGTGTTTAGAGCAGCACAGGAAGAAGAAGTAGAGAGGGAGACATTCTACAGACAGAAGAGACTTGCGGAGTAGTGAGTTGAAGGAAAGACAAGGAGAAGCTGAGCAGAATAAAAAGTGGTGCTGTGATCTGAGAGTACATGAAGATGGAAGAGGGCAGCCTGACTTGGTTTCCTGTTGATGCCAGTTACAGCAGCATGTAACTAAATTTACAGGCAACTTTCTTCATTTGTCTAAATGCAAAGTTCAGAATTACATTCCTCACATAAAGTTCCCTTGGACTTACTTCAGAACAGTTGGATAACTGCATCAAAAACCCGTTTAACAAGACTGAAATTAGTGTAGTTAGCCTGATGAACAAGAATTAGAGGTCAAAGATCAGCTTGAAGGTTTCTTGCTGCCTTGAAACAGGACAATATCAAACCCCAGTTTATGTTGGTTTAAAATGAAGGGTGTGTTAATAAAGTAATGCAAAATGGGGGACTCGGTTTTCAAGAGCATGTGTGAGCTCAGTTTTCATGGGAGTTATGAGAATGTAGAAATGAAAACCTTGATGCCTGTAGATCCAATGACACAAGTTTCTAGCATAGACACTTTTATTCATCCTTGGGAACCTCCTCTAAATGAGACTGCTAGGACTAAGGACTCAGATTTGTTGGATTTTTTGAAACAAATCCGTTTAAGACCTCATCTGCTCATCTTAAAATGTCAACAATATTTCATGTCAGTATTGACTTGAAAACTGAATTGGCTTCTCACATGGAACAGAGAAAGCCTTTATGTAAGAGATCATGCTGTACCTGATTTTGTGATGTCTTGGTGACTGATGATATCTAGGTGGCCCTTGAATGTGTGGGTTGGACCTGATGACCCCCCAAGGCCTAACCTCAACCATTTGTGATTCAGAGATACATTAGAAAGGATGTAATCCATGGTGGCAAGGAGAGCTATCCGTTCTCTGTTTGGGTCAGTGTTTAGGCCCTGCTGTTGCAGACATCTCAGGAACATCCCTGAATTCAGTCCTTGTCTGCATGGGACAAAAGGAGTTCTCAGAAACGGTCCTTGGCCTGAGCTGAACAATTATCCATGATGAGGCCAAAAATTGTACGCTGGGAAATTATTTCCTTTTTTTTTTAATTTTAAGTAAGCTCTTCACAGTAAGAAACAAGGGAATTCCTGCAGATAAACTCAAAGATAAAAAAAAATAATAGCAATGTAAACCAGATGTTCCATAGAAATATTTGTTTCTGTTAAGTAGCTAATGCTGGAATGTAGTTATGGTTACCAAATATTCCTGCTGAAGATAAGCAGGGAGGAAGATGTATACTATTTTTTTTTTCTTTTAAGGGAAAATGACAGAACATAAACATTTTACAAAACTTTTCATTCCTGGTTACATAAGTTGCCTGAAATTTAAAAGCCTCAAGAACTAATTTATTTTCTGTACTTCACTTTTTAAATTGGAAATCTCTCTGCTAATATAAGCAGTTTCGAAACTGTAAAACTTATTTTATAACTTTCAAGAGCAGTAATTCAAAAGTAACTAAAAGGCCTGTTACAGTGAGACTGTAATTAAAATTTAACAGTAAGAACCCAAAAAACTCATTTTCATAATTTTGCATCAGAACTAACAGAATGGCCTGAAATTCCATTTCAAGCTCACCATGTCATATTTCAAGAGTAGTCTTAACATCTGCCAAAAATTTCATAAAGTGAGACACTTTGATCAGAGTAATCACACATTCTCTGCACATTTGGTAAGTTAAACTATATATATTTATACTATATGCAAACATCATATGACAAGTCATACTAAATGCCACTAATACCATGGGCTTTTTGTAGCAGGAGAGTTTTAATAAACATCTAAATGTTCTAGGCCTGACCCAGCAACCTACAGAGTACATAGGATTCATGTATATGGCCCAATGATTTCTCTGCTATTGATTCCCCCAGGTGTTACTGACTGAATAAAAGTCACCAATTTGTTGTGGAGAGCCTGCATATGGGGTCTCTGGGTTTCTTAAACTATCTGCTGAATCCGTGTTTGAAGGGGTGGCTGTTGGACTCCAGGAAATGGCCAGCCAGGCAAGAGAGAGGAGAAATAAGGAGGCACAGAAAAACCTGTATGAAAAGGACACACTTTATGGAGAAGAGGCCTAATGAAATGATGTGTCCAGGAGCTTACAGGCTCTGCAAGTCAGAAAAATAAGGCAAACCAGACCCTGTTCCTGTGACCTGAACATAAAATAGTTCTCACTTCTCCTAGTTTTCCCCCTCAAATATTTTCCTCTAATAGATGATTTTTTCTTCTTGAGAAAATGCAATGAAAAGAAGTTTTACGAAACTAGTATCAGAAACCATTTAATCCTAATAAAAACCTAGACTAATCCTTGACATTCTTCACTCTTTTGATTTTCAGGAAGCCTTTTTCCACCTGCCATCAAACACCAATATAGATGTCAATGTTATCAGGTTCAAAATATTCATTCACTTCATTTTCCTGAATAGTCTTGCCATGACTGCCACTGTTTCTGTTGCAGAAAGAGTCTGGTTGAGGATGGTTCTTTCTGTGATGTATCACAGAATATCAGGTAACTTAAATAGGCATCACACCATGGGGGATTAAATTAGTAGTGATATGTTCATGTAGTCTGAGGATCTGTGCTCTCCCTTTGACATCAGTGGCAGAGCAAACCTCACCTTAGAGGACAAAAGAGACTGTTCTGAGGCTCAGTGTTAGTGTTAATGCCACCTCTCTCCATCAGAACAGCCTGCACAGCTGTATAATCAGTTTATAAAGACACAGCAGGCTGTTTAATCACACCCAGTGTCAATGCTGGCATTTGACTTGATCATGTAGATCCCCAAAAGATTAGAGCTTGTTTTGTTCATGGCAGGATTTCAATGCGCAGACAGCTCTATAAATACTCCCACAAAGCTAAACTGTCTAAACAGGCTGCTGTGAACTTTCAGGTGGTGCAAGATGATGGCACAGCACTTAAAACAAGCTACCAAAAGCAGGGATTGTGAGGGAGGAATAAAGGAAATTATCTCAGGAAAAATCAAAGACTGCAGTTTAAAAAGTAACAGTAAACCTGAAGGGGCAGAAAAGATGATATTTTCGAAAGAATGGATTGAACCAGCCCATTGGAATTATATGGGGAGAGTCAATTATGACCCAGTCTTCTACTCAGAGCCAAAGATAAAGTCCTTACACTTTCTGTATGAAAGAGTATAGTATTATTGGGATGCAAAAAAAGTAATTTCAGTATGAGTGCATGTGCTAGAATGCACAGGTATCTATTCACCAGTGGCCTTTTAACACCCATCTTTCAGCACTATGTCAATTGTTTGTCAGCATTTTAAGTATCAGAAGTCTATATAACCAGTAACGAAAATTGTAATTCTAGGCATGTAAATTCTTCAAACATTTGATTCACTTTCTTAGAAGGGAAAAGATGAATAACAAAAAAAAAAAACACAACCAACCAACCAAAAAAAACTTGTCATCTGTTGACTTTTTGCATTTCCAAAATTTCTATTTCATCTGAATTTTTCACTGGAAATATTTCTACTTCAAAGTACTTAATAGAATTAATGTTCATATGCATTTGTTCACACAGGAACTACAAACCAAAAGAATACACATATAAACACAGATAAACATGACTGCCAATACATATTTAAGTCAGTAATTACTATTCTCTTGAAGAGCATTTTCATATATTGTGTGAACATCTGAGACAACTAAATTGCTTCAGGAATTGCTGCCGAATTTTCATTCAAATTATTTTTTATTGTTTCCCCATTAATAAAGTTTCCAAAATAAAATTATTTCAAATTCAAGAGATATAATATAATAAAAGTGAAAACAGAACAAGCCGAAATAGAAAATCTTTGAGATTCAATAAATTTCCTAAGATTAACATTTTGTAGTTATGACATGGATTTTTTTTCAAAATGTCTGTTTCATTAATGTGGTACAGAGTTAAATGAAAAGAAAGTATAAAAACCACATTTATTGTAAGACTTTGATGAAGAATATCTGCACATTACAGTTACTCTACTTTCAGTCTACAAACTTCTACTGGGGGAAGTAGTCTAGTGGTATTTTTTGCATTCAGCTTTCATTGCTTTATTATTTTGTACATATAAATGTTTGGTACATAGTAGTGTTAATTTTTCTTTGGTTTGCTTGTATTTTCATCCTCCCTTGAATTACATAAATCCTGAGTTTAAAGTTGACCAGTTTCTTCAAGGAAAAAAAAACATCTAAAATGCAAAGACAATATCATGGAACCCAGTGAAAGTAGAAATTTATATAATGACTATATCCTTTCTAAAACATACTTGGGAGGATTTTTTAATGTGGATAAACACAATAAATATTGGTATGAACATTTGCTGAGAGACCGCCTCAAATCCCGGAACTCTTTGTCTTCTGCTTTCTACTGTTCTTTCCTGGCCTTTATGGCCAGAATATATTGATATTTCTGTGTAGATAGGAGGTAGTTTCAGAACTACCAGAGGGAACAGAGCTTAAACATGTAAGGCACTCTCAGGGGTAAAAGAAAAAGGAAAAACCCAAAACTTCGGTGACTGAATAAAACAAAAAACCCACTACCTCCTCCCAAACGTTTTTATATTACTATTAATTATTGAAATTTAAGGCACAGAAAGGAATAATTATGAGAAACATCTAAAGCAAACTTTCTGCCTAATCAATTCGTAACTCATAAAATTATTAAATGGTTTGTTTTGGAAGGGACCTTAAAGATCATCTAGTTCCACCAGCCCCTGTCATGGACATGTTGTGGACACCTCCCACTAGGCCAGGTTGCTCAAAGGCTCATCCAGCCTGGCCTTGAACACTTCCAGGGATGATGCAGCCACAGCTTCTCTGGGCAACCTGTTCCAGTGCATCCACACCCTCACAGTAAAGGAAGAGTTTCTTCCTAACATCTGATTTAAACTAACTCCCTTTCAGTTTAAAGCAATGCCCTCTTATCTAACCACTACATGCCCTTGTCAAAAGTCCCACTCCAACTTTCTTGTAAGGCCCCTTTCAGTACTGGAATGCTGCTCTAAGATCTCCCCAGAGCCTCCTCTTCTCCAGGCTGAACAACCCCAACCCCCTCAGCCTGTTCTCGCATGGAAGTCACTCCAGTCCTCTGATCACCCCCGTGGCCTCCTATGGACTCATTCCAAAAGGACCACATCTTTCTTGTACTGGGGGGCCCCAGAGCTGGGTGCAGCACTCCAGGTGGGGTCTCACATGGGCAGAGTAGATGGGGAGAATCACCTCCCTCAAACCGTTTATGGCATCCTGTGAAAGCCTTAAGAAGGTGGAAGACGTGAATTGTCCCCATAAATGTTTTGCTTTCTGAGAGGGAAGCCAAATGACTTCATAATGCGTCTTACAAATTAGATGTGTTTGATTTTGTTGGTTTGGGCCAACTGAGAAATAAAACTTTTGAATTTCCTAGCAGTTGAAATCAAGATACTTTCTTAAAACGTAACAAAGGAGAAACACAGTACATATTTACAGGATTCTCCCCAGAAAGATTTCAGGTTATTTGTTCTTCATTCTGTTAAACAAAGAGAAAAATCCACAGCTAATATTACAGCTCGTGACTTTAATACCAATATGCAGTGATTTCAAAGTGTTTATGCTCAAGTGGCTGTGATATGAATTGGACTAACATGAGCATTCCAGGGTCTTCTTATTTTAATGATAATGAAAAAATTTTCCTTTCTCCAAAAGAAACACTGTAAGTTCAATGGTGCGTGTGCCTTGGTTTTGATCTTTACAAGGTTGAAGCTGTCACTGTTTGAGAGTGGCAGCAGGAACTCAGCTGTGGCCCAGACTTCTCCCTTTCTGCACTCCAGTCTCTCAGAGCAGCAGAGGCACAAATTCCCCCCGGCATGTCAGCCACTTGATTTGTCAGACAGCAGTGTGTTCTTTTTCTGGACATGCAGGGCAGGGCTTCCCCTTATGTCCGGTCCCTAATTTGAGTGCTTCTGAAATGGCAGTCAGAATGTAACCGAGTGTTTCTGCCAAATACAAGTCAATCACAAAGTTTCGGTGCAGGCCAAGCAGAGAAGATGCAGTTCTACACTTCCTGCACCTATAGTTAGTTGTGTTACTGTCCTGTAAAGAATTGTGTCCGATATCTACTACTATCATCAGATTATTGTAATAAGAAGAAAAGAAATCAAAAGGGCAGATTTCTGTTCATTTTTTGGGAAAATTATTTGCTTTATTCCCCTATCCACTGCTGACTCTGTTCAGATATATGATACCAGACTATGTCCTTCCCCTCATATCATACTACTTTACACAGGAGGGTTTCTACAGCTGGAAACTGCACACTGCAATTTGGTGTATGAGTTTCTACCTTGATTCCACCTACAAAACACAAACACACATTGCCTAGAAGCACTTTGAAATCTGCAAGATTTTTGTATAATTTATGGCTATCAGGTGTACTGATGAGTATAAACAGATATTGTTTTCAAACAGTGACTGGTGTTGGGCATAGTATATGTGTGAGCACAAACTTGCACTTATTTTTGAAGGAACTATTCCATCTTAGTCCAGTGAGAAGTCCAGGCTGCCCACTGAATGGCAGATTGCTGAAAACAAGGAGTCTGATGGAGAAAGGATTGCCATAACCACGATTTTATTATTTTATTTCTTCTCTAGAAATCCACTACTGGCCATTATTTAACCTCTTTTCCCTCTGCTCTGGAATAGAAAACAGGCCTTGCAGTCACTGTGACCCCTCAGGTCAAGTGCCCACCTCGTGGTGCTGTGGAAGCAGAATTTCACTGTTTTATGGGAAGATCCTGCTGCTTGTGAGGGGAAAATGATATAAGGGGGAAAATAAAATGTGACTGGGAAAAAATTGCCCATCTGTATGGAGAAGCAACCTAGTCTAGGCTTTTGAGTACCCTGGTCTAGTGGAAGGTCTGGGGAAGTAGTGGTCAGGGTGATAATTTATTCCCTTCTTCTGCTCCTCCCTTAATTTGCTCTGGTTCAAGGCAGGAAAATGGCAGAAAGAAAGCTCCAGGAGTAGGATCTACTGTGAACATGCCCCTTCCAACCAGCAGGGCATCTCAGCCTAATTGCCAGAGTTGCCACACTGCCCTACACAGGTAAGCCTGCAGTTTGTCTTCTGACTTACAGCATAGGACACCATGAAGCTGACCGGAAAATAAGTGTTTCTATAAGTTACTATGGTTTATTTTACAAAAACAATCGAGTTGCACAACCACAAACTTTGCATATTCAATATTTAAAAGCAGCAGCAAATGCAAACTGTAAACCAAAATCAATCTTTTTGCTAGTCTAGTGGATTCTTCAGAATTTGATAATCTCAGTGGTCCCAAATGAGCAGAAGACTGAGCAAGATTAAAAATGCATGTTTACACGTAAAAATTATACCTCATTCAGCCTGTGAATTGAAATGAGAATAGGGAACTTGAGCAAATGAGGCTTCCTCAGTGACATCATTAAGTGCTCAAACACATAAGTGCCTGACTAGGGAATTAAGTCTCTTCATTATATTCTTCTATGTATTTTTAGAAGTTCAAGACTATGAGTGGAAGGAAGTAAAAAAAACCCAGTAAAGTATCCTTGCATGTTCCAGGACTCCTCAAGAGTCTGTGTGAAGTTTTTTTCCGTAAGAGTGATTATGAAAAATCTCTAATATTGAAGAGTACTTGCACCAAGGTTATTCAACTCACAGACCTCTCCACTTGTGCAAAAACAGATAAAAAAAAAGAAAAAAAAGTTTGATCCATTTTCTGGAAGTAAAATAAAAGTTTCATGTTTCATTGAACAGACACCTTATGTGAGAGCTGAATCTTGTTTCTTGGTCCTGGCCAGCAAAGCCACTGCAAACACTGACCTTTTCTAAGATTTGCTAGCTTGGTTTCTGTTAGATCTACAAAAAATACAGAGCAGCCAACCTGATGGAACTCAAAGGCTGCTAGAGAGATGAGACAAAGAGATCCAGTTTGATGCCTGAGTCTGACATGAGTGGCAATGTATTTGTCCAAAGAAGAAGAACATAGTTATTTTAGTACAAGCCTGAGTCCATCCAAGAGCACATTAAACCAGGCTTTACCTGAATAAGAATTTCACACACATTGGTTTGGGATATATGTGTAACAAATTGGTGGTACAGGAACATATGTTCTTGTTCAAACCCCTATATTGTGCATTCTGGTACCCACATTCCAATACATGCTCACTTCAGTAGCAGCATAATTAGTCTCTAGAAATAATTGATTTCCTTCCACTTCTTTTACTGCAAAATATTTACTGGATTTTTCTTTCATGGAACATAACATTAAGTATTTCTTCCTGCTAGAAATTCTGCAGTTCTTAGGACCACCTGCATACAAAAAAATGTCATCCCTTCCTCCTCATGCTCCCAAGACTTCAAGTACAAATGCCTGCTTTTTTACTTTGAAAGAGAATTTTACAGAGAATATTGTTCTACTATTAGTCTGCAGTGTACTCCGCCCTTTTGATCTTGGCTCACTCAGCCTGACTGCTTATATTCTACACAAGATGCTGAAGAATTACGGGTCCATTTTGGGCAACAGATGTTACATGTTGGTCTTTTGATGTGAATTATAGATGCAATACTGATGCTACTTTTGCTTTATGGCTCCTGCAAGTGATTCCCAGATCTTTAATCTGAAAACATGCCCTGGCCATATCCTTGTTCTCTGTGAGGACAAGGAACAGATTTGCAGCATCTTCCCCTCCACAAATCTTATTTTGTACATAAAACCAGTGCTCAAGAGAAATGTCATTATGTGCTTCAAATAGGTACTGATCTGGATGATTATAAGGAACTTGGCTGCTTAGCAGAAAGGACACTGCTGTACACATCAAAAAGAAAGCCTACACCTAGTTTAGGTAAATATTTTTTGTTGCTTTCCGCAGTGCTAATCTTGGGTCTTAAAGTTTAGCAGTTTCTTATCTCTGTTAACTGAGTTTAGTATGTGAGGGTGCATGAGTCACTGAATGAGGAATTGCAACATGAGGGTAAAAGAAGATCCAGATTTAATAGAACACACTGAATACTTATTTCTCTGAAGCTTAGAAATTAGTAATAATTTGTATGAATGGAAAAGCCCTCTGAAAGAATTTCTCATTGTACATAGACTCTGAAGATATATTTGTTCCATCAACAAGGACCACTGCTTGACACCTCTTCCAGAAGACAAAAAGAAAGCAAGAAAGCAAATTGGAGTACTGCTAATACCTGCCAGTTTATTCCAGCACTTCTGGAAATGGCTTTATCCTAAGCCAGCTGAAGAAGGTGGATTGACCTTGTGTGTTCATGTCCAGAAATAACAAAAGACTTGTGTTCAGCTTATGTAAACTACATTAAATAGATGTTTGGAGCATTGCTTTAGAAGATTTCTACTGTAATGAGAGAAGGTAATTCACACAGGGACGGTTGAGAATAGCACCTTGATTTCTACTGAAAGGCAGCCATTATGATGAATGTGAATTTTGCCTTCTTTTATAAGTTACTGTTCTTTTATAAGTTACTGATGCAGTTTTTCTCTGTCACTGGCTCCTCTGGAGGTCAAATGCTGGGTGACTTTCAGACTCACTTGATGGTCTGGAGTCTTGAAAGGGATGAGCAGTTCCAACAGTAATGGGCTGCAGCAAGTGCACAAGAACATACAGCTCCTCTTGGGACATTAATTGGCCTCTTGCCTCATAGAGAAGGACTCCTTTCTCCCAAATATTTTCCAGTCATAAGGAACAAGGAACATAGGAACAAGCCTTTGTGGTGGTGCCTTCTGAGCAAAGCAAACTGAAGACAATTAGGCTGCCGCACACAAAACACGAAAGCATAGGAGGGACGAAGGATCCTTGCAGGCACAGAGGGACAGAGCATAAGATCAGTACTCAGGAGATAAAAGGAACTGATGAAAACACTGCAGAGCCCTGATGTATCACAGATACCAGGCAGATGTTTGCAGCATTTGCTACACTGCCAGGTCCTTCTGTTGTTTCTGGGCGATCATCCATTTATTCTGTTGCCTCAGCTACAAGGTTTTTCTTTCCTGCCTGACAGCTGCTGATATCCGTTTTGGCAACAACACTTCTGCTTCACTTGCTCAGTCTTCCCTGCTTGAAGAGAAACTTTGTTTCTTTGCATATAATTTCAAAATGTCTGTCACTGATTAGTGTCCTCCTTGGATGATCTTCTTTTTCCTGCTGACAAACTCCAAATGTGGGATATGGCGAAATTATGAGAAAAGGTAAGGATGAGAATACCCGAAAAGAATCTGAACTGAAAGAATTCTGTTACTTCTGGGAGATTCCTTAAATGATCTCTAACGGGCATTAATATATTATTTACCTTATCAGTATATAGCTATTTTCCTATTTGGAAATGCATTTCAGTTTCTACATGTACATACCAATTTAGTGACAAAAACTAAATGCAGTCAGACTCAGAATCATTCTTAGTTTGTAGAATGAAGAAAACTCCACAATCTATGCAGCACATACTATTAACTGTGAACATAAATGAAAATGGTGAAAAGAAAAATAATCAACAAATAAGCTCAACTTGGTACTGAAACTTTTGCTTCTTTCCTAAAAGTGTTGAATAAAAATAATTAATGCAATGCAGAAAAACTCATATTATTTCTCTCTGCCCTCATAGAAGTCATTGTGCTTGTAAAAGCAGCAGTACAACCTTGAAAATGAATTTGCTGAACTTGAACCTGTTACAACTGGTTTGCACACGAGATTGCTACAGTAATTTCTGCGGTAAAAATGGCAGTTTCACATAATTCTACAGAAAGAAAAGACACGAGGAACCTTTCCTGTTAATTTGTCATTTGGTGGTAAGGCATATTGCAGTTATGACAAATGTAATCATATTTCATTGTTCTCTGCAGAAGAACTCTTGATGATGCCTGAAATACATGTGAGTACGGCAGGATGTGAAAAACACCCTTAAAACGTAACTCATGAACACTTGCAATGCTGAACACAATGCATAAAAATATCACCTCTGTAACTGGTATCTGTGGATTCCTGTTGGTAGTGGTGCTAGAATGTGAGTGAGGAATGTGTTATTTTCATCCTAATCTCCTTACTTACCTCAGTCAATGTCAGGAGAAGACTTGGTCTATATTATTTTCTGCTATGGTCTTTGTCATGAAAATGAAGCATCAGGATGTTCATTTCCATCAGAAGAGAGGGAGAAAAGTAGAAGCAGGAACTGAATACTGCAGATCATTTTCAGAACTGTAGAAGGAACATTGCTGATATTATTATGAATGGCAATAACAGAAATGTAAGTTAAAAAATAAATGGTTTTTTTGCCTATTTTGTTTTTTAGGAAGAGTGTATGTTAAAAAGTTTCATGGCTAAAATAGTACATTATTTCCATGCACAGATTTTCCCAAGATCCAAAATTATTTAGAATTACAAATTCCTTGATTTGAAACAGCACTTCAGTTTCAAAGGCAAAGAAAAACTTTTAAATATTTGACTCACAGCCTTATTGCATACTAGGGAATAATCACTCTTCAATTATGCAATCTTCCACTCCAAACAATGTAGGAGTGGTTCACACCTGACAGTTCAGATAGAATTCCCAGAGTGAATCACACAGTGCAAAGGGCTTCTGGTGCTGCATTAATGGTGCTGCTCTGTGATGTGTGTGCCATGAGCATTCTGATATCTTGTTTATATGATGAGGGCACTAACAAACTTTGGGCACAAGAAACAGTAGCACAGCATGAATCTTCCACTTTACACCACAGAGGTGAACAGAGTGCACAAACAGCACGGCTTTTTTTGCTACAGGAAAACTATGTGATTTGTTGAAAGTCTGCAAAGTGAGGAACATTTCCCAAAAAAACACCAAACCCGGCAACACTGAGTTCTGTTCTTAAAACGGAACGTTGAGACCACCAGCTTCTCTGATAAAGTTACCACCTGACAATTCGTGGGAATTGAAACTGCCTTCGTTTTGCTCTATCCCTCTTCATTCCTCTTACTGTGTCTCAGTCTCATGATGCTGCACGCAGAGTTGTAGTAAAACAACCATTTGACTACTTCTGGAAGAATTCACACGCACGTTTTTCACTGCCCTGCTTGGAAGCCCTGTAGCTCCCCCTCCTCCTTCCTATTCCCCAAGCAGCCAGCCTGATAAACATGATGCAGCAGTCCTAGTCCCATCAATGATCACTAGGAACATCCTATTGTACAGGGCTTCCTCCCACCACCCCCCTTCTGATCTCTAGGGAACCCTCCAAAGTCCTTTCCTTTCCAATTCCTTTGGAAGGGAATATCCTCTTTGAAATTTCCTTTGAAATAAAATATGCATTTCCAATGTCAAACAGTAAGTTGTGTGGAAATGGTTCAAAACTCAGTCATTCATAATATTTCCAATGCACTCAATAATTAGGAATGGTTGCAGTAAAATATTATCACTTCATATTAAAAAAGTATCCTGAAATCTGAAAAGGTATCTAATGCCAGTATAAAAAAAAAAATTCTTGGCTACTCTCTTAGCAATATAAGTGATTTAACCAATTTAGTTCTCTCACTTCAAACATCCTGCTTTTTCCTCTTTTGATCATGCACAGTTGGAAGGGACTTTTACTGGATTTGAGTATATTAATGTGAGGTGTTGGGGGAAATCAGTGAGTGCTGAGACAATTATTGCTCATAGGAGAGAGAAAAATAAAAAACCTGGAGTCAGGACCCTGACACATAAAGCAAACACTCCCCCTTCTCTGATGCTGAGGGAAGAAGATATCTTCCAGAGATCTGTCAAATAATTGCAACTTACTCCATAGTTTGGAGCTATAGATCTAAACCAGGGAACCCTACTGTGCATTCTGTAACCTATATTTTACTGCTCAAAG
Organism: Gymnorhina tibicen; assembly: GCA_013399875.1. NCBI lineage: Eukaryota > Metazoa > Chordata > Aves > Passeriformes > Artamidae > Gymnorhina > Gymnorhina tibicen. The sequence goes on from VXAZ01009822.1 coordinate 438,964, forward strand.
TGAGCTTTGATTTCATAATGCTGGCAAGGTCTGCTAGCACAGTAATGCAAGTTTTTGTGTTTTAAGAGAATATGAGTAATATTCCTAGGATTTCTCAGGGAAAACACTTCTCACAAAGATGCAGTTTTTCTTTAAAAATTGTGTGCATTTTTGCCAAGTATTTCAGTTAAATTGGATGTGATTATAAATAGAGAAGACTTCAAAAACATGTAAGGCTTCAATTCACTTCTCCCCTTTTGCCTGGCACTCCTCCTTCCCAGCCCTTCCAAACACTTCTCATTTGTATAAAAATCTGTTTATTCTGTTTGGTCTATTAGCAAGATATGTTCCATACACAGAGTAAAAAGTGAACTTTTGCCACCAGTTGGCAGACTTCACTCCCATTCAGATAGGAAACCACTTTGTGTGATTTATTGCAGCTCACCTCCCCCTAGTCTCTTAATTTCTTGGACAAAACCAAGGGAAAAACAAATTCCTTCCACAGATCTTTAAAGCTGTTCCTTGGAGTATTTTATTTTTAACACTAACATTTGTTCATCTTTATACCTATTCCATGACTGTTTCCAGAACAGCTCTCCCCACAGCATGAGAGAGCCTTCCTGCTCCCATTTTCCTTCTCTAACAGTTGTACCTGGGGAAAGCACACTTTCATTTAACCTTTGCTTTGAAACTCTGTGTATGCAGCCAATTAAAATCAAGTAGCCAATGTAAATAATTGACCTAACCCTTGTGTTTGAGGAAAAGGAAGTTGCAGGAGGAAGAACTAGAGAGGCCAGCAGAAAAGGCTTATAAATTAGATGTGGTTTAGGCTTCTGGTAGCGGAGTGAGAATTTGATGTACAGGCAAGTGACATCTTTGACAACCAACACAGCAGACCTGGCTATTAAAATTTCCTATGCCCTTACAACAGGCGTCAAAGTTGCACTGATAGTTCATTTATCCCTTACCAATTCCTACTTTTGGACAAGATACTATTTTACAACATTTTATTTTTTGTTGATAAGTGGAGATTTTTTTTGTATTCTGGACATATGGCTAGGAAGTCCCATAGGACCACAGAATGTTCTCTTTACAGTGACTGACTCCAGAGCCAAGGAAGTTATCATACATCCTAAGGCGGGTTTACAAGGATATCGTACAGATAGTCAGGATACAGTTAGAAAAGGAATTTGGTGAGGCAGGGAACAAAAACACCTGAATATTTAGCTACAAAGCCATACAGATCAGAAATGTGAGGAAAAAAATCATATTATCAGGAGTATTTCAAGAAAAAATTGGTGGGGTTCTGGTGGGAATATGGTGTTTAATTAGTGGGGGCAAGACATTTGTATTGATTGGGACAGGCAGAGAGTAAGGTCAGATATATTATCTTCACAAGCCTGTTTTTCAGAGAGCGGCAAATACAAGGACACATAAACACAAGAATATTCATGTTGAATTTAAAGAATTTTCATCCCTAATATTTTCTATGAAGTAACTGTGTGCACAGTCCACAGCACTGCTGCCTACCTCAGGCTGCCTCTGAAGGATGTGCAATGCCAGGAAGGTTTGAGTCACAGTGTAGACAGATGTCCTGCCTGGCAGTGAAGAAAATTCTGGTGTGACACTTAACAAAAATATGTCAAGAACCAGGCTTTGCAAGTTGCAGGTATCCAGGTGAGGGTTTAGTAGTGACAATAATAACAATAATAACAGACTTTTTTTTTGTTTGTTTGAAGCTGAGAAGCAACTGCTACAGCTTAATGCTAGATTCACCAGCAGGTGGGTGACGGCAAATAAACTACAGCTGTGTTTGCTGTGGCTTTCATTTTATTTTGAATTATTTAGAAATAGCACTAGGTGCAATTTAGGCATTACTACATGATATGCCCTTCAAATGATTAGGTTTTTTTTTCTCTTGAACCTACTGAGCAGGTAGGAGCTAGATGGAAGATAATGTCAGTGAGGTGCAGAGCACACTTCCTTTCAGGACTATGACTCCTGTTGTCACTTCAGCAATAATGAAGTTTTGAGTGAGCTTTCAGAAAGAAAATTCAGCTAGTGCTTTAATATAACAATGTGCTGCAAAGTACCTGACCACACAAATACTCCTCAAAGAGCACCATCTGTATCTATCACAATGCTGACAGAAAAGTAACCTAAAAATGGAGTGAGATGAAGCAAGACCTATTGTTCTGTTCTTGTCCTCCTGCAGAACACACTGGTATTGTGTTGCACCATCCCCAGACAACAATAAATGTTACTACCATGTCAGTCTCCCATCTGATGTCCCATTCAAAGGTGCATCACCTGTTTGACATTCGTGCTTTTGGTGTTCTGTCACCGTGCCTGGAATACACACAGCCCTGAAATGCTCAGCCCTTTTGCTTTGGCACTCGTTGTTGCTCCTCCAAGCCAACACTTCATGTCAGCTAATACCTGAATGTCAGTGCTGGTTGGCTTTTTCCCCTGTTCAGTTTCTCATACTCAGAAGAGATTTATAGTAAATATCTTCAAGGATCTCTGTGCAATATATTCTTTTAAAATTCACGTTTCCAAGTACACATGCAAAACGTTCGACGAAGACAGCTGTCCTGTCATACTGCCCAAGCATGTCTTGTTCTTACCTTGTCCTCCTCTGCCTGTCTGAAAGCATCTGTTGTCCCATCTCTGCTTTGGCAGAATGTTGAAGAACTTATTTTAACTGTTTGCCCATCACTGCCAATTGTCCTACCCATTAGACAGGGAAAAAAGAACTTTCTATTGCAATGATAGATGGAGCCTGATGCAATATTTTAAAAAAAGTAATACCTGAACTGTGAATGATGGATGAGAATCTAAACTTATAACCTCCTTGCAACCAGTGTTCTCTGCTTTTCCATGCAGGGATAAAGGAGAGCTGTATATACTGAGAAATGCTTTTAGCAAGAAAACATCAAGAACAGATTTCCTGAACTAGACCTTTCTTGCTACTGCACAGACTGACACATCAGCTGTGGAGCCAGCCTTCCTCCAACAGAACAGAGCTATGTTCTGCAGTGAGGTGGTTCAGGAACTGAGATCTCTGACTCACAAATAGGGACATGAAATTGGTGGCTTGGTTGTGCATACAGTTGGTGCATACTCTGATCCTATCTGTGTCAATTCTGCTCCACGAGGCAGTGGGAGCTTGGAAGAGGGCGGGGATGGCACAGAACCTTCATATTTGAAGGCAAAGATTATGTTTTTGTCTCTTCTGTTTGCTTACTCAGTAAGGAAAGGAAAGTGCAACTGATATTTCTCAATAATAACCCCCTATTAAAGCAACATGTCATATTTTCATATAATTATAGGCCAGGAGTCACTGCTCACAGCCCTTCCACTGCAAAAGAACTTTGGATCCAGAAGCAACTGAGGTGGTTTACTATTCATTTCCAGAGGACTTGTGGAAAGAATCAGAAGAGAGAGAGGAGAACAAAAGGAAGAAGGATGAAGTGCACCATTAAGTATACCCAGGAAACACAATAATACACTTTATAGTCCAAAAAAAATTTTACTTATGCACTATCATGGACAAAAAAGTTTCAAGTCCAGGAAGCCCAGTTTGTAGCCATTCCAAATAAGACTTCTGATCACTAATTTGGACACTGAGGAAAGAAGTGCACAATTACACATCAATTCACTCTACACCAATCCTTAAAACCACATCCTCATTCCCACTGAGAAAACAGACAGTGAATAGGCTGAGGTTGTTGTGCATGTGATGCTTTTCCCACTCTTTTCTTCTCACTTATCTCCCTCCCACACTGTTCTTTAGTTTAACCCTGCCCTGGTTTAACCCCAGCTGGCAGCTCACCCCACATGGCTGCTCACTCACTCTCTCCATGTTGGAATGCAAGAGAGAACAGGAAGGGTAAAAGTGAAAAAACACATGGGATGATATAAAGACAGTTTAACAGCTGAAGCAAAAACTCTGCTCACAAGCAAAGTAGAACAAGGAATTCATGCACCACTTCCCATGGGCAGGCAGGTATTCAGCCACCTCCAAGACAGCAGGGTTCCATCACCCATAATGGTGACAGGAAGGAAAATGCCATGATTCCAAAAATACTCCTTTTCCTCCTCCTTGCCCCAGCTCTGTATGCTGAGCACGATTCCATGTGCTCTGGTATATCCCTGTGATCAGTTGGGGTCAGCTCTCCTGGCTGGGTCCCCTCCCAGGTTCTTGTGCACCCCCAGCCTAATTCCTTGAGGCTTAGCTCTGTGTCAGTGCTGCTTAGCTCATCCCTGTGATAACAACACAGATTTTCAGCACAAATCCAAAATACAGCCCCATACAAGCTACTGTGGAAAAACTAACAAAATCCCAGTCAAAGCCAGCACACTTGCCCACAGCTATGGTCCCTTAGGGGAGTCCCTGTCTCTTCTGGCTCAGTGGGTCTCCCTCCAGCCTCTTCCCTTCAGATGACAGAATCTTTCCTAAATACGCTTGTGTAGGAGCACCATATGGTCCTCAGATTTGCTCCTCCAATTTGGGAGGGGTTTGCCTCAGCCTCTGAGCTGGCTACAACCAGCTGCAAACATCTCAGGGCAGCTGACCTCCTACCCAGGACACCACTCCTCTTTCCCTGCTGGGCTCTGCATGAGAAACAAAGAACAGCAAAAGGTAAAAAAAACGCTCAGGAAGGAATGGGAGAAGTGCTAAGTGGGAGAATTTATAGAACAAAAAAAGAAAAATCCAGGTCTGAAATATGTGAGGAGCTGCTGTGCCCTCATTTGCGTGTGTCCTTTCCCACTGTGGGCACATCAAGCAGATGTGTGGAGCTCAGAGCGACCCGGTCCAGTGCAAGGTGTCCCTGTCTATAGCAGGGGGGGTTGGAACTGGGTGATCTTTAAGGCCCTTCCCAAGCCAGGGCATTTTCTGACTATGATATTCCTTGTCTTCTCCCCACCTTTTTTGGCGCTGTCGGCTCACAGCCCTGCGAGAAAAGGAGAGGGGAGAAATCGTTGCAGCAGCTAAACCAGCAGCTGTGATGACCGAGGCACCAAAAAGCCCAGGTACGGGAGAGGAGTGCTGGTGGGCCAGCTCAAAAATCTAAGACCACCCCTTGTCAGGGTGAGAAAAGCCGCTCCCATCAGGCTTCGTGGCTCTATGTAGATTCGGTCTGTCTGGTTCGCCAGTGGCCGGACGCCCCCTGTATCCCTTAAAGGGTTGTAATCCAGCCCCCACTCCGCCCCTTCCTTCTCCCCTCTGGTTGTTGTTCTATTACCCCGTCTCCCTTCTGTATCCCTTTATAAGTTTGTCTCGGCCCTCAGCCCTTTGTTTTCGTCGATGGGCTCCTTCGTTGTGGTTTTGCAATAAACCCCTCGGAACTCTGTACGGGGGCCGCCTCCTGCCTCTGCCTCTGGTGCCGCCTGAGCTGTTCAGCGCAGTGCGAGCGTGTGCTGTGTGTGTGCTTCCACCGCCCGGCTGGGAGAGCCGGCCTGCCAGTGTGCCCAGCAGCACCGCCGGGCCTTCCTTGCTAAAGAACGCTTCAGGAATAACGCGGCCGCCTTCCCCACCGAACACCCACACAGCGATAAGAAATCACTTTGCACTCCCCACGGCTCTTGCTTCACGTGCCTCTGCGCGTTGCTCCTGGGACAGAGATGAGCGCACAGAGAGCGCTGTTCCGCTCTTACCTCCGCTGGAGAATGCTGCAGGGTAGATGGCACATTCAGAGATGCCGTAGTACCATGCCTAGCCCATGTCAGTGGGGGAACTGCAGCTCGTGGCTGCCCCTGACTGAAGGTGCCTGTGCCAGCAGCAGGCTGGCTCTCTGGGCATGGATGGAGCCTGGCCCTGGCAGAGAAGGGGGTTTCTGGGCAGGCAGCAGTGCCTGGGGATGTGGGGTAAACAAACCTCCACACCATCAGCCTTCCTGCAGGGGGATCACATTGGAAACACCTCGTTTCAATCAATACTGAGCAGAGCACCAACTCCTAACCCTGCCTCTGTATTTCCATCCCTTCATCCTAATCACTTTTAATTTATTTTCCAGATTTGCTGGAAGGCAGCGTTTCCTCAGCACAGGCTTGGTATAGATCAATTCCTTTGCAGCCTTTCAGGTTCGATGTACAAATTTGTGTTTCACAGTAATGTAGAATAGAAAGCATGAAAAGGTGGTCAGGGTAATTTCTGGTGCATGAGATCTTATACAATGTTGTGATAAGCTTTGCAATCACTGCATCATTACACTAATTGTTTGTCACTCTGCACATGTGCATATAATCATCAGCCTTGAACAGAATACATTACATTACTCTTGTGTCAGATATGGTGCATCTCAATCCATCAAGAGGAAATGGCTAGAAATGAATGTAGGAAAGTGTTGAAGCCAGAAGCAGAGATTCTAATTATTTCACACCAAGAATTTCACATATTTGTGAAATAAACTGAGTTGTCATGCTGCTACTGATTATAATTGTCTTTTGCCATTGACAGGTGATTGTTTTGTGATTTCTGTGTCTAAATAAAAATTCATTTTAACTAGAAAATCATTTTTGTACTATCCTGAATTCACTTTGGGAATTTTTGGAAAGTGTCTATGCTGCTACTTTTACCTCTTAACACAATCTTGAAACTATTTTTTCTGCTTAATAAACTTAATTGAGAAAATTTAAATAGGTGCATTTAGTTTTTCAGTGTGACTCACAGTAATGACACATAGAAGATGTCTCTGCAGTAATAATGGAGATGACTAGTGGAAAATAAGAAGAATAATTTGGTTTTATCTACTTTCATGTTATTGCCAACAGATAGGAAGTTAATTGAAGTTATGTTCCTTTTTGAAAGCTGTGTGAAACAATCCATCAGTAAGAACCAGGTTATGAAGCTCAGTTATCTGCCTGACTGAAAGAGCCTTCAAGACTGAGATTAGTATAAAACAAAAGCAGGCCTTTTAAAATTGCATAAAGATGGTTACATGTGTCTCTTAATTCTGTTGTTTAACATGGTGAAGGTTGATGGTCTCACTCACCTCTTCCTGCTTCCCAGGCTCAGGAAATGACTGAATCCTTACTGTGAGATGAAAGGAGAGGATGCCCTGGGGCAAACCTGGGGGAATGACAAACCCTGGTTTCTCTGTCAGAGTGGATGTAGCAAAGAGGAAGAGTCTCCTTCATTCATTTCATCCAGAACTGAGTCTTAACTCTTGATCTAAATTTCTGCAAGGCAGTGGGGTTCTACTGAAGCAGCATGAGTGGAGGGGACAAAAGGGAGAAAGATGGAGAAATCTCTTCCTGATGGAGAGTTTCCAATAAAGCAGTCTTGTTTTGGGAAAGGAACTGAAAGGGGTTACATCCTGTCTTGTTACCTTCTCACATACATGTACACAGAATCTGTGGCTGCAAGTCTGGGCACTGGACAGAAAACAAGATGTAAAGAACTGGTTTGATTATGCAGGAAAAGGGATCAATGGTAACTGCAAAAGCCAAACCTATGCTGTGAAAAAGCACACACACTTTTACAAAGATGTAATTACCATTTTGTCCTCTGTCATTTTCGAGCATGTCTTGTCATAGAGGGTACCACTGATATCTGAGGCCAACAATAAGCATGGTGTATTTGTTATTGCATGGGGTAGATGCCAGGGGAACAGGCAGCTGAATTTAAGCAAGAGAAATAATGCTGATTTACTAATAAAACACTATTCCTAAAGATAAAGCATATACATTTCTTTCTGAAACAAGTTTCATAGATGGAGCCCATAGTGTTGCTATAATGTAACATCTTACCTATAAATGGCATCATAAACCCAGTATTATAGATAAAATTCCTAGAAAAATGCTATGGTTATTAAGCTTTTGAAGTCATTTACAGTTGAGCAATAAGAGTATTACATGCACTTTATTAATATATTCCAAATATAATTTAAAAAGTCATTAATTCTCTTCCTAGTTTGATATACATTATATAGGAAAAACCCATAAAAAAAGAGGAAAAATGACTGACAAAAAATCAGTAGTAAAAATAGTTCAATTTATTATTTTTATGGAACACTGTCCTGGATTGCAATATAATTTATTTTCTGCAGTCTCCAATTTGTCTTCAGATATCTTAAGCCTTGTTACTAATATAGGACATGATATCCACTTTTAGTCAAGCTGAGAAGTCTGCAGCTGCTTATGTATGGAACATCTGTATTTATTTCCTTGTTGTAACAGAAAATACTAAGCTCTGTTGAGCCCTGCTCTCACTCTAGCATTCATTTGGTAGACTCTCAAAAACCACCTTACTAGGCTGCACATTCTGATCAGCTTTTTGTGAGTACCCTTGGCTGCACAGAAGGAACCCTGGGGAGTACCCTGCCTAGGTGGTTTGTCAAAAATGGAAAACCTAGTCAAGGCTTATTGAAAAGCTGAGTTATACTGGTGCTGTGGTCCACCTTTTCAGATAGTCAGTTCTTGAAATTTTAATGCTAGTGACCTCCCACACTGTTGTTTACTTTTCCTGATAAAGTACAAAGCACATTGGCAGAGAATTATTCTCACATTGTATTTCTCTCCTACAGGCACTGGAAAAATGCTTAGAAATAAATTGTCAGAGCGTAAGTGCCATTTCTCAGAATTTCACAGGCTGTAGTCTTTGATGCTAACACAGTTAATGTACAATAAGCTTTTTTATGAAAATACTAAGTGTACATGAAATCACTAAAGAAAATGCAAATACCTCAGAAGCTCAGCAATAGATTATGCCTCAGACCTGGCCATTTTACAGTAAGGATTTCCTTATCTTTTTTTCCCTCTTGAAAAAGTAATTGAGAAATTGTCCCAGAAACAACAAGTGAGTGGTGTAATTGTCACATCTGAGGAAAGGTTGCCATCAAGAGGGACCTTGACAGAGTTGGGGGTTTCCAGCATAAATCAGTCATGGACCTGTTAGAGCAGATCCAGAGGAGTGCCACAAAAATGGTCAGAGACCTGGAGCACCTCTCTTACAAACTAAAACTGAGAGAGTTGGGGTTATTCAGCCTGGATAAGAGATGGGTGGGGGAAAACCTTGTTGCAGACGTGCTATATGTAAAGGAGGATTATAAGAAAGATGGAGAGAGACTTTTTATCAAAGCCTGTAATGACAGGACAAGGGATAATGCTTTTAAACTGAAAGAGAGTAGGCTTGGATCGGCCATGAGGAATATTTTTTTTAAGGTGACAATGTTCAAACACTGGAACAGGTTGTTCAGAGAAATTGTGGATCACCCATCCCTGGAAGTGTTTAAGGTCAGGTTGGATGGAGCTTTCAGCAACTTGATCTAGTGAAAGGTGTCCCTACCCATGGCAGGAGGGTTGGGCTAGATAATCTTTATAAGTCTGTTCCAACCCAAACACCTCTGTTACTCTATTAAACCTCACTTTTCTGTACAGAATGTTGTACAAATATTTGTTAAAATAATTCCTTGCTATGACCTCTGTAAAGGTACCAGGCAGTCTGCACAGAAATCAGAGATAATTAGCACTGTGTTTTTTCAAATTCTCATGTCCCCTGCTCGACTTCGAGTGTTCCTTTTTGTCCCTTCTTACTAAAACACATTAGTTTACACATGTTATAGCTGAGTATTGATCCTGGAGTGATTCAGCACAAACTTCAGGGTTCCGCTCACAGGGCTCACAGGACTGCACAGGCATAAAGTTAGGGCTGGGTGAATTTTTTGAATCAGGTAGTGAAACATTGATGGGATTGAATTTTAATGCCATTTGGGAGTTGCTGACTACTTCACCATTTCATTCCACACCTCAGCTTCTTGCAACTTAGCATTTTTAACATAAAGCTGTACAGCTCTCTCTATGGATATTAACCATAAAATGAGGATAATATTTTGAGGACATTCAGTGAAGTCACTGAAACATATTTTCAAGCTTTGCTTTTTATTATACACAAACTATTATGTTAAAAAGCATTCAGGTTGCAAAGACAAGAACTCTAAAGCAATATTCAACCCGTACTTTCTTCCCTTGTGAGATCTTTTGAGAAGAGACACTCTTTGATATCTCTCCATCAAACACCAAGCTCATTTTTGGGGGTATCCAAATAAACAATACTAATAATAGATGCTGTAGAGAAACAATGCCATCACAACATTTTGGATTTAATGTGGATGACATAAGTAGTTAATTTTCATTTTGCAATTTGAATGCGCTTTTTGCAGACTGTAACTCTCTCTCTTCTTCTTACCTTATACAATAAGTATTTTATCCCACAGACCTGATTGTCAAACCTGGAATGTTTTCCAGGTTATTCAGTTGACTCCCATGTCCTTATGTCCTAGAGCAGAATTCTTCACTGCTGCTGCGCACATTTCATAAAAGAACCAGAGCACAGCAGGCAATGCCCCGCTGTACGCAAATGCTAAAACCCCACCATCCATACCACAGTTACATTCAGTTATTTGGAGGAATATATCTAGATGTGGGCCAGCTCAACTTTGAAGAAATTTTTAGTTCTTTTTTTTTTTTTCACTATGGTCAAGTTGCATTCATGCAAATTAAAAAAAATTTTAAAAAAAGAAATTAAAAAAAAGAGAAAGAACTTGAATTACATTTTGAACCCACCCCAGCTCCTTTTGGATCAGGATGACAAACCTTCAGCATCTGGATATCCTTCAGTATCTGCATACTTCTGATTGTCAGTCAGCATTTTTTTAAGTAATACCTTTAAACATGCACATATTCAGACTGCCTGGAGAAATTAGTAGTTAGGCAAGATTAGTACCAGTGCAGGCAACATGCTATTGCAGTTGATAAAGTCTACAGCTATATCTGCACTAATGGATTCTAAGAAAGTATCTTGAGGAAATGTTTTTGGAAATGATTTTTTTATTTATGAGCCATAGTTTCAACTACTCCTTTCATAAGTCTGTTTTCTCCACTCTTAACCCTAATCCCATTGTCTTCATCATTGTGGAGGCCAAATCACTTATTTAGTGAACAGGCAGAGGAGAGAAATTGCTTGAAAACATGAAGGACAAGTATCCTGCCCTAACTTTAGTTATTATTATTAGTGTTATAATAGACGTGTTGGCAGATTCTGTAGATGGACTAATAGTTTTCATTTCTAAGTTTTTACTACATCAGGTGACACAGTCAGAATTGGACAAACTCCTGGTAACTTCCATAGGTTGCCCAGTAACTCCATGGTTGCAGTTAGCTTTTTTCTCATTCATTAATTGATTTGAATTCAGAGCAATTGTTTCCCCAGTTAGTTATCTGGAGGGAGTTTGGGATATTAGCATCAGATGTTCCCGTGCTTTTAAGTCATTGCTAGAAGTAATTTCCCCTTTTTCTGCACTTATGCATTATTTTTTCCTTACCAGAAAGCACCTTCTGGAATATCAAGATGTTTTATTGCATTGCAAGATGAGGAGAGACAGCCAATTATTTTTTTTAGAATGAATCTCTAAATTTCATCCACTGATCTTTTTTTAATTGCCATTTTTGAGGTACTGCCTCTTTCATATTATTGAGAGATAGCTCAGGAAGGGAAAAAAACCAGTGAAAGCCAGAATCATTCACTCATTTAAATTTTCTAGTTATTGTTTGTTAAAAGGCAATCCCTCAAAAAAAAAAAAAAGGGAAAAAAAAGATAGCAATCAAAATATCTATTTCTAATAGCTCTGTTATTATACTTCTTCCAGTACTAGAAAATATCTGCCATATGAAAAACAGCAAATAGAGTATTTTTCTACATGCTGCACAAGGTCATTCTATGAAATAAATACAGGAAATCATAGTGGTTTCAGAGTCAAAGGATGCCTCACTTTTTTTATGTGTAGAGGTCTCAAAAATAATGCTGTGAATACAGTATTCAAGGAAAATAACGTTTTTCTGGAAAATTTCAGAAGAGTTTTCTTCATATCCTGTCATGCCTATTCAGAATTTCAAGTTGTTAGCCTTAAAATTAACACCTCAAGTATCACTGTCTTATCCGATATTTCAGTAAGAAAGACAACTCTAAAAGTGTCGAAGGAGACTGAGACAGCTTGCCTGACTTCTCCTGGGTTTTAGATTTATGGCAATTTTCGCCAAGTTCAAGAAAAAATTTGAACAACAACAAGACTACTGAATTAAAAATAAAGAAAAATCTGCAGTTATTTAGTGGGGAAAATGCATTAACAGCTCTCACACTTCGTATTAGTCTAAAATAAATAATGGGATAGCAACAGCAACTATGGACAAAATTCTGTCACCTCAAGTAGCTACTGTTTTAGTAAACTGCAAATAGCAATTTACTGTTAAGTAAATCAAAGGCTGGAAATGGTGAGAATTATTTAATTATTTGCAAATTTTTTCACAAGGAAAAAATGAAAGGAAAAATTCAAATTGAATAATATTAATTATTCCCTTTTTAGTAATAGGTACTAACTCAAAATCCTTGAGTTCAGATTTTTACAGTCTTTTGGTATCACAGCTACAAGGAAAGCAGAACTAAAATTAAAAAGCAGGAGCTGAAAAGTCTGGAATTCAAGGTCAAAGGGCTTGGCTGTTCCTTGCCACTGATGCCTGACAGAGATGTTGTTTCTGTGCAGCCTGCTTGGGAACAGAGCATGTGGCTGGACAGGGAAAAAGATTTTAATCATTTCCTTGCTCTGTTCCTTTGGCCAGTGGAGATGAATCCATGCATGAAGGTCCAGGAGGCAAAGTGGAGAACAGGGAAGGGGAGTGGCTGTAATTTGCAGTTCACACTGACTACCCCAGCACAAAAAAAGATGGGAACCTTTTCTGGTGTAGAGGTACAATCCGTACATGCCATAGCTCCCAGAATGCAATCTAATGCACAGGGTGTTGGTTGGAGTTCATTCCACGTGTTTCCCAGGAATTGTTTTTTCTCCAGCAGTATTTCTAACCTCAACAAATGAAATAAGTAAACCACTTGAATCCAACTGAAATCCTAACAAGTAGCTTAATTTGACAACACGTGGGGTACTGTGGACCCTGCTGAAGGTGAGTCTACCACTGACTCAGTAGAGCCAGTGCTTCACTTGCCTTCACCACAGTTCTGACTGGTCTGATGTACTCTGCAAACCGTTCTGCAAAACGTCCCATTGCCTCCTGGATTTTGTATGCTTTTGCTTCCAATAAATAATGTGAAAAAAATATGAAGAAAAGTACAGAGAAGATTTTTAATACTGTTTTTGTCTCTATGCTTTCCCTTGTTTCCCTTGTCATCTTCATTTGCTTGCCCTCCTGGGCTTAGCTCACATCACAGCTCCCTGTGAGATGCTGCTTGTAGGGGAGAGCTGAGTGCTGCACTGTTCCAGTGGGGAGAGAGGCACTAAATTGTGTCCTCTCCAGTCATTGCTACAATGCCTCAACTACAAAGGGGAAAAAAACCCCACAGTTTAGAAACAGCAGTGCAGAGAAGCCTGAGTTTAAAAAAGGAAAATGTTTTATGCTGTACACAATCTCTTTAGATCCATGTAGAATCTAAAGACTGCAGGATGAGATTCAGAACTGGTGCTCATTTAGATGCATGAAAAGCAGAGGAACACTGTTCTTCTAGCAAAGTGACACTCAGCCCTGCTTTGGAAGCATTTTATTTGCATCATTATCACTGTCTTCATTTTAGTGCCATCTCTGAAAAACTAATCGTTCACTTTCATACCAGTCCCGTGTACTTGGGTTGCATGGATACCAGATCAATATTAATGCTCTTTCCCTGCCAAACTTGAAATCACAACTTCTGCTGTCACTAAGAGCTGTACATTGAAGTGAACCTGGGACAGAACTGCAGTGCCAGCTCACCATCTGATCACAGCCTTGTGGAGTGGGCTTCAAGACTCACTGAGCCACCTGCCAGGGATAGCCCACAGTAACATAACTCTATTGATAGCATGCTTACACTTGTCATCTTGTGTGGAATCTGAAATCCTGACACATTGTCTGCCCATGCATAGTGTGTCTGGAAACCATAAAATAAATGTGATGCCATGTGCCAATTAACATCACGGGTGCTTCAAAACAGAGCTGGTGGGGAGACTTGCCTGTGGGGTTTTGTGGGAACATGCTATATATGATGCAAAAAAAGTTCAAAGGAAGAGATGGATAAAGTTTTGTTTAGCCAGGAAGCACAAACTGAAGTTACTGACAACTAAGTCTCTGTATTAATGGTGCTCTTATTTTTTGACACAGAGATGATTTGCCTCAAGCTTTTAGATGCAGAGTGACAGCGAGCTGCTGTGAATTGAACAATGCTTTGCTTCAGCCTTTAGCAGCTGCTGAATTTTTTCATGCAGTGGAAAGCATGATGTCTGGTCCTGTGTCCCCTTGTCAGGTGTTATGAAATAAGCCTCCCTTATAAGGTTTTACTGGTGTTATTTTACTCTTCAGGTTCTGAGGAAGGCAGAAGTAGCTGAAGGCCATTTTATGGCCAGTGATGCCTCCAGCTCTACAGAAGCAGCACTGCCTGTTTCATGCAATGAAACTCTCTCACTTGAAGCCTAATAAGAGGACCCTGAAATAGACCTTTCACACTTATTCTTGAAAATATTCAGACTGACAGCTAGTAAGTAGTGTCCACCTGCTGATATGACTGTTCCAAATAGCAAAGGACCAGCTCAGGAAAACCCAGTAATGAGGAAGCTCCTTCAGATGGAGCTCTGTGCAAACCTGCTCTAATAGGGAAGGACATATTGTAGGGGAAAGTTTAATCCATTCTGAAAAACTCAAAACTGTATTCAATACCTATGATCCTGTAGGCTTGATCTTGGCTCTCTAGGGCTCTAGTTCTTTGGGTTTTGCAAGGTGTTGTTGAGTCTACATTTTACAGTAGGCTCAAGTAAACCTGGATATTTTAGTTTTTTATTAAAATATGATGCTTCTCACTTGGGCAATTGATTGTATTGACCATCATTTTGGCTACATTCATAGCTACTTATTTAGACAGAAATAATGAATCATACTTTCCTGGAAGTTTTCAGTGCCCTACCATGACTTAAAATTCTAAAATATAAAAACCAGAAGCCAGCGCAGGGCTCCAAGACAGTGACAATGATAGAACAGTAACCTTTAAAGATCTATTTTTCCTCTCAGTTTTATTTATAACTGCTGCAGGGGACCAACCACTTTCTTTCAAACTGCATACTCTGAGGGGCTGCTCCCCTGCCAATTTTATGAACAGAGCTTACGCCAGTCAGACACAAGACCCAGGAGATATAACCCTGCCCATTCTGCTCTTTCCCAATGCACGGAATAGCTGTTGCATCTGTTTCCATCTGGGATTTTTGGTTTTGGCAAAGAGAAAAGAATTTGAACAGGCCACCTGCAGATGAGACCAGAGTTACTGTTTTCTTGGTCTGTTTGCAGCCTGAGGGCAGAGGGCAGGCACAGAATTCTGCTGTGGCGGATTGAATACAAGCATGACCTTAATTAAATGAGACAAAATACCATGCTAACATGAAAACTGTACTCTATTTATATGCATGAGTCTTTTTTGATATCTTCCTCCATTTATTTGGTAGAATAATGGGGAAATATTGTTTGTGACTGGATTTTTTATCATTTGAAGGAGAACTAGTGTATGTGTCAGAGCAGTTGCAACCTAATTTTCATGGGTGTAGAGAGTCAAATTCAGTCTTACTCTTCCTTCTGCCATGCTAGTAGTGATCACTGCTGGGCCAGAGAAGAACAAATGATTAGCAATATATCAAGTGGTGAGAAATGGGAAATGGCTGATGCTAGTTTATCCCTTAATGAGATGAACTTAATTAATAGCTGACTGGTTATATTTTTCTTTTTTTCCCAATGAAAATATGAAGCAGCAAGAACCCAGCTGGTGCAGCAAACAGATGTGCTATCTTGGAGACAGTCTGTAAAAAATATGAGAAATACTGTTTTCTCATATATATATATATATAAACCCTGAAAAAAAATATTCTTAAAGCTAAATGAAGACTCGATTTTGTAGGTTGAAAACTGGCTGAATCTATATGAAGGTGAGGAATAGGAGTGAAATAACTCAGATTACAGTAATGCTTAAAACTGGTATGGATGGAATCATTATTTGGAATGGGAAAAATCTAGTTCAGTCTCCCAGTGTGTTTTCTATTTCCCCTGCCATTTTTTATGCCCATGCATATGTTGAAATTTTCTTGGTTTCATGATTTGTTGTTGCTAGGTCTCAATCACTGTAGCTCAGATATACCGTGATCAGCAGGTTGAGGGAGGTGATTTCCTACGCCTACTCTGTTCCTGTGAGGTGCCCACCTGCAGTGCTGGCTCCACCTCTGGTGTCCCCATCAGGAGCAAGACATGGAAATGTTAGAGAGGGTCCAGAGGAGGGCAAAAAAATGGCCAGAGGCATGGAACACCTCTCCTAGGAAGAAAAGCTGAGAGTCGGGGTTATTCAACTTGGAGTGAGAATGCTCGAGGGAGACCTTATAGCAGCTTTTCAGTACTTAAAGAGGGTTATAAGAAAGATGGAGAAAGAATTTTACCAAAGTCTGTAGTGACAGGACAAGGGATAATGCTTTTAAACTGAAAGAGGCTAGGTTTAGATTGGACAGGAGAAAGAAATTTTTAAGGTGAGTGTGTTGAGAGACTGGAATGGGTTACCCAGAGAATTTGTAGACAGAAGTGTTCAAGGCCAGATTGGAAGGAGCTCTGAAAAACCTGACCTGCTGATAGCTGTCCCTGCCCAGGCTGGACTAGGTGATCTTTAAAGGACCCTTCCAACCCAAACCACTCAGTGATTCTATGATTCTATAATATTTGGGTAATGCTATAGACACCGAAGCTCATAGCATGGTTCATTGTAAAAAATGGAAGTGGATGACAAAAACCCTCTTTCTGTCTAAATTAGGGTGAAATAGGCATCTCAAGCAGATGTTTTGCTCTTTAATCATCCCAGTCTATGGCCGTGCACAATCAAGTCCATTACAGCCAAAACATGGAAATAAGCAATCAGTGCAATGCACTGCCTTCAGCTGCCATGATTTTCTATACATTAATACTGATATTGAGGACATCAGATTGCAATAAAAATAACCAGAAGAAAATAAGACCCCACCTCTTCTATGAGAAAACAGTCTATGGATAACTCCATCTCCAGTACCTAGCCCTGTGTTTGTGTCAGGACTGCATACAGATTTGCATCACTTTCATGTGATACATGATGCTTGAAATGCTGGAATTCTAAAATTGTGGACATTTCAGTATTGAATCTTTTTTGCCATCTGTAGCTTCTGCTGAAGTGTAATGGAAAAATTTATTTCTTCCTAGTTTGAAAACAAACCAACTGTAAACCCCTAAGAAAGCTGTGAGACTGAAAACAATCCACTCTCTTGTGTAAACTGAGAAAGATGAAAAGTACAGCCTGTGATTTTCCCCAGTCAATCCACCCTCATGCCAAGGATATAACATGAAAAAGAAAAGTTATGAACTTAAACTGTCCTCTTTGCAACTTTTCACTTGTAATTTTGTAGTTTTATTAAGGTGCTGTAATAATTGTGATACTCTATGCTATCTCCAGGAGAAGGTTATTTCAAGTATAATATGCTGTAGTTTTAACTGAAACTGTAATTTAATTTCTGTGTTCAATGTTATTTTTAGATTCTCTTACATCCTACACAAACATCACTTTATAGTATTAGTTTATGATTTTTTTATTTTTTCCTCTCTTATTTTTTTTTAAACCAAGCCTTTGAAATCTGAAAGTCATTTGAAGAGGAAAGGATGACTGCAGCTCTGGGTGTTCCTGCTCCAGTAGTGCATGGCAAGATCAATTTGGGCATTAAGCTTTAGCTTTTACCCTCTTGCAAGCCTGCCAAGCAGTAGGTATTATTATGCCAGGAACTTTCAGCTTCATTAAAACTTCAGTATGTTATCAGAAATTCATGTGTTAGGTAGACACACTGAAGGACTCCATATTCCTTACTTGGAGAAAATATGATTTTTTTGGTGAAGTTAGATGTATACATTCTTCAATAATTTTATTTTATAATTTTATATAATTTGCTCAAAATATGTAAATATCCACTTTCAAAAAAAAAAAAAGTCGTTTCTCTGCAGCAATTTGGTCTAAAATTCAACAACACAATATTGATTATAGTTTAATATTGAGTTGCCTCTGAGGTGAATCTTTGATTCACTTTAAATTCCACAGATAATGTTTTCAATGGGAAGACATAATTTTTTCCCAATTTTCCCCTTGATTTGAATTTGAATATTTTTCTAATTGGATATAGTTTACCACAGAATTAATTCCTTTTTTTTCTTTTTTTTCAGGGCTCAGCAATTAGACAAGTTACAGGGTACCTACTTAAGCTGTTACCTGCTTCTGGAGCAAAATTCAGATGACAGAAATGAACCCATTAAGTGCAAAGGAGCTGAACAGATTTAGAGCAACCTCCAAGGAAAGGTTAACTTTGGGTTCACTCTGCAAGCTAAAAGAAAAATTGCTGCTGCTAACACTTAAAATAAGCACACCGAAAAATTTTCCTCTTGCACTTAACTATTTTACTGAAAATTGTCTCATTTTGCTTAAAAAGCACAACAACCCCTTGTTGTTGTTTTTTTCTGAAACCAAATGTCCGTCACCTGTAGACAAAAATTCTTATTGATAAATAAGTGGTGAAGTAGAAAGCATACGAAGATATGTGAGGCTGTGGCCTGAGGGAATTCTCTGATCCTAAAGCAGCAACAGTGTTTGTGAAGGGAACTATGGGAGAAAATTCCCTCAGAACTTAAAACTGTTGATATTCATCCCAGGCATTTGAGTGACAATATGTTATGCATCCACACTGAAGCTCTTTTCCCTTCTAACCAAAGCCAGAAACCACTCTGGCACTCTGAATGGAGAGGTCAGCTCACCTGGCCAAGTTGCTGTGACTGGTAACATGCAGTGCTGAGAACAAAATGTTGGACAACACTGGCAAAAATGTGACCTTTCCCTTGTGTTTTTAGCACTGGTTGGGTCAGAAGCGCCTCAAGGTAGAATGTGATTTTCACTTTAGGTAAGTTTATCACGTTTCACCTGTTAGCAACCACTTTATGACGTGACCATGCACGTACACCCACACAAGTATCACTGAGAAACAAGCCACAGTAAAAACAGAAATGCCAAACCATCATGGGCTGCTTTGGATGGAGGCTCTGCGGCTCTGCCACCTTCTCAGACTGTTTAAACACAGCCCACATGATTTTATGCACCTGGGAACATGCCCAGAACACAACCATTCTGTACTAAATATGGATTTATAGGATCTCTATGGGGAGATGTGCAACTACACGAGTATTTTAGTTTGGTTCCTTACTCTTCTGAAGTTAATATCCTGACTGCCCATGCTTACCTTCATGTGATTTGTACTATTGAGTGGTTTCAGAGTGCTTACACGACATTTAGTTGGATGAAAATAACATGAGAAAAGCTACTCTGGGAAAGCACTGAATGAGTGGTAACTGCAAAAGGGAAATGAGCCCACAGGATCAAACTGGAGCCAGTCTAAATGAGGCATGTTGGTTTCTCATTTGCCTTTGATCCTCCATGCCAGCAGTTTCATTCTATACATCTACTCCCTTCATCCTTTCACATGTTTGTGTGCAGAATGGAAAACAAGAATAAGGCTACAGGCTACTCGCCCTTCATTCTCCACTTTTAAAGTAAGAAACTGCTGAGGAAGCACAAAAAATTAGTTTTTACTTAGCTACTGACATGGAGACCAAAGAAACATAGACAATAATTCTGGATTGAACTTCTTTTCAGAGACCAAAAAAGCTAATAGTGTTAAAAGTAAATATTTTAATGGTTGCCTCCTTACAGAGATATGCAGTGTCAACAGAATGTAATTACATGCAACTGTTGCTTTTTTGTTCAAGGAACGGTATAAATCACAGTAATTTGTGTTTGATTTTTAAAGAACATACTGTAGATTTGGGCATGAATCAAGGAGAATGCACTGGCTGAACTCTTTAGCTCNAATCACAGTAATTTGTGTTTGATTTTTAAAGAACATACTGTAGATTTGGGCATGAATCAAGGAGAATGCACTGGCTGAACTCTTTAGCTCTTATTTGTTTGCATTGATTTTTCCATGATTGTGAGTGTTTTTCTATTGTATAGAGAAAACAATATGGGAGACATCTGGTGGCCATTAATTAACTGAAAGTCTCTAATTTATTGTAATAGTTGGTTGATCTACTACTAAGCTTATAAATGAGCAACTACAATTTTAAAATTCAGGATAGCGTATCACAAAATTCACCCCTAATTTATTTGCTGCTTCAGTTTTAATTATTTATGCCTATTCATGGTGTACTGGTCAAGTGCAAAGAACTGTTGTAACTGCAAATGCATCGGATTTATGTTTCCAAAAACCAAGTTCTGAACTTTGGAGAACTTTGTAGGCAAATTAGGTCCATGGCCAGAAAACTCAGAACTCTCTCTACTCTGGGTTCAATACTTTGTACATATATTTTTAATTAATATAAAATGATTTATTTTACCTAAAATTGTTTATTTATTTATAATTTTTTTTTTTGTTTATATGGGTGACTGATATAGAGAGGTGAGCGTATAAAGGCATCAGTTGATGTTACATCCTTTGAATTACTAAAATAAGCACTTATAATGAATAAACATGTCAATTTGCTAACTGTTCTCCAACTTGGTATCGTCATATCTGTGTGTGTGCATGTGAGTGTGTAATGATATATTTAGTCACTCTTTTCTTTCGGTCACATATTACAGCATCTCACTTCATTCTTTAGCAAAGAAGGTAGGATGTTAAAATGGCTAGCTCCTGATGAAAGAACTTTTCAAATCACTAAGGTACTGTCCTTTTTCTCACCCCATTTCTTGGGAAAACATTGAATAATAGACGCTACCACATTGAAAAAAATCGATGTGTCCATGACAAAGAAAGAGAAGCGCAATTCATTTTCGAACATCAAGCAGTCATACTCAGGGTTTCCAACAGAGGTGCCTCTGTACTGCCCTGACTTCCCCCTGCTAAAGGCAGCGTGGTTCAAAATCCGCATCCAAAACTTTGCCTCCAACATCAAAGTAAGAATGTGGCCTCAGGAGAAGGAATGGGAGCTGCACCTTTGCTTTTGAAGATCTCAGCAATATGGCATCTTCCACTCATGGGAGGGGGAATACAAGAAGGAGAGAGAGAGAAATAGAATATTTCTGGGAGAACCTTCTAGATCTCTCTTTCAAATGCCATAGCTTGTTCAGCTTCACCCATAGCCATTCTGTGTTGGTGGTATCAACTCAATGTTCCCAGAAAGCAAAGTCTGGCTCGAGAGTATCTTCATTGATTTATCCATGAGTTTTGGAACTGCCACTGCCTGGCTGGAGCTGCACGGTGCCTGTGGCCTGCCCTGGACATCTGGGCAGAGGAAGCCACCCAGAAGTTGTGCCAGAAGTTGTTGCCCAGAAGCAGAGGTGGGCAATGTGTCACTCTTGTCTTCTGAAGGAGAAATATTGGCATTCCAGAGGGTTTGCATATCACACTGAAGTTTGAAACCATTCCGAGGTGAACACTTAACAGGAAGTAAGATACAGTCATAATTTTAATTATCAGGCAGATTAGAGACTACTTGCGCTTTTGGAAGTTTTCTTTACAAGAAAGGTTAGACCTAAACATACCTATATACACCTTCCTAACTATGTAAATTAAGGCCACAAATTTGAATTGCTTAGCTTTCATGATTTTTTTTCCAAAAAGAAATATCAGAATTGCAGTAAAAAGAATGTTTCTTCTGTACATGATGATTCTGACAATAGAAAGGAAAATTTATACCTGTGTGTATGATGTTTCCTGATTTTAAGGGTACATTTTTGATACAGAATTTTAGGCTAAAAACATTGTTCCTGGGACCCCAAGTGTACATTGAAAATCCACCTATTGACCTAAAAAAAGAAACTAGCATGATTTTATTTTGTTTAGTATCAGCTGTAGACCAGGTAAAATGTTTATTTCCCCAAAGCTAGTAAGCCTTAATTTCTGCTAATGTTTTAATTTTTGCTGAGGTCTAGTATGTCAAGCTGTTGTGCCTGGTAATTCAATATATTGGTTTCACAAATGTTAATGTATTCATAATTGTGTTTTCTTGTGCCCAGATCTACCAGTCAACCTACCAGTCTATTCCCAATCTAATGCTATCTCAAATAGCATGGTACAAATGCTATAAAAAAAAAAGGAAACCTGCATCAAGCATTTTGCATTGATTTTTACAAAAAATGTCAAAACATGTCATGATGTTATTGATGTCAGCATTTCTCTGAGGCTTTGAGTGTTTAATATGCATATTAAAAAACCCTTCTTCTTTGTGATACTGGAGAAATCTGCCCAATCAGTGCATTCAATTTTGTGTCCATTTAAAGTATTTTTAGACAAAATTTTGCTCTTATGTTCTGATTCTGCTCCTTCACTTCACCTGTTATCAGCGTGATTCTGTCTACTGCTGTGAATGGGTTTATGAAAGGCAGGTCCTGCTTGACTACCCTGGTCTCCTCCCATGGTGAGATGACCTGCTTAGTGGATTAGGGAGAGGCTGTGGGTCTGTCTTGGTTCCCTGGAGTTTAGTAAAGACTTTGACACCATTTCCTACGGCATTCTTGTGGAGAAAACAACTGCTCGTGGCTCGGATGGGTGTGCTCTTTGCTGGGTAAAACACTGGCTGTGGGGCCAGGCCCAGAGAGTGGTGGGGAATGGAGTCACATCCAGCTGGGGACAGACACCAGGGGTGTTCCCCAGGGCTCGGAATTGGGGCCAGTCCTGTTTCCTGAGCAGAGACTGAGGGAGCTG